>OU015497.1:55983432-56280932 GCA_907164885.2 Dolomedes plantarius | reverse complement strand
TATGTATTAATTCTTGGGCCCGTATTCTTGGGATACATGCTATACCACCCCGTAAGGAAAAGCTTAAGATGATTAATCTTGATATTATTAATTACTTCTTTCTCAGAAACCTCCTGAGATATTAATCCCCTAACTTCTAGATTAATTTCATTATTTTTTTCTAAAGTATTTTAAAATTAAGCATGCTTCATATTTGCAGTATAAATATAAAAAAAACTGATTTGCCTTTCTCAAAGGAACATAAAACTAACTTTCTATCAAAAAGTTTCCATCACGCTTCCTTTCGATCACAAACCTTATCTAACACAAAAATTTTACTACTTACTTCTGGAAATATAGTACCAGTGGAAAGATACTTAGAAAAATAAGTGTCTATAGTTTCTGTGGGACAAATACCAATGGAAATCGAAGTATGTTTCGCAAGTAATCCAGTAACTCCCACCTGGGGTCTGTTAAATTTTACCTCTACCTTGACCTGGCAAATTGCCATCCCCTATCCCTTGACACCAGGAGCTTCCAGAGCAACAACCCATAAAAACGAAGCATATTTATTAAAGAATGGAATTTCCAGGTTAAGTATAGGTTGAAGGCTGCTGAAAATAAAGCATACCTGAATCCTAAATAGACGATGATGGAATTTTTTTTCCTTTCTCCCTTTGGAAGATTTCTCTCAGTTTATGGGAAATCAAAGCGAACTGCTAGGAACTATCAAATATTACATTGATCCTACAGATTATGTAGTTTGGGTATTTATAACAAAAACATCTACAAGGTTAAAGCTTATGGATGCTGAAATATTCGTACCAACATATTGGTGGGTATATTTCTTAACTTGTAAAGACGGAAGTTGAAAATAATACTTACAGAGCTGTTACATATTGCTTTAGTTTTATAGTATTAGTTTTACATATTGTATGGTATTATTACGTTCGAGAAATATTTGTACCAACATATTGGTGAGTATATTTCTTAATTTGTAAACATGAAAGTTGAAAATAATACTTACGGAATAGTTACATATTGTTTTTGTTTTAGTATTAGTTTTACATGTTGTATGGTTTTATTATGTTCGAGAAATAATCGTACCAACATATTGGTGGGTATATTTCTTAACTTGTAAAGATAGAAGTTGAAAATAATGCTTACAGAACTATTACATATCGTTTTAATTTTATAGTATTAGTTTTACATATTGTGGGATTTTAATACGATGTATTTTTTACAAAAACATAGTTTGATGATATTAATTGTTTCATGTTTAAAGATATTCATATATCCTATATGATGTGTATATGAATATGTGATAAAATGGAAACATAAAATGTGCGGAATATATGCAGATATGAATATTTATTCGCTGTTCACTACGATAATTTGAAATGGAAATACTGTTTATTTAATTACCACAGTTCCTCGTTACTTCTTTCATCTATTTCAACAAATATTCCTTTAAGCAATAATTATATGTACTATAAATCTTTTTTTAAATCTAATTTTTTTCTAAAATGGCCAAACATTTAAGATGTTAAAGATACACATAGTACATTTCACACCTTTCATGCATCAAAAATTATTTAACGCAACAAATACTTTTCCTGAATATTTATGTACACATAAATTTGCAGATATTTAATAAAAACAGTTAAATGTTTAAAAAATTTAAAAATTATAAAAATTCGTTCGCTTTCGAAGAGATAATAAGAATGATTTAAAGTTATTTGGAATAAAAATGATTCAAAACCAGATGCATGTATTATCAATAAAATAGCAAACTACGTAACCATAAATAAATTAATAAATTTTATATATATATATATGACTCGGAGCTTGTTTTGCTCCCGTGTTTAAATATTAATAATGCAGTCCACATCTTCTTTAAATACTTGGACGAGTGGCAGGGAATGGATTCACGAGACACTCGATAATCTTTAATCCTTATTTATTGCGTTTCTTGAAATAACCACACTCCAGGGTAAGCAATTCTCTCAGCCATTTTCTCGACCTGCCCGGCAGAACTAGCAATGAAATTCCCACTCAATCTGCCGCCAAAAACTTAATTTTCTCCGAGCTCCTGCTGCACGGCGCATGTGCAGACCTCATCCTTGGGAATCTGGACCCTCATTAGTGCTGATCGTGCATTCTTAACTTCGCGCCCAAAACCTGTACACTTCTAAAAATAAATCCTCTCGCCTAGAATTATTCGCTTTCCGCTCAAAGTCGCTTTTAAAAGATGATTTTCCCCACAGCAAAATACGCGCGCTTTGTAAATGGATTGTTATATTTTTACTATTTTAAGCCCCCTTTCCCCATACTTCTCAACTATATTTTAACAGTTCAGTTTTGTTTTGAAATATATACATACGTTTCTGTTGGCTGTTTTCTTAAACTTGTTTGTACTATCTTTTTATGCAATAACGTAAGCATGTTCATATTTTATACTCTGAATTTTTTATATTCTCACATTTACTCAGTGTCATGTTTATGCAATTATATTCAACAATTATTAATCGCATGAAAATTAACACCTGGCCAGGAAATCGAACTGGGTAAATAAATCCTATAATGCCATTATCTCAAACTGAATCTCGAAAAGCGATTCGCATGTAATGTAGCACACAAAACAGGCTGAGAAATGAATCCCATACTTCAATTCGGACATCACAGTCTCCACATCTCTTGTGGGAGTGTCGGGGGAATTGCCGTCTCTCTTTCTGTGCAAGGAAAAATGCTCCTCCAAGAAACTAGGTTACTCTCTTACGAGAAAGAGCGAGAAACAACAAAGAAAGTGAAGCAACCTAACACTACAGCTGTACGAGGCAGATAAGAGCCCAAACAGGACGCAGCCCTTGTATACACAGAGTTGACAGATATCCTTATAATTCTTCGGCTGCTCCGAGGATTAGAACATGCTTTGAATTTCAGTTTTTTATCTTATCAATTGCTTCCACTTTTAATTCTTATAAGATCGGTATTTCCCTTAAGCATGATCCATTGTTTTTTTTTATCATTATAGGACTTTCCTTTCTTTTAAATTTTTTTTTCACAATATAGATGAGCGTAATTTTTTTCCGTTTACAAAAAAATCAGCTTTTATAGATTCATTTCGCATACAGGTGGACAGGGCCGTCCAGAGACTTTACGGGGCCTGGGGCAAACTTCTGTTGGGGGCCCCTAGAAAAATAAAAAATGGAAAGAGACGAAAACACACATTCAAATTAAGTTACTCATACATAAAATTTTATTACATGAATGATTAACATAGTTATTATATTTCAATGCACTGCTCTCTTGTTATATTTTCTGAGAAAATCTAATAAATAAATTTTTTATAATATTTGGGGCCCCTCCGGCAGTTGGGGGCCTGGGGCAAAGTGCCCCAGTTGCCCCCCCCTCTGGGCGGCCCTGCCTCAGGTGGAAGTCACCCGTATGGAAATCTCACATTTATAGAAAAAAATATATTTATAGAAATGATGATGGCATGTACTTTATATAAATAAAATGACGCGTAAGCTTCAGATTTTTATTCATATGAATCTAGAATATAACAGAACTTTTCACTTAAGTATAGTTCATCGTTATTTGTGATTATTTATTGTTACAGAAGTTTCCTTTTGGATTTCTTTTTTAATAAATATAGATAGGTTCGAGTTGTTTCCATTTACAAGAAAACTGTTTTGATGGCTTCATTTTATTTAGATTTAGACTTCTATTGGGATTCCATCTTTCTCAAAAGAAGAATATATACTTTATATAAAATAATATCTTAATTGCAAGGATATAAAGTATCCTTGCAGTAAAACAACAAAGTAAGATGAGTAAACGTACAAATGTCTTTGAGAAAATATATTTTAAATTATTAACAGAAATTAGAGAAAGACAGATTCTCTATTTCTACTAAATATATCAGAGCAATTTCGTAGAATTTTCCACAAAAGCTATGTTTAAAATAATTTTACTCATATATATACCATTTTCTCTCCATGCTTTCAATTTCGGTATATGGTATAAGATTAATTAAAATCGGATTTAATGTTTTTATACTAATAGAAAATCGGGAACAAATGAAATTTCAGAATATGAATTTTATAGATGATTCTTTTTCAACACTAGATGATGAAAATTAGGTTAAGATATGGTTCAGTCAATTTATTGTATTTATAATCACAAACAAAACTACAGCTTTTGTAATTTGCTTTATGTTATTTTTTGTCACGGCTAAATCAAATAATTATGCTACACTAGCATTATTGCCCGCCGTTGCCCGGGTAGATATATAGATATAAAATTTTTCATGCATTCCATCAAAAAAATACTGGGCTGCATCGCCCGCTCGTCATGTTCATTTGGACAGACAGAATGCGCTTAGCGCATTTTCTACTGAAATGATAGACCCAGTATTTTTATTTTTTTTTTGATGGAAAGCATGAAAAATTTTATATCTGTATATCTACCCGGGCAATCATTCTTTAAAAATAATTTCATTAATTTTCTTATGCATTAATATAACCAATGGACTAATAGTTCGGAATGAAAGTTATGTGTCGTTATGTTTCTCTGTTTAAAGAGCTTTTCCTCCCACTGCTTAAAAAGCCCCAAAACTCTAAAAGATTTATCTTATATGATTTCACGGAATAAGTAATTCAAATACATATCGTATGTTAACTCTGTTTCGCGAACTTAGGGGAAAAAAACCTGTAGAACTCTTAAACTTCATTCCATTTTATGATCCTCAAACAATTAATATATTTAGATCAACAGAAGGCTTCCAAAAACTGGCCATGTGACAAACTTAATTTTTCTTTTTTTCTTCCTTTTTTTCCAAATTTTATTAAGTTCTATTAGTTTGAACGCCATTGTCTAAAATTGTCTAAAGCAGCGGTTCCCAACCTTTTTAGACTCACGACTCCACTAAACGTAAGAAAAATAAAATAAACACTTCACCCTCCACCCCCCGTCACCCCCAGACCAACTCTCAAACCACCCCCAGATCACCCCTCAGAACAAACCTCTTTTTCCCCGCGTATCGAATTTGACTGGTCGTGGTGAAGGGGCTGTATCCACATTTAAGAGGTGCGATTAGGGGCACAAAACTCATTAAAAAATTAATTTTAAAAAACTAATTGAGCTCCAAATTTCATTTTTCCTGATTTAAGTTTCTCGGGTCCTAAACATTAACTGTGCCGAATTTGGTCCCGGTGGGTGAATTAGTCTATGATTCTATAGCGGACAAACAAACAGACAAGCTCTTTTATATATATAGATTACTGAAAGCAATACTGAAGTTTGACCTGGTGTCTAAGTCTACACAAGTGAGTTACAGAAAGGGGTTTTAAATATTACTTGGAACATGAATTATCATATTATGCATATTTTTTCCTGATTGAACGTACTATGTCATAAATATCATCTCAAATTTTGACAACAAAAATAAAAGTTTTTTGGCTTTGCAGCAATTCCAATTAAGTATCAATTGACAACCATTAGGTGATTGTTTTTGCTTTGTTTTCCGTTTGAACGAAAAATAAGCAAAAGTTCAATGATTCCTTGTTTTTTCCTTAAACAGTATTTCAAAATTTGCCACATTCGTCATAAAACAGGATAACTAATAAAAACGACACACACAAATCCCGAATTACTTATTTTAAACAACACTCTGATCTTCATTTTTAATGAAGTGTATTTATTAGATTTGAATAATTTTATTTACCAACTCAAATGTAAAAAATGTATAATCTAATATAATTTAGGACAACTTATAAAATCAAGAGATTAGCATTCTCTAATCACCAATCGCATAGTACAATAAATACTTCGTTTAGTACCTAGTATTAGAAACTCTGGATTTTGTTTTTACCTGATAAAATGATTTTTTTACCTTTGCTTGATTTCAATTGTTAGTCATTATTTATCATTTCAATATCGAATATTAAAGAATAGTAATTTTAAATATCTCTCTAATAAATAACTTTGTGCCTCTTATTTGAATAATATAACTATAAATGAAGAGTTCTGTTTGAAATACCAGCGTACTAACTACAAATTCCTAAAAAGAATTGTTTCTTAAATCAAACTAGCTTCCTTCATTAATTGCTTTTCTCAGACTATAAAATCATTCATCTCCAACATTTTTATTACTTTTCTCCAGTTTACTATATTTTAATCACTGAACAAAATAACTGAGTATTTAGTTATCCAGTAGAAATGAAAAATACCCCACCGATCTAAAACTAGATTTATTTATTAATATTCTAGAAACATTGCATTTGCTCTCTTAAGGAAATGAATTCTCCTCTTGATAGCTAATGTTACTTTACATTAATTGCTCAATATCATATTTTCCCCTTCTTCAGAGGGAAGAAGCATAGCTATAAAATCGTTCACATGAGTACAATATGATTTCAAATGAAGAGTAAATCTCGGATATAATTGTTTCCTTCTCTGTGTTATCAAAAGCATAATGATATGAATATTGCATTTGCTATCTTGAGAAATCATATTTCTTGCAGGAGATATCCTTATTTTTAGCACTGAATAGTACTCCCCTTTCTTCATTGGCAAACAACTATGACTGTTCCCTGCCATAACAAGCCATAAAACTATCTAAACTTAAAGTACGGCTTTAGAATCTTTTTTTTTTACCTCATGGTGTATGAATCTTAAATGAAAGCACCCTCTTGGTTTGTATTTTGACTAAAATTGTCATAAAAATATATTTTATAGGCCGTAAAGGGGAATTTTATTGCAACATCTTCCTCCTCTGCTACCAAAGTTACCATAAACTGGAGCATCAAATTTTCTTATTTAAATAAAACATCACAAAATTCTTGGGATATCTCATAGGTGTTGGGAAATATTTCGGAAAGTTTGAAATAAGGTTTAGCAAGAAAAATTATCATATGAAAAAATTTTCTGGACGATAATGGTACCGTAAAGGAAGCTCGAAATGCATAAAACAGAAAAAAAACTATTTATTTTCTGTTTCGATTTAATGGAAAAGTTGTTTTTCTTCTTATACTGTCTTTACAATCGTCCAGTCTATGTAACATATTTTACTCTAGCAAAATTTTCATGAGTGATAATTATGTAATGATATTTTTCGATTTCTGTTGTTCAAGATCTCTATTGATCTTGAATTATATAATGATATATTTCGATTTCTATTGATCAAGATATTGTTCAAAATCCCGTAGGGACTAACCTCCTAATTCTTGACTTTAAATGCAGTTGACAAAAATTAATTCAAACTAAATTAATATACTGTTCTGCAAAGCAGTACGTTTACTTAACATTAAAAAGTATATAGTAACATTAAAACGATATCGTAGGGCCCAACCTCCTGAGCATTGACTTTAAATACAGTTGACAGAAATTAATTCAAACTAAAATAATATACTTTTCTGCAAAGTAATAAGTTTTATTAATATTAAAAAGTTTTTATTTTTTATATTTTTTCCAAAGTGGTAGGTACATTGTCTTTTCCGATATTCACCCGATGTTACCGCCAGATTTGTTGTTTCAGTTTTAGTCTTGCAGTTCATAAATCCCAGAAATCCCTTATCTACAGGTCAGAATTCCTATGATTAGGGAAAAACCGCAAACATATCGTAGAGCCCAACCTCCTAAACCTCGACTTTAAATGCAGTTGACAAAAATTAATTCAAACTAAAATAATATACTGTTCTTCAAAGCAGTACGTCTTATTAACATTAAAAAGCTTTATGATTTTTTCCAATGCAGCAAACATTATTTTTCCGACATTCCCCCGATGTTACCACGAGATTTGTTGGTTGCTTCTAATGGGGGCACCAAGATGAACAACCACCACCCCCTGGTGCCACCACAATTCTTATGGAGCACCCCCAAGGGTGATAGTTAGAATAGAATCTGCATTAAAAGCGAATTTACGCACAGAGAGAGTGAGTGGTAAAATACATTCCGTGTTGCTATTCATGAATAGTAAAGTTTAGGTAGCTTAAACTATTAATGTTTATGAAAGGCAGTTTTCTTGCCTTTTCGTAAAATTACTCTGGGAATAAGTGACCTTCATTAAATTACTGGGATTCTTTTAAACACTTTCACATCTGGGGACGCTGTGTTTTGAATATTAATCTGATTATATACATCTGCGAGGAATTTTATCCAACATCAGCGAATGGTAAACGCGACGAAACAAATCTATGCCATGTTAATTTATACCATTACTTTGTCATGTTACATTTTGTATTCGTTTACTAAGGAACTAACCCCTCTTTCTTGGAACTATACATACGCGACTAAATTTTAATTAAAATTATGTGACTAACTTAGCAGATACTACCCATATTTTGGCAGATCAAAGCATTAACTTAATACAGCCTAACTCAAGAATCTTAGCCAAATTTTTTTATGCTTGATTAACCTAATACAACCTAACTCAAGAAGCTTAGCCAAATTTTTTCTATGCTTGATCAGCACCCCTTGTCATTGTGAAAAGGGTTTCATCAATCATTTGTTGAGTATGTATTTATTCCCCTCTAAATCACCTTTTTTTACGGTCTTTGAATTAAATTTACTACCACAAACTCTTTCCTAGGTTCCAGAAGAAATGATTTTTCTTCACTCGTTCGATAGACAACGATCTGTGGCATCTTTAAAGATCAAATGATATTTTAAGCAAAAATGAAATTCAGAGTTATGTGATATGTTTGGTGTAGAAGCGCTGAATATTATAATTCATCGCAGTGTGGGGTCGAAAGGCTGTCAAGAACAAAACTCTTCTAAAAACTTCGGAGGCAAAAAATAAAGGCTTGAACACTAAGAAGACGTAAAAGAAAAGCCGTCTGTTTGGCCATTGATAGCGATCAAAAGACTATAAATATTGCAAGACAGATGTACGTTATTTTATGGCCCACAATAAAACTTTCATATAATGGTCAAAGTTGTGTTTCAAACGAAAATTATGGTGGATAGGTACTTGGTAGACTATGAACGGGAGCAGTATAATAAGGGACCAATTAGGGCAGGAACTGCTGAGATAAAAACAGACCACTGCCCAATGAGAGAAAAAGGGGCGGGCCAAAACGGCCCCGGTAAACGAAGAACAGCCCATCCAAGAAAAAAAATACGAGAGAAGGTCCAGATATTGCGCTGGCTGTTTTTTCCTAGAGCTCGAACGAGATAGAGTGCCGATTGAACTGTCTCGGAGTCTAGCTGTAATTCCTGGAATCTGATACGATGATCCTGAATATGACATGATATGGACCCCTGTCATCGAAGTCATTTCATCGCTGTATTCTTCAACAGTAGTAAGTGCCTCCCGATAGATCCTAAAAATAATTGCATTGACCAAATAGTTTGCCTCTGCTTCTGATTCCTCATGTGTTAAATGATAATATGAAGGAAAATATTATTCTGTTATTAATTACACTTTAAAAGTTTTTTTTTTTTTTGCGTTGTCAAATAAATGTATGATAAAGGCCAATTATCTGTGTTTCCTTTCTTCCCCCAACACATGCACGCATCCACGCATCCATTGTTTTAAGGTTATTTTCTAACTTAAATTTGGTTTGCAAACACCCCATTGCTTTACACCCCATTGCCCTACAGATGTTATCTATGGTGCCCGGTATAAGGGGCTTAAGTCAAAAACAGTGATTTAAATATACCAAGTTATTGGCTTTTATACCAATCGTAGAACAATAATTTCAATAAAGTTTTTTGTACAAAGAAACGTACTTTTGTATGCAAAATTCATAGACTTAAGCCTTTTATACAAGTCAAAAGATTTTTTTTTATCAGTTCTAACAAATGTCTAAAAATCACTTTTTTTTTCATAAGCTCTTTATACCGGACACCATACATATAAAAACCAATGTGTAACATTAAATTTATCCAGCCCAGTAAAACATCTGTCATAGCAAGTTATGGATTAAAAAATGAAATATGCTCTTTTAGGAACACATTTACATAAAAATCCAATATCAAAATTACAATAGTTTTTGAAATTGAAAAATAGATTTTAATTAAATAGAGTGTTAGCATTTTTTTCCTTGAGGCTTGGAAATACTGTGAAAATCAAAGAAACAAAAAAAAAGACAGCACTGAAAATCTTATTCGAAATAGGATAAAAAAAATTGACGTGAAACCCTTAACAACCGAAAAATTTTCTAATGGGAAAAAGAGATTATTTCACAGCCTCAAAAGACAGTGCATATGAAAGATTCCAAGTTTCAGTTTACGGCAAACGATTCACCTCAAATGGGTTTCCGAAAAATACGGATTTTTTCGTTAATGCACTGCTGGGAAAAGCTCGCGGCATTAGGAAATACCTTTGCACGAGTTTGCTTGCATTAGCAATGATTACTTAGCTGTTGTTAGAGTATTCATTGATTTGTTTCTGATAAGTTTTGCTGAATTAATTTCCCCTGTAATTCAAAAAAGGACAGAATACATGTCGTTTATATGCATGAATTTTACCATCTTTTGGCTCATTAATGAAATAAAGTTAGAATAATTATGATTTAATATCGAAAGCGAAATACTGTAGAGGTGTATCTTAAATCTAGGGATCAAAACTTTTGCATTCATAAAGAATGTTACCTATATGAAATCAATAACCAGAGACCGATGATATAGGAAATATAAAACTATAGACTCAACATGCATGTCCTTCGGATGCAGGTGTAGATGTGTTTCAGTTATACACAGAAATCGAAGTAAGTACCGTATTTGCTGGCGTATAGAACGCAGCGGTGTATAAGACACACACCCTTTTTTATACAAATTTTCAAGGCGAAAAATTTTCTACATTTTTTTATGAATTTCCATAATGATTTACTATATTAATTTTATAGTTATTTGTGCCCATAAAAATGCAACTAAGGAACATTATAGGTTTTTTTTCTTTTATAATAAATAAGGCTGTCCTTGTGCACCACAAAGTACAGCATATGGCTTACAGAAGTAAGTAGAAACAACAAATAAAAACAATAAAAAAACAGAAAAAAAACAAACTAAATACAAACAAGACTAATTAAAAGCTTAAGCAGCAAAGGCAATAAATTTACAGAATGAGAAAAAAAGCCAATTTGTGGTCGACCAAAACAAGAAGCGGAGGAGGAAACCTAATGTTACAGGAATCCAATTCCACAATAAAATCCCTTCTCCCTTCAGTAAGCTTAGAGCAGTCAAAAAGCAAGTGGTCGACATTTAGAACCCCGCCCACGCTGCAGGAGCACAGACCAGTGTCCGATAGTCCAAATTTCTTGAGATAGCAATTGAAATTGCCGTGGCCAGTGAAAAATTTTGTTACGTGAAATTCACTGAATAAATGCTTGTTATTTAGTCTTTGCGAAATTGTGGGGGAAAAAAAGTTTAGTTAAAGAGGCAGTTGATGAATTCTTGTACAGCTCATTTCATAAGAGAATGGTCTTTTTGTGATTCTCATTGCGAACGTGAGAATTGGGGATGCTCACAAAATCAATGATGTTTAGCTTTGTAGCTTGCTTTGCAAGCCATCGAACATTATAGTTAGGTACCTTTTCATCAGACTTCTCAAAAGACAAAAATTCATCGCCAGATTTTAATGAAGAACCCCTTCTTCAGAAACTGAGTTTTTGTATAACAAATTATCCTCCATTACATACAGTGAGTTACTAATTCCACATTTATTAAACGCCTTTACAACTGTCTCATGCTTCAAAGCATTCCATGAAGTTTTGACCCATTCATCACCTCTGTGCTTCTTGTTGTTGTTTCTTATAACCCCTGATTGGAAGTTCCAGACCAGTCCGTGTAGGCTTCGGGAAACGGACTTAAGTGTACGGCTCCGGTTTTATTTAGCACCACAAGGGTCAGAGTCCATCTTAGCTAGATGCCACCTCACTTTTGACCGAGCAACCCCAGGGGTGACATCTGGTGGGGGGGGGGGGATCGTACCCTCTCCAACCCTCACTGACCTTCACAGAGGGATTTTCCGGTCTACGGATTTAACGTGCCCATATCCGGCCTATTAGTAGGGGAGCATATGTAGTCCCGTGGCGGTATTAATGATGGGAACATGGGTGGATATTTTTTTCATCAGAAACTACCTGTAGATGAATAATTTCCCTGGTGTCACTCTTTGGTGTGTGGCGTATAGCAGTAATGACGTCATTAAGATGGCCACCATGGAATTAAAAAAATCCACTTTATTTCGGTTATTTATCGGCCGATTTTCTTTTGTAATACCTCATATTGAAGATAAATAAAATGTCTAGATGACAGATGCCGAATCGGGGGAGACGGAGTCGTAATAGAGCACAAAAGGGAGAAAGCGCGTCCTCTGAAGAAGATAGTTGGCTCGCGGTTGGAACCTGTGTTATGCTAGGTCAAAGTTACATTGGAGACCCTCCATGAAGGATAAAAAACTTTTGTGCTTGTAATTAAATTAACAATATACATAAAGACAAAACACTTCATGTCGGCTAGCCAGCCATTGAAAAATCAAAGAAGAAAAAAAAACACCCCTGTAAATTATACATAGAAAGTGCATTCAAAACACATGGGGAAAATGGTAACAAAATAATTACAAAACAACTTAAATAGGTGTCATACATAAATGAATGCATTATAAGAGTCAACCTTGTGACAAAGAGCATGATTGCATAGTAAAATAAGTGTCATTACTATATAAGGAAGGTTACAAGATACGTCTGCATGAAAACATAACCCTCAAAACAGTGTATCACACTGTACCATGCCTAGCACATGAAATGTGCTAGGGAAATGTGCTAGGGAAATGTGCTACAAACTTAAAAAAAAAAGGAAATGTGCTTGCAAACTTAAAAAAAACAAGTGCTAAATTACATTGGGATACACATGTTAAGATGAGTACATACCCTAGAGCAGGGGTGGGCATTTAGTCGATCGCGATCGACCGGTGGACCACCAAGACATATTGGGGTGACCGCCTTTACTAAGACCTAAGACGCGCATACTAAAAGAAACATATTTTTGGAACACCGACGCGATTTGCTTTAAACGCGGTTTTAAAAGAGTAAGTTTTTTTTTCTTGTAGTTATGTAGGTAAGTACATATTCCGCATTTATTATTAAGTTATAATAAATATTGTAGACCATTTTTTTAGCTCACCACACCTACGTCACTGGGTGGACCGCAACACCTTGACAAAATTAGAAGTAGCCCGTACCTTGGAAAAGTCTGTCCACCCCTGCCCTAGAGCATTAATAAAACTTAACGAATCATAGAAAAATGCAACAGCATGTTATTAAAAAATGTTACACAGTATAGCAAAATTACATGATGATTTTGTTTGCAAAAAGGACAAGTTAATGATTTATACACTTCACAAAATGGCAGGTGAGATATACAAAAATAAGAAAAAATATAAAAATTTCACCAATATAAAGTTATAAAGGCATGCGTTATAAATGCATGAATTGTGATCTACACATAATACATGAGTGCCTTTACAACAGTTGTTGTTGAACGAAAGACAGTACAACTTGTGTTCGGTTCAAGATTGCCTATATTTTTTTGGTTTCAAGTGGTAAATTTTAACTTAAAATATGGATGGTGTAATTAAATTCGACCGACCGTCTAAGCGAAAGCGAGTGAAGGACATAGACTTTGAATTGTGTATATTTTGCCAACATCTCTTGAATGAGGATTTGGTTAAAACCTCAAGTACTCAGCACAAACTGTTTGATGCAGTGAGAGTTCGAAACAAATGTAAAGACAGTGATTATCAGCACCTCGAAGAATACGCTCGAAAATTTACAGTGTAAGGAATAACCCAGCTAAATGCCCGGTGGCATTTAACTTGTCACAAGAAATGCACACACAAAGGTAACATTGATAGACTACAGGCCAGGTATAAAAAGCAACAAGCGGAAATTGAAATAGCTACCCCAGGTTCGGTGTGCAATAAGGTCCACCCGTGTACAAGAGGCCAAAATCTTGGCACGAAACTACATAAAAATGCCTGCTTCTTTTTCGATAGACTTGAAGCTAGGAGACATCCATTATATACCGCTTTCATCAGAAAGGTAGGTCAGAGGATCTGATGCTGTCTAGCGAAGTGAAAATAGCAATTCGAAGTTAAAACTGAGTGGATTCATTAATCAAGAAGATGTACATGCATATGATGTAGCATACCACAAAGAATGTTGCACAAAAAAACGTCATTGCGAAGTACTGATGAAATTGAAACAACACCTAACTTGCCAGAATGTATTAGTCAAGAAGAATCCATAGATCGTTTGCTAGATTCTTATTTGGAAGGTAATGTTGTCACGATGGCAGATCCTGAGAGACACTATAGAGATATCTGTAATTGGAATGGTGTTAAACGGCAAGACATGTTGTCAAGAAAATCTCTTAAAATACTTATTGAGCATGAATTATTTTACATGAATGTAGTATTTAACGACCCTATCTCCAAAAATCAATCACAGCGTATTTCTTTGAAATTTGTCAATGATGTTTTGTTGTCGGGGGTGGAATCCAATTCTGATATGAATGCGAGTATGGAAGTTCTGTATCAAGCAGCTAAATTATTACGTAAAACCATACTGTTAGAGGAGAAATAGAAGTTTACAAGTTCTATAACGAAGAAAAAAATCATAAATATCATACCGACAGAAGTTCTATACTTTTACAAATGGTATATTGGAGGGAACAAAAAAAATGGAAAGTTTGTAGATTGATAACAAACATTTGAACCAAAGGGGTGCTGCATTATCACAAACTCTTATGTATGAGTGCCAAACTGAAAGACAAACCGTTTATAGTAGCACGGCGTTAGTTAAACACAGACACTCACGGGACCTTCCTCTACAAGTTGCTGTTGGCCTAACGATACATAGTAAAACTCACAGAAAATTCTTGGTTCAGCTCATGCATGGTTCGGGTTACTCGATTGATTATAATAAAGTTTTTGCCTTGAGACTGCTATAGCCAATGAAGTTCTCAACCATATGGAAGATAATGACGGATTGTATGTCCCACCCGATATTGTGAAAGGGAGATTTATCTTTTGTACAGCAGATAATTTAGACTTCCTTGGAGACACGCCTGATGGACGAGGAACCCTTCACGCAACTGTGATGACTTGTTATCAAGAATATAACGAAGGTGAATTGCAATCTATAACCCTGTCTGATGCTGAAACACAGGTACCCAATCCTTCGCTACAGAAACGATCCAGATACATGACAGACTTTATTCACTACAATGGGCCAAAACTCTTAAAGCCTTACAGTTTTGCTTTTAAGAAATCTGATATATATATATATATATATATATATATATATATATATATATATATATATATATATATATATATATATATATATATATATATATATATATATAATTCAGCGTTTACATAATGTAGAAGATTAAGCGTGGTGTCTGTGCAAAAACAAAATAATACGTAATACAGAAGAAATATCCGATAGTTCCGGAAATCGACCTTCAAGTTCTAATCATGAAAGTAGTTATAATCCAGCATCTGATCCAACTTGGACTGTCTTTAATGCAAAGCTGTTAAAAGACCAAAAACCAAACACTCACATATGTGCTCTACCAATCATACCATCTACTCCAACAGATCGTTCCATACAATTGACTTTCTAGACGTACTTTGA
Source organism: Dolomedes plantarius (assembly GCA_907164885.2). Taxonomy (NCBI): domain Eukaryota; kingdom Metazoa; phylum Arthropoda; class Arachnida; order Araneae; family Dolomedidae; genus Dolomedes; species Dolomedes plantarius. The sequence continues at coordinate 56,265,303 of OU015497.1, read as the reverse complement.
AAAATTGACTATATATGTGTGTGGAGTAGATTCAAAATGTGTTGTTCCATTAGATTTGGGTCTTTACCGTCCTGTGCAGCAACTTATCATGGCTCAACAGAATCTTCGAGATCGCGTTGTGCTACGACCTGGAGAGTTACACATAGGTATGGGCTTATTACGTGCTATTGGCACATTTATTGAGGGACATTTTGGGGGGCCTCTTCCTCTCTTTTCTAAGAATCACACACAGGTCCCAACCGCGAGCCAACCATCTTCTTCACAGGACGCGCTTTCTCCCTTTTGTGCTCTGTGATGACTCCGTCGTCCTTGATTCTGCATCTGTCATCTAGACATTTTATTTATCTTCAATATGAGGTATTACAAAAGAAAATCGGCCGATAAATAACCGAAATAAAGTGGATTTTTTTAATTCCATGACGGCCATCTTGATGACGTCACTACTACTATACGCCACACACCAAAGAGTGACACCATGGAAATTATTCATCTACAGGTAGTTTCTGGTGAAAAAAAATATCCACCCATGTTCCCATCATTAATACCGCCACGGAGCTCATTTTTTCGACATATGCTCCCCTACTATATACACGGAGGTATTTAACGGCGCGCGACGGGATTCGATCCGAGCACCCTCAGCAACGAAAGCCAACACGTTACCGCAAGGCCACCTCGAGCCCTCATCAACTCTATTTTTCTGGAATGATCTCTCTTTCATTAATGAAGCAAAAAATATACCACGCAACTTTTTTTACAGAACAGAAGAAAATTATGAAAAACGATTTATTCGAAATCACTTTCTCGCAAAAAAAAAATGCAATAGAATACTTATACATGTATATTAATATAAATCAGAAGTTTTAGACAGACTGAAATTTCAACTCATAATTTTAATTACCGACGCATAAGACGCGCCTCATATTTTAGGCGTATTTCGATGGAAAATACGATAATTTTCCTAATAAGATTTGTAGCTAGTTAAAGTGAATACATAATTTTATCAATAACTGAAGATAATTACAATAAAAAAATTTCTATGATAGAATATATGTTACGAATCGAGGGTTATCAAAAACTCCTTTTTGTAATTTTTGGATTACATCGTAGAAGTTTGAGATTGGGAATGTGGTGCACTCACTGAAACTGGGTAATAAGCAAAAGACTTTTCGCTTCTTGAATATATTTTCCAACGTTGACTACTATTCTACACACATAACAGCTTTATAAGCCTCTTATCCTATATACCTGATTATTGTGTCTTAGTCCTCGTATAGCTTACTGATATCTTCATGTTATTTTTAGATTTTCCCTCCATTATATGCCTATTTTTAATATTAAACTCCTTTTAGCTTTCTAGTGATAAACAAACAAATAACAGGGAGATAAATCGAATGAAACGATGAAATGCTACTTTGAGGTAGAGGTTACTTGAATGCATGATCCCAGTGAGTAAAAGTGTTTATTTCTTTGAAAAAGAAAATGCGAGAATGATTCCAAGAAATATCCTCTAGCGGTGATTGGCTAATGATTTTCCGAAGAATGAGAATTTTTCTTTAATGTACTCCGGGGAAACATTTGTCGCACTTTGTAATTCCTTTTTCTCGAATTTATCTGCAATGCAAGCGCTATGATTTCGTACTCACTCGGTATTCAGTGTTTCAGTTACATTAGACTAAGTGAGATCTCTAAGAATTTTTGTCAAGTAATAGAATCTAATGAATTAAATATTAAATGTTTCCATTTTTCTTTGTATGCAATATGTTATCATTTTTGGGGGTTGTGAGGGGGAGGGGGAGTAAGTTATATTAAGAAAATTTCAATAGGGAATAAACTAAGCGAATATATTGAGTGTCTTTCGATTTTTATAAATGAGCTATACGGATAGTCTTCAGTAAAGTTTATGCATTATTAAAGCTACACAGTGCAATACTTTTGTATGAAATGAGAAATAATTTTACATTGAAACAAATAACCTTTTTTATGAGATATGTCTTGCTGCTGTAAAATACATACACACACTTACTATCAAATAAATTGAGCAATAGTTGATATCGACATCTGTAAGTACAATAACTATGAAAAATATTTAATTTGTAAAAGAAACTCATTTTAGGTCTAATTAGTCTTAAAAGCTTACATCAACATTCTGCTTGTGTATTATATCCGTAGATATAAGTTTAAAACAAATGGAGAAAAATTTAATCCCTCTATACTTATGTATATGATTTTCTCTTATTTAAATCGGGTTATTATCCATCAAGCTTTCCATCAGACTTTCTCAAACACTAAAAGCTTACTCATAAATACAGAAATACACTCATAAATATATAAATACAGAAATACACTTCTGTAAAATGGTGCATATCTTTATAAACAAAGAGCAGGGAGGTCGACATTTAATTCTATAATTGTTATAAATATATGTCAGTACAGGTGAATTCTACATTTATCTGTCAGTCGACTGACAGAAAAGGGAACAAAAATAGAAAATTTAAACCTAAGGGCCTGTTCACATAGGAGTCCGTTGCGTTGCGTTTAGGAAAAGATGACGTTGAGACGAAAATAAACCAATCATAGGCCTCCAAACGATTAGCAATGAAATTTTTCACGCCTATGATTGGTTTATTTTCGTCTCAACGTCATCTTTCCCTTAACGCTACGCAACGCAACGGACTCTTATGTGAACAGGCCCTAACTCTATCAGCAATTGTATCAGTATATACTTGCAAAGAATCGGTTTTCTAATTTCCAGGTTTTAGGAACCACCGGAAAGAGCAAACACTGGAAAAGCCTCATTCCTTCTATTTAGAATGCGATTCCTGAATTTTAACTGCCTTTAAACCATCTGAATATTTAACTTCAAACCATAAAACACACTGATAGCCTTCGATGTTGGTTGTATATACTATGATTGAAAGGCCAGTTTTAAAATTGATAGATTCTGTGTTTGTAATTTTGCGCCTCCAGTGTACTTGTTGGGTATGTCATCCTGAAATGACCAATATTTGACCAAAATATAGGACCATGACCACTAGGTAAGCTTTAGCAATCTGTCGTTACATAACAGACCTTTCTGATTGTGTTTTACGCAGAATAGTCATATTCAAAACCCACGTCTTCAAACCTATCCCAGAGACTGTAAAAGATGTAGGTTCATTCCGATGTGGCTTGGATCAAATGAAATTTTGAAATCACTTGTAACACCTCGTACACTTCCACGTTTGAAATGTTTTTGTTATCTGTGTACCAGGTATATAGGCCATCTTAAGCCGTTCATAATAAGGGTAAAACCTAAATTTATGGTTGCGGTATGCGCGCTAGATAGCAAGTAATAACATATAAAAAGGACAGTTCAATGTATAAAAACAACGGTTTATTTTGAGTGGACCGTTCATTTGTTAGTGTGTCTTCATCAACAATTTTCATCAGAGATACAGTAAGAATTATTAAAAAAGTGTAACCATCAGCATCAATTTGTCAGCTTTATCACTAATTTTTAAAATTAGCCATTATAATTTCTTTGATTTTTACTTTAATTTCTCTAATTTTAATTCTTTAATTTTTTAATCTTTAACTTCTCTGGCTTTTCTTTTACTAACTTTTTTTGGTAATCTAACACAAAACCATCCAATTACTCTAAGCTAAAACTATGGATTACAAGTTATAATTTAATCCCCGTAAATGTAATAGATTATGTAAAACTTTTCACTTCTCTATTCAAAAATGCAACAATTTGTTTTGATGACTCTAAATATTAGGAGTAATAATTCATAATGATCTTATAGAGAGATATCTATTTTTTTCTTTTAAAATGCAGGACACATACAGAACTACTTAAAAAGCAACATGCAACAAAATCCCCCATTTTATGGGATTAGATTTATGTCAGTATGGATTAAAACGAGTATCTGAAGACGCTAATTGCCTTAATTTTAATATTCTTAACCATGTTCAACACAATATGCGTTAAATTATAATATCAACTATGCAAGTACCACATGTATGCAGAAATATATATGTGTGAGTATATATATATATATATATATATGAAACGATAAACCTTTCCCTTCATTAACTTTGTCCTACCGCAACAGAACATTATCCTTCAATTAGATTTGGATCTAGATACTCCGAAGTAAGCTATTAGTTTTCCCCTTAAACAAGCCACGTGCCTACATGTTATATAAGAAGATTGTTCTAGAAGCTTGACGCAACCTCGTCCGATGCGGCGTGATGAGGTCAGGTGTCACTTTTTAACCAATTAAAAGTTCAGCGCGCCCGTACTCAAGGCGTGAACCTAGGGTTTTCGCGGTCTTCTGTGTTCTGCTCTAGTCCGATAAACATGTCGTAAAATTTGCTGCGGGTTATATATTTCTATGTGCTGTTCCGACAGCCCCAGGATGATATTTTTCACGTATGATGGTCCTATAGTAATTATACAATATGAATATAATGAAGTGTATCTAAACATCGGAGTATTACAAAAATAATAAACGATCTATGTAACCAACTATGTGGATCCTGTGTTCCTCAACTGGACTCTCTGCCTAAGCCTTTCCCAGCCACTCTCCACGACTGAATAATGATGATTCGAGGTCTCTTCCTGTCATCCAACATATCCTTTTCTAATATTACATATATATATATATATATATATATATATATATATATATATATATATATATATATATATATATATATATATAAAACGTACTAATCTCACGCTTCCTAATATGCAAATATAGGCAAAATCGCATGTGCTAATGAAGATGTGTACTATGTTTTAAGTAGTATATATAAACAGGATCTCTTGGCGACTTTAAACTTCATTGGATACCGCTATGGCCCGCAACGGATTTCCAAACTAGTCATAGGATTTTATTTAAGCAAGCATCCTCAACATGCTATTGCTGGTCTTTTAGGCGTCTCGAAATAAACTGTGGTAGATGCCATTCAAAGATGTATAACTGACGTTACTAGTGAAAACCCAACCCTTTGGAGGCTACATAAATTGCAAGATCGATGCTTAGTGAGAAATGTAAAAAAGAATCTATGTTCTACTACATAAGTGTTGGCTAAAGATGTATCCTAAGCCGCAAGGACTCATATAAGTACCCGTAAAATTTGTCAGGTAGACTTTTTCTCTCTGGTGTCTTAGGTCTTCTCACCAACGGAAAATGCTCTCCTTCTATTTTATCCTGAAGGTGTATTCTCTCACGGACTTGGTTCGAATTCTTAAGTTGAGACCAAAAGGTATAAGAAACAACACCACAATTCGTCAATTAACTATAGAATATCGGATACTATGGCAGATCGGCTTCACGCATTACTCGGTTTGATGCCAGAAAGAGACTGTAGTGGTATTTAAATATAATTAGTTGATATAGGTTGTGGTATTCTCAATAACTACGAAAGAAGTGATTTTTACCCGTAAATTTTCAGTCAACCGTAGCAGTAAGAAAATTCATAATATCCATCACTTTAAAAATTTGGTACAGATTTTCGCTTACAATTTTTAGCACAACTGTAATAAATTTTCTTAAAAATGAATTCATTTCGTTTAAGAACTATGCCTCCGGAACAAAACCATGAAATATTCTTTCTCAATCATTACGTTGATAAGTTCCATCTGTTAATAGTTCCTTAATATCTAACTGATTTTCTTTTTTCCATTTTTTGTAAAAAAAAAAATTGCTCATGGTCTAAAGAAGATTATAAAACAAAAATGCGTAACTATAAAGTACGTGAAATTCTTGAGCAATAGAAAAGTTTCACTACCTGAAAGAAGTTCCATACAGAGCAAGAAAGAGAAGAAACCAGACACGTAAATAACTCCATTTCGTGGTTTATCGGAGATTAGTCTGTAGTGATTTTTCGAAGAATGGAGACTCTAGTTAATGCAGTCGGAAGATACCTTTGCGGTATTCGAAAACTATTTTTGAAACATTGCGCCTACAATACTAGAAATTACTTGAAGTAATTTCCTGTAACGTGGAAATATCTATTAATCTAGGAATGCAAATCTACTAACCTGGTATTGTAAATTCGGATTTTTGTCTTTGTAGAGTTCAATCGATTCATAGTCTTGGTAATTTAAAAGAGTCAAACTATTTTAGGGCACTATTTTATATTCTATTGTTCTTTGCACATGAATAAAAACAAAAAATTACTAAAATCAAATCCAAATGAAATTTCATTTTGTAAGAAATAGGAATAATTAGTATTTACTGGTTAAGTATTGAGTGATCGAGTTGATGTAGAATGCATTAGAGTCTTTTCCGTAAATATTCAAATCTGAGAGACATGTGTGCATGTAGTATTTTCTCCTTCCAGTACAGTATATGACAATAAGAGAAAAATGATTTAAATAACAATTATTCTAATTTTCTTTACAAATGTTTATCAAAACTGAATGTTTACCTAAATTAATATTTATTTTCATGGGTGCACAAACATTCATGCTAAGATTATTTCTTCCGATATATATATATATATATATATATATATACAGAGTGTCCATAATTAAAGTCCCACTTTCAAAAGGCTGCAAAGAAAGAACCACTGGTCAGAATGACTTCAAATTTGAACTGAATATACTGGAAGAAGGGAGAACGATTTGGCATAATAAAAAAAGTTCCAAAATGTATCAATAGATGGCGCTGTAACATTTTGGAAACTTTATATATATATATACCGACTGAACTGAACGATAAATGCGGGAACATAACAAAGCGATATGATCGTCGGGAATGGGAGAGATAAACGACACATACGGGAAAACGATGATTCGGGGAGTGATCGTTCGAGATTCCATTGTGTATATATATATATATATAGGCAGTTTTATATTTTGAAAAACGCAGATACAATCAATAAACTTATAAAAGTTCAAACAAACAGAAATATACATTCAAATGCTGTTTTACAATTGTGAAGTTCATTTTAAGAAATTATGCTATAACTCACTGCTGTCTGAAAACATCCTTGGAAAAAAGATCAACTCTTGAACAGCCAATATAAGGTTAAATAATGTAATGAGGTAAATTCAGTATAGAAGCCCCCAAAACAAAACAAAAGATATGTAATTTCCTTGAGTGCTAAACCTGTCTCTCTGAGGTGGAAAACAGTTCGAGGTTCATAAAAAAGAAAGATTACAGTATGGCTTCATAACGTAATGATCGCATAATGTGGCTTCCTCGTTCTTGCAAGGTGGCTCAAGTAATTAGAGCATTCAATCTGAAAAGTCTGCATCCCGGTCCCTGTAGAAATGAACTTCAGTGACAACTGACCGTTAGAAATAAACCATGATCAGACATTATGTAATGTAAACATATTTCATTACAAATTTCAGCATTATCAAAAATAATATAAAATAAACAGCCAGCCAAAATTTGGTGGCACTAGTTAAGAGGAAAAGAAGAAATATGCGAAGATAGTCCTTAATAACAAAGACAATCGTGGCGCCGTCTAAGTGATCTCGCAACGAGACAATTATCAAAGACATAACGATGATCGAATTTCGACCAAGCAATCTAGTCTTTTTATGATCTTCAAGTCACTTTTCAGTTTTAACTTCACTCTGAAGTCGTTGCAATAACCTGACCCCAACTTTTTTCATACAGATCACATGACTCCATAGTAAAGTGACACTGACGTCTCCACACAACGCTATCACTACTTTCACGTCCCGAGACTGATAAGGGATAACACTGCGATGTCAATTACTAGACACCGTGCAATGAGGGTTAAAATAAAGACTCCATCGCATCGCTAGGGTAGCTTAATGGGTCGAACATCTATTTACTGATTGGTTGCAAAGCAGTTCAAGTCCTGTCAGGAAAATGTTATAAAATTAAAAACGCTTTTCTATAATCGCTATCAAGTATAATTAAAACATAAGCATTTCGGCATCTTTATACATGCTGTGACAGAAGCAAATTTTAAGCAAAAATAACGATAAAAGATTTGGCATTTTTATCATAATTGATAAATCGATACTTCAAGCAAAAAGGCTTTTGTCATTGTGTACACAAACTTCAATGAACATATTTCTTGTACTGTTTGCTATTCTCTCTAACTTCCTCTGAACAAGACAAATAAAAAGACACAAAATCCCCGATTTCTAAAACCACAAAACGAAATCGTCATTTATTTTATGATGCGAATTAATCATTCCTTCTATTGCCATTCTCAAAGAGAAATTCAGAAAACTAAGATATGCGGTTTCGCTGGAAAAACTCTTAAGTTAGTGGAAGAAAAAAATCCCTCGCATTTGGGAAAAATTTCCAAGCGTGAAAAAGAGTTTACAATTTCCGAGAAGAGAAAAGGCATGAGAAGACCCTGTTTTTCAGTGGCGAGTCACCAATAATGAGTTTTCGAAGAATGAGGATTGTTCGCTAATGCACTCTTGGGGTACGTTTGTGGGATTCGTTAATTCCTGAGAGAGAATTCACTTGCATTAGCAGCGATTACTTGCGTCTAGTGAGTAAATTCATTCTTTAAGTTGCGTTAGGCTTACAGAATTTATTTTTTACCAAAACAATCTATTTCTTTGTGATAGGTAATTGATCAATTGTTAATTAATCAGTGAAACAAACGTCAAAAATAGCTCATGTAAAGCAAAGTAGTTTTATGTCTGAATTCCTGTGATCAGATCTTATTGTTGCAAACACGATGATACCAAAGCTTGAACTTACAATTATGAATTACAGTATGACATATTTTAAAGCTAAAAAACACAAATTTTAAAATAATCTATAAATTAATCAGAGAAACAAACGCCAAAATTAGCTAATGTAAAGCAAAATAGTTTTATATCTACATTCCTGTGATCGGATTTTATTGTTGCAAACACGATGATACCAAAGCTTGAACTTACAATTATGAATTACAGTATGACATATTTTAAAGCTAAAAAACACAAATTTTAAAATTATCTATAAATTAATCAGAGAAACAAACGCCAAAATTAGCTAATGTAAAGCAAAATAGTTTTATATCTACATTCCTGTGATCGGATTTTATTGTTGCAAACACGATGATACCAAAGCTTGAACTTACAATTATGAATTACAGTATGACATATTTTAAAGCTAAAAAACACAAATTTTAAAATTATCTATAAATTAATCAGAGAAACAAACGCCAAAATTAGCTAATGTAAAGCAAAATAGTTTTATATCTACATTCCTGTGATCGGATTTTATTGTTGCAAACACGATGATACCAAAGCTTGAACTTACAATTATGAATTACAGTATGACATATTTTAAAGCTAAAAAACACAAATTTTAAAATTATCTATAAATTAATCAGAGAAACAAACGCCAAAATTAGCTAATGTAAAGCAAAATAGTTTTATGTCTACATTCCTGTGATCGGATTTTATTGTTGCAAACACGATGAGACCAAAGCTTGAACTTACAATTATGAATGTAGACATAATTATGAATGTATGACATATTTTAAAGCTAAAAGAACACAAATTTTAAAATCCTCCATATATTAATCAGGAAAACAAACGCCAAAATAGCTAATGTAAAGCAATATAGTTTTATGTCTACATGCCTGTGATCAGATCTTATTGTTGCAAACATGATGAGACCAAAGCTTGAACTTACAATTATGAATTACAGTAGGACATACTTTAAAGCTAAAAAAATTTTTTTTAAATCATGCAAGCTATTCGTGATTTTAGCATTTAAGAAAATATCCACAGAATATAAGCGCTTAAATTAATTCTAACTCTATATTTTAAAAGTCAATATACTTACAAAATGTATTTTTCCATAAAAAAGTAATAATAAATTACACAAAAACTAGTAAGATCTTTTAAATTTATTTTTTTTAAATATCTCGCTATGGAAAACCATTCCATGACTTTCTACCATGAAAGGTTTCAAAGCGTCTAGTCTGTAATGTAAAGGAAAATCTAATAAAAACCCTCTAAAACCTTTTGCTTCACATCTGTAAATTTCTCCACTACAACAGGCTTCCCACTTGGCTTTTGAACAGAAAATAGAAAACCTGTCTAAGAACTTCGTAAATCTTATTTCAACATCTGATGAAGATGTTCCGAAAACAGCTGTTAATTCTTCAAAAAATATCTCTCCCAAATATTTCATGTCAATAAGTGGTTGGAAAAACCTTTAGAGTCCATTTTTAGCAGGAAATCAAATTTCAATAATATTAAAATACCAAAAATATAAAAAGTTAAGTATTGGGTAAATAAAATATGATCCTTTTTCCTATTAAACCATCTTAAATGTATATAATTTTCTAATCAAAATGATTCTTTTGAAATATAAGAGAGCTTATAACTAACTAAAGAAAATATGCAACGATTAATCCAACTTTAAAAAAAAGTTATACTACATTCGAAAAAATAAAATTACTAAGTAAATTAAATATTGGTATTTCTTTGAATGATAAAAAATAAAATAATGACAACAGGAAAAATGAAAATGACCAATTTTATCACTTTTATTAAATCCGTCCAGCGCTTTTATTATATTGAAAAAAATACGTACAAAAATGCTGCCAACTTAATTAAAGGTAAGTTATAGGATTTAGAGTAAAGTTCATTTTAAAAGTTGTCCTTTTTCAAGGTTTTCTACAAAGCTGTGAAGACCTAGTACTTTCATCATTGTGCTAAATAAAAACTGTTGTAAAAAATAAAAGAAATTTTGATGTTTTGAGGCACAATATCCTTCTACATCTATCCTACTACGTAAGGGTTCATAGCGTATCAGACGTAAATTCATGCTCGAAAATAAGTGGACAATACAGTACATTTATAAAGACTGACCCAGTAACAGAATTTTAACAAGCTATTACCTAGAAATGTTAAAGCATTTTAGTATACCACTCTCGTGATAACATTATGGGGAAGGTAATATTTGCGGATCTTCCCGTTAAACATATATATATATATATATATATATATATATATATATATATATATATATATATATATATATATATATATATATATATATGATGCCTGGTATAAAGGGCTTAGGTCAAAAACAGTGATTTTTAGATACTTGTTAGCATTGATAAAAAAAATATATTTTGAGTGGTATAAAAGGCTTAGGTTTATAAATTTTGTATACAATATTACATTTCTTGTTTCATAATCAAATTTTCACTCCAGTCAGAAGATCTTTGTTTTTGTTTTTATCAATACTAAGAAGTATCTAAAAATCACTGTTTCTGAATTAAGCCCTTTATAACGGGCATTAATTATATACTATATATATATATATATATATATATATATATATATATATATATATCCCGCAATATCTGGTTTCAACATATTTTCCAAAAACAAAATCAAGATATAGTCATCATTAAAAAGATACCATGATGTGTTTTACTAGAGAATTGTTTTCTATATTTGGCATCGATTATATAATGTATATTCAGCTTATGCATAGAAACCCTAGACATAAACAATTTGAATTTTATGGGAAAATAATATTGGCATTTTAAAGTTGTGAAGAAAAAATTTTTTGTTGTGATACTTCGCATTTCAAAATTTATATTTAGGTTTAGAGCGTAGTGGAGAATTCAAGAATTCAACTCTTTGCAAGATATTACTGCATTGCATATACTGCATTGCAAGATATTACTGCATTGATATGTCTGTTTGATGAAAAGGTCCATAATACATAGTTAAAAAAAAGTATATAAGAAAAAAATCGTTCGAAAACGAGAATTTCTTACGTCAGTAAGATAGAAAAAAATTATTTGAGGTAGCGGGAGTTATTTCACAGTTCTGACAGACAGTCGTTAGAATGGCACCCGACCACCAAAGAGAACAGCAAAGGATCGTAATATTAATGCAGGAAAACTCTTCAATATGAGGTCTCAGGATTTAAAAAAAATATTTTAATTAATTTACTGATTAATTATGTAAAGTAACATCCCGTGCCGCCGTAGGCCTAAAAAGAGAACGGTAAAAATGTGAAAAAAAATGCAATTAAAAATGACGGTTCTAGCCAGATCGGGCATATAATATACGATAAACCTTACTTCTAAAAAACTTATAGCAACGATAATGGAGCGATCATTACCATCCTTCCTTTATATATCTTTTTCATGTTAAAAATACTGCACTGACTCGGGGATCGATACTGGACTTCTGTTTTGTAAGCAAATATACTGAGTTTTACACCATCAAACCATGTCATTTCACAACACCAATTTCTTTAACGAATCTCAGAAACTGCCAGTGCAGCATAAAGGAATTTCGAGTTGGATAAAAGTAATAATATATATATATATATATATATATATATATATATATATATATATATATATATATATATATATATATATATATATATATATAGATATATAGATATGTAGATATATATATAGATAGAGAGAGAGAGAGAGGGGGACAGAGAGAGAGAGAGAGAGAGAGATACTGAGAAGCTTCTCTATGACGGCCAGCAATGGCACGTAAAAAAATGGCCCCTTTGAGGGGTGGTCGTAGGAAAGAGGTTTCTTTCATACTGGCTGTATAGAGTCTTTAATCGGCTCTGAATGAAATATGGCCGGCTAGAGAAGTTTCACTAATATATATATATATATATATATATATATATATATATATATATATATATATATATATATATATATATATATATATATATATATATATATCTGTGTGTGTGTATGTGTGTTTATTTACACGTACGTATGAAATATGTAAATGGTTAATTGGTAATATGTTACGGGTGAATGCATATGATTCATATACACTTAATCTGCCCCAAGATTGTAAATGGCCATCTAAATTTGCATAAACTCACATCTATGGAATGAAAAAGATATAATTCATTTCAAAAAAGAATTTCGAATCTCTTTCAGTTTACTTAAGCTTTAAAATTTCAAACTTTGCACTAACGCAATTTCAAGAAACGTTACTTTAAAGTATCAAATTTTTGAAAAGGAAAATACCTAGAAAAAAATTTTCTGAGATTCTGAAATTCGTGTTATGCTATTTCTCGCTAGAATGTCACATCCCTGAGAAAAATGAAACTGCCAGTAACAAAAATAGTAAAACAGATTTCGATTAAAATTTTGTCTCTCTTTTCAAAAATTTTTCTTCTTTTACACTCCTGTATAGATATTGCAGTTCCAGTGCACATAGGGCACATAGGGCACATAGGGCACAGTGTTTCACTTATATTTTCCTTTACGTATTTTTCAAAGAAAAACATGTCTTTGCATTTAAATTTATTCTTTAAACAAAACTTGAGCGATTTGAAATAAGTAAAAAAAGAGCGAACAAGAAAAGGATAAGGAATTATTTTACAGAACACGTTATTCAGTCTCGAACGGGTCCTGGTTTTATTCAAAAAAAAATTTTACTTTGAAAAACTTAACATTTTTTTAAGTTCGTTTTATTTTATAAATTTTAACTGTATTGTTAATTTAAGCTTTACGAGATCTCTGTGTGTTTCGTTAAAATTAGAGTTTCTAATCTATATATATAAAACAGTTCCATAACTGACTGACAGATAACGCATAGACCAAACCGCTGGACCTAAAGGGATGAAACTTTGCATGGCGATTCTTCTCATAGTGTAGGGGTGCACTAAGAAAGACTTTTGAAAAAATTCTTTTTAGATTTTTTAAAATTAATTTTTTAATATAGTTTTGTAACATTCTTTAAAGTTTGCATTTAAAATAATAATTTGAGGGTTATAAAATTTATATCACGAGAAAGATCATAAAATTTTCTTTAAAAAGAAATCTTTTTCGAATATTTACCTTCATTTTCTGATTTTTAGTGATTTTTTAAAGATACATTTTTAGAATTTAATTTATTAAATGCTGATCACGTGATTTCTTTTCTTTTTGTGATACTTCAAAATTAATTTTGCGTCACGTGCATAACAACGAAATTAATTGACAAAAAAAATATTCAAAAATACGGTAAAAGATAAAACTTAACCTCTAGACTAATTGAGATGAAGTTCTTAAAGAATTTAATTCAAATTAGTTCGTTTTATGTATATTAAACATACCAATTAATTGCATACATTGACCGTTGTATTTAATTTGAATATTTTCTTCTACATTATTTTGACTATAAATATAACCGTTACGATTTATATATATATATATATATATATATATATATATATATATATATATATATATATATATACATTCAGCTAGTTTCTAATAAAATATAAACTTTTAATAATAAAGTTTGAAAATATTTTCATTTGCGTGAATGTATATTTCCAGTTTTCACAACAGAGGAAGCTATGTCATCAAAATCGAGAAATGTATTTGACGCATGAGTTGCCATTTTAGATCTTCAAACTTCCCGTTAAGCCACAGAAATTATTCTCTCAGTGTATTTCCATTCCTGGATTTGGAAACGCGCATTTTTGAATGCTGTTGGTAATAGATCTTAAATTGCAGAATAAAATATGTCTTTTATATGCAATGCACCAATTTCTAAAAATCTTTTTCATTTAAATGTTTTAACCAATTTTATATTTGCACTATCGATATAATCAATAATTTAATGTCCTGTAAAATATTAACTATTGAAAAATTTAATTGTTGGTTAGATCAATTTTGCACTTAATAAATGGAAATTGCATTGAATCTAGCATTAAATCTTACATTTTTGTTTCTTATCCTGTATTATCTCTATCTCAATTTCAAAAAAGGCCAATAATAGGAAGCAATGGAAAATTGTAATGTTGAAATACGAATTTACTGTCATTTAAGTGTAGAGAAAGGGTGGGATTACCCGCTGAAGGGGTGAGCGGCAACGGCACGCGCTACAGTTTACGATATTTTAAACATTAGCGGCTACTTAAAGGAAATGCCCTCAGTTGTTAGATTCGAAAATGATACTTGTATTTAATTTGCTTAGACATTGAAACTAGGTAAGCCAGTTTTGACTGAACAAGTCAAATGATGGATCACAGAAAACGTTCTTTTGGCAAAGTTGCTCGGATCTTTAACAATGAAAGTCCAGTTTATTACTCAACTAAATTAGATGTTAAGCGTTGCCAGCTCGGAAAACTATACATTCGAACAGTTTAACGCCTTTTAAGGGGGTCGAGGACGCAAAATTATTCAAATTTTCGAAAAAAAATTATTGCATTAAAATTTTTTTCGTTCTTTTCTGCTGAAAATGACATTTAAATCATGTTTTTATCTTAATTAGAACAGGAGATATTAATGTTTTTGCAACATTCTAAAGCAGCCAATTTTTGTTTAAACCTGTTTTTCTGCATGGTGGGTTTTTCCCCACTTCTCGTTTTTAAATTGTTAGAAGTCATGAACTGTTAAAGATAAATGGTTCAAACTTGGAAAATGTCTTTTTCAACGATTTTGATTTTGATTAAACAAATTTTAAAAAATTATTTGCTTTTGAAAATACAATTTTTCAAAATAAGTTGCATAATTCTTTTTTTCAATTTTACTCTAAATATTTTTAAAAAAATTTTAAATTAATTTTTTTAAAAACGCTGCATTAAAATTAAAACTTATATATTTCTGTTTAATTACATGAAAATTTTTTGAAATTCGACAAGTAATATTTCAAATTATAACGATTTAAATCACCCCATTTTTTAAAAATTTTAAATTAAAATTTTTTTTAACTTTATGAGAAGCTTTAAGATGTGGTTTTGTTTACAAATGATTTGGTTAAACATCACAAAAAAAATTCAAAATTTTAACTCAATAAGTAAAAAAAGTTTTAAAATGTGTTCTGGGACCCCCTTACATGACAATAATATGTTTACTATTGTTACAAAACTTCTGTAGCTTATAATAACTTAATTCCATCGGGATAATCATCGTGCAAATGAATGGTTCATTCATGATGAAAAATTGGGAATCCATTGGGGGAATCAAATGTGCTTGGCCAGTCTCATGTACCGTTAATTTCAAAGAAAAGCCGAAAATAGGGAAGAAAAATTATTCATACGATGATCATCTCACATCTAAATAAATGGTGGAAAAGGGGCACGTAAAGAGTGTTGCCATTTTGAAACAAGAATTTGGGTAGGAGGGTAACTGCAAACTGAAAAACAAACGGGAGCATAAAAAAAAGGAGAAACGAATTATCAAGAATGAAGGAAAAAAAATAACGCGGAGAAAAACAAATGAAATACCCTGATAAAATACTATACATAAATAATGACGAAAAAATAATATAATGTCCCAGATTCCAAAAGTGAATTAAAATTAAAAGTACTGAACTTCTGTGTCTGGTCCAGTTGGCAGAGTTTTGTAGATTGGTTTCTGCTGTAGAAAGAATCTGCATGTGCAATTTTGCTGCTTTCATTTGCACTGTGTACAGTTTCTTTCTTCTTTTCTAATAAGGAAGGCCGTATTAGTATTTATACTTTCTTAGTTGTTAATTAAATGTAAACCTTTAAAGGGTTCTTCTCCATCCCTAATATCATTCACTAGTCCTGTTCTCCCTTTTACATTAATAGTAAAAAGAATTTTTCCCTATAAAGATTTTACATAATCATTCACAAAATTTTGTGTTCACCTCCAGTTACACAAATTAATCTTGTTATTTAGGATTTATATGAACAGGAGATTAAAATTCTTAGCACATACACTTATAAGATCACTATTAAGCTTTTATGCCTCTGGGAAATTACACACCGAATTGCTAAAAATATGCATATACAAAAAAAGTTGAATAAAAGTCACGTGGTCTCATACTATTAATATATTTAAATACTAGCTGAAAACCCGCACTTCGCTAAAGCTTACATTCAAATTAAATACAACGGTCAATGTATGCAATTAATGCCAAAATATTATTATATACGCATAATAAATACAACGATCGATGTATGCAATTGATGTAAAAAAAACAAAAAAATATGTTTATAAAAAATCGTAAGGGATATTTTTATAGACGAAATAATGTAGAAGAAAATGTTCGAATTAAATCTAATAGAACATACTAAAGAATATAGTACAGTTAATATAGTACAGTTTGAGGAACATATCTTTTACTGTATTTTAATATTTTTTTGGATAAAGTCCGATTGTCTGCCGCATTATCAAGAAAAAAAAATATTTTTTGTCTATTTTGTTCTTATGCACTTGACGATAAATTAATTTAAAGTACCAGAAAAAGAAATCATGTGATCATCATTTAATAAATTAAATTCTAAAAATTAATCTTTAAAAATTCACCAAAAATCAGAAAATAGAGGCAAAGATTTGAAGAAGATTTCATTTAAAAGGAATTTTTATGATATTTCTTGTGATATAAATTTTATAACCCTCAAATTATTATTTTAAATGCAAACTTAAAAAAGTTACAAAAAAAGCTGATCAACAGAAGATTTAATTTAAAAAAATCTAAAACGAATTTTTGAAAAATCTTTCTTAGTGCACCCCTACAGTATGAGAAGAATCGCCATGCAAAATTTAAGCCCTTTAGGTCCGGCGTTTTGGTCTGTGCGTTATATGTCAATCAGTCATTTACGGAACTGTTTTATATATATAGAGAGAGACTACACACAGTACAATTCACATAAAAATATTTAACGACAGCATTATGAAAATAATAATTGAATATTATGTTCCTTACTGTATATAGGAGCTCCATCTTCATAGCTGGCAACCCACCATCGCCACGGAAACCAGGCCGCCATTCAAAATATCTTGATGAATAATACTATTACTACGTCATTAATGTCTACTTCACTCGGGATGTATATCTTGAGAAAATGTTCATCAAATGAGGTTACTTTGCACGCGTGATAATTAGTGAATGATCTAATAGGCTGATCAACAGAAGTTGTGAAAACCATTTAGCCCAGTGCATAAGAAAGCTATCTAGAGTGCATTAGCAAGAAAAGCTCGAATTCCTTTTCCTGAAGTTTTCTCTCTATGAAGAAAAGATTGGGAAATGTAGTTTTTTTGTTATTAATGTCGTAGAAAAGTTTATAGAAAATGGTTTCCCATGAAGTTCGATCAAATATTAGGTTTCTCCAGTCTTAAAAAGTCTCTCGACTTTATATGTATATATATATATATATGTATGTATCTGCTTCTCTTAAAGACAGGAAGAAGAAAAGAGCAAAAAGTTCTAAACAATAATTGCTTTTGAAATTAAATTGCAATATTTCAGGGCTTTTGCAATATTTATTGTTAGTGATTATTACGCTACAATGAATCTGAGTTTACGCACTAAGGTATCATACGATAAATATGATCTATCCTTTCGTAGCCAGTTAGTGACTGAAATTCAAATATGTGAAAATGTTGGTGACCACTTTGGTTATTGAATGTTTAGAAATTATGGGTGTCGAGAAAGAAGAAAATATGACGGAATCTACAGCTAAAGAAGTTGAAAGGTTCAAAAAATACTGTTTTCAAGGAACTGTCACGTTGAGCACATCCGTAATGGTAAACTTCTTATCAAAAGTCTCTTCTACGTTTTCAGAGTTTTATCAAAACTTCATAATTACAATACAGTTATCTGAAGTATCTCACTAACCAAGTCCCTCGGGATGTTTAAAGAATGTCGTGAAAGTTAATGAAAGGGTAATACTTTTTGTCAAAATGCAGTGACTTAGATCATTTATTTGCAGTCCTTTGAATGAGGCCATTCTTCAAATTCAGTAGATTATATTAAGCTGTTATATAACTGTAAAAATAATCAAACCTGAATATAGGAGTCTGTTTTGACAGCTCTTAAAATGTAAAACGAATAGAAAATAATTGAACAAATCGAAATAATTAAAAACAAGTTTAAATAAAGTGTCGTGTGAACACTCAAAATGCTTTAAACTGCATGAAAATTGTCTTCATTAGTCTTAAATCTTATAAAGAGAAGTATGATTATTGGAAATTGGATTGTAGACTTGGCTTTTTGCAAAATTTATTCAATCTTTTTTTAATAGTGTCAAAGTGGAAAGTTTTCTCTACACAAGTGGAAAACTTTGACGTCAGGATCATTGTATAATTAGAGAGTTTAATTTAAAGAAAGAGAATTTTTTTAGAATATGAACATTTATCTAAGACAAAATAAAGTATACCATAAAATATCAGATTCATAGATTAATACTGAAGTTGGAAAAAATTTTGGTCAACGCAATTTTTACCTGTACAGTTTTAATGAATATATTATATATACTATGTAAATTCAGTTATTTCCTTAAATTTTTTCCATTCAAATCAATATCTTTTGGTCTTTATTTCAATTTCAATAGGTTAATTCACTACCAGTTATTTTTCAACTAAAACTGCCTACTGAATTTTAACATAACAGTTTTGTATAGTACTTTTATAACAACCGAGAGAAGAAAGTAACACTTGCCTGTCTTTTCTCTGGAGTGATTTATTAGTATATATTGATTAAACTTCACTTTTTCCGTTCTTATTGCAAGTTAACTATAGAACATTTTTATTACAAACTCACTTTATGTAATCATATTTGGTTGAAATCTTAACACCAAATCAAGAAGTAGAATATATTTTAATAAAAGAATTCCTCTGTACTAAATAAACTTTTACAGCCAATTTTTAGAAGTTTATCCCTTAAATTTTTGCAAAACAAATATTATATTTTGTAAAAGCTGAAAAGTTAGCAATTATTTCATGGAGCAATAGTATTTTTTTTAAATCCAAATTTTGTTTAATACAAATTATTCACGTAAAATGAAGAATGCCTCAGGATGTAGGAAATGTACCTTATAACATAGCGACTTGAACAGTAACAGAAGCATAAAGGATCATACGAATTCTTTTACAGGACGTTAAAATTGTCCTCGCCACGTGATCACGTCTCTTAAGTGTTCGATATAATCACGCTTGTCAAATGAACAGGTCCTCTGACAGTAACGACATAGTGTATCTGAGAAATTTTACGAAGACACCGAAACACATAATGCCTGCGAAACATCACACGAAAGCTTTAAGCCCCGCTGACAACAGCATTAAGCCAGTTTTGACAGTTGCCAGCCGCACTGCAGCGTTGACACTTGGCACGGAAACTGAAATCCAGTGATTGTTGTGGGGCCAAGTGCAAAGCCGGACATAGCGAAGCAAAAATTGATTTCTACATAACTCGCAGGAGACGAGATGATGTGCCGTAACGCATTCTGGATAGAGAGCAGCAGCTTTACGAGCGTTTTCTTCGCACGCCAGTCCAAGCGTGCTCTTGGCGTTGGGTTGCCACAATCGGAGGCATGCGAGGTGGAAGACGGACCGTCGCCAAATTAACAGCCAAGAATCGATGAATGGTACGGGGGATAACACAATACATGCCGAACAATGATAAGCTGTCTGAAACTACGTTTCTTTGCAAAAGATTGATTTTATCATTTCGTGAGCAAATAAACAATTTCATTTTTCCATTAAGACTAAAGTGGGGTGTAAAGGGCAATTCGACGTCCTTTAATTAACGTCATTCATAAAAAAATAGTTTAATGTCGTCACATATTTACAAATCAGTGTCAAATTAAATTTTTATTGTTTCAAAAAGGTTGGGGCAAATAAATGTCTCATTTCATTTAAAATGCAATTCGTATTAAAATACCCTAGATAATTACACATTATTGGAATACAAACAAATAAAGTTAATAGTATTGTTACAACTTTTATATGATCCTATTTTGTTTATTTTTTAACAAATACCGGTTTTCCGAAGTTGATGTAGAAATAATGAGTTTTTTAAATTGTTAAATCTTAATATATGTTAACATTTCATAGAAATCGTGTGATACAAAAAATATATGTAGGCAATTTGATTAAGTTAAATAACATTTGCAGTAAGAATTTATTTCCATTTCGTGGTACACATTCTATTAGACTCAATTTATAACCATTTAATATGTTATTTTGGACATGAGCAAGTTAAAAAAGTATTCGAAACAGTTTTATTTCTTGGTGTCATGCGAATATTTATATGAAAATAGGCATTGCAGACATGTTAAATAACAATTTAAGTACTTAATTTTAGTACTTAGAATAATTTTACATGGTAGGGCAAAATTTCTATTTTATAAGATTACAAATAAGCTAATATGTTTAACTATTTCTTGGCTGTTTTTCAATTGATATAATGTTTTACATAAAGGTTTCACATTTTTCTTGGAGAACAATGCACGATTATGGATTGCAACATAACACTCAAGAGAAAAATTTTAAAACGAATACAGGAATATGGCCTATTTTAGTAAGAGACATGAAAAATAAAATATGAGTTTGACTATTAAAAAATTCTATTATATTAACTCCACATATATTATCAAACAATATATGTGGGGCTGTAAAAGTAAAGTTTAGTGAATAAATAAAAGGTAGGTATTTTAAATATTTGCACATTTATAAAGGAAAAGATCAGAATGTAGATTTATAATATCTAATAGAGACATTGGTTCTTAGATACGTTACTTAATATTTTATGAGTGATACCAGTATTGATATTATTTAGCACATAACGTTTTCATTGTTAGTGGCTTTTATTAAAAACTCCACGCAATTTACCATTATTAGTTCTAAAGTATGTTTCAAAATTTTTCAACAACTTCTGTCTATTCAACAATGTTCAATACTAAATATAACAAACAAGTTCTTTTAGAAACAGTGTTATGATTTGAAGAATTCTCTGCAAAAGCATGAAATATACTTTAATAAAAGTGCATTCCCCTATCAAAATTCTTGAGGAATTGCAACATTTTAGATATCAAATGTAAGACTTATTAACTCGTAAACCTCTCAATGATATTTTGAAGAGGTATTCCTATCAGTAATGAATACAGCGAAATAAAAACCCAAAGATTTAAGCTTCAAATATTACCTATCATATAACATTTAATGTTACTGAATATCGAAGAAAATATCCTGCTTAAATAAATCTCAATAAAATCTTGCATCATGAAGAATTTTCAGTTTTCCTCAAAACGCTCAACTCCTTTAATGGAAATGTCATTTCATTATGCCTAAGAAAGATAGATTTTTTTAACAATTAAAAGAATCTTTAGAAACGTCTGGATACATTCAGTTACGTCAAACCAATTAATTTTAAAAAAATTTCACTTATCATAAAATAAAATCAGTGGCATAAATACTGGTCATCAGGTGTAATACTCTGTAATACCTCTCTATTTTATACATGAAATAAACTTTTTTATTTATTTTCTTTTATTTCACTATAACATGCATGTATAATGAACAGTGAAAAAAGTCAATACGGTATGTATGTTCGTAACAAAAAATGCTCAATAACTTTCTCTCCTTATTATCAAACTTTAAAAATATCTGTTATATATCAAATGTCTTCATATAATAGTTTTGTTAAAAAATTATAAATTTTTACGAAGCACTTTGAATATATCGCCACTTACTGTAGCGTTTTTTGTACTTCCTGTCCTGTCCAAGTTCATATATGACACTGGTACGTACTCGTACATTGAATTCAAACAAGTTCCCTTTTATTTAACACTTTAATTACCAAATGCAGTAAATCAAATAATACACACCACAGAAAAATCTAACCAAGTTTATAGTTTTGCCAGCTTTAATCTTTGCGTATATGAAGATTTAAATATTTCCATGAACTGTAAGGAAGTTTAAAGGACAAGAATATTCCCTTCTGAGGTGGGTATGAAACCCTTCTGAATTTTAATATTGGGTACAGGAATGTGACTTAAAAAACAAGAACTGATATTTCACCAAAATTTTAAATCATATATCGAAATCAGTAGCACTACCATTTGTGTTCGGGCTGATACATACTTAAATCTTTCGTTCCAAGATGCATCTGGTATTTATCAATTATTTATTTCACGACCGACACAATCAAAATTCCAGTTATTCAACGAATAATTATGAATATTTTATTGTTTGCGACCAAGAAATTGGTGATGTTTAATTTTACACACGATGGTATAAATAATATCTAAAGGAACTCTCGATAAACGAATTTCTTTTTTTTTTTACTCTACAATTTAACCGTATTTTGAGAGACTGCTTTTAAAGCCTGTCAATGTCGTTTTCCCGCAACAGAATAAATGATGCAGTGAAACAAGTAAAAATTCGTGTAAAAAGTAATACATAGTGTAGATACATATAAATAAGTAAAAAAGAATAGAAAGTTCAATATTAGGGAAATAATGCAAAGCATTATTAGGGAAATAAAGCTTTTGTATCAGTATTAGTTACGAATCTTGGTACAATAAAACTGATGTCCCTGGTTTCAAGGTTTGCTTATAAAACCTGTAAATGTCGTTTCGCAGCAGATGAGCCACATATATAAAAGTAAAAATAATAGAAAGTTCAATATTAGGAAAATAATGCAAAGCATTATTAGGGAAATAAAGCTTTTGTATCAATATTATTTGCTAATCTTGGTACAATTAAACGGACGTCCCTGGCTTCTAAGGCTGCTTTTATAGCCTGTCAATGACGTTTTGCAGCAACAAAAGGTATATTGCGGAGAAACAGTAAAAATAATGTACAAAGAATACACAGTTGATACATATTAATAAATAAAAAGGATGGAAAGTTCAGTATTAAGGAAATGTTGCAAAGCATTATTAGGGAAATAAAGCTTTTGTATCAATATTAGTTACGAATCTTGGTACAATAAAACTGATGTCCCTGGTTTCCAGGTTTGCTTTTAAAGCCTGTAAATGTCGTTTCACAGCAGATGAGCCACATATATAAAAGTAAAAAGAATAGAAAGTTCAATATTAGGAAGATAATGCAAAGCATTTTTAGAGAAATAATGCTTTTGTATCAATATTATTTGCTAATCTTGGTACAATTAAACGGACGTCCCTGGCTTCTAAGGCTGCTTTTATAGCCTGTCAATGTCGTTTTGCCGCAACAGAATAAATCCTGCAGTGAAACAAGTAAAAATTCGTGTAAAAAGTAATACATAGTGTAGATACATATAAATAAGTAAAAAAAAATAGAAAGTTCAATATCAGGGAAATAATGCAAAGCATTATTAGGGAAATAAAGCTTTTGCATCAATATTAGTTACGAATCTTGGTACAATAAAACTGATGTCCCTGGTTTCTAGGTTTGCTTTTAAAGCCTGTAAATGTCGTTTCACAGCAGATGAGCCACATATATAAAAGCAAAAAGAATAGAAAGTTCAATATTAGGGAGATAATGCAAAGCATCTTTAGAGAAATAATGCTTTTGTATCAGTATTATTTGCGAATCTTGGTACAATTAAACGGACGTCCCTGGCTTCTAAGGCTGCTTTTATAGCCTGTCAATGACGTTTTGCAGCAACAAAAGGTATATTGCGGAGAAACAGTAAAAATAATGTACAAAGATTACACAGTTGATACATATTAATAAATAAAAAGGATGGAAAGTTCAGTATTAAGGAAATAATGCAAAGACTATTTGTTAAAACAATCCATTTGTATAACTATTATTTGCGACTCTTGGTACAAATAAACAGACGTCTCTGGCTTCTAAGTCTGCTTTTATAGCCTGTCAATGTCGTTTTGCAGCAGCAATAGGTGTACTGCGGAGAAAGGTAAAAGTAATGCACAAAGAATACACGGCTGATACATACATTAATAAGTAAAAAGGATGGAAAGTTCAGTATTAAGGAAATAATGCAAAGACTATTTGCTAAAACAATCCTTTTTTCTGTAATTTGTTTTCTCATATGGGTAGTTGGTTAGTTTAGTTCGCTACGGTCATTTTTTGCTACACGAGGGTTGATTAGACCGAGACCTACTGCTTAAAGCCGATTCCGAACGGCTACAAACATCCATTCCACTGGTGGGACTCGAATTCCCAGACTTTAGTACCGAATACCAGCGTCCTAGCCATTCGGCCATCACGCGGCGCTCTGAAGCAGTCTGTGGTATTGATAGCTAAAAATTATAAATGGAAAAGTTCTAAATTGTTAACACTAGTAAAGATAATTAATAAAGGTAAAAATACTCCATAAAGATTATTTCCTGTATATATGGTCAAAATTTAACTGACATTCGATTAAATATTTCTTTAGGTCCAAATAAAGACATTCATATACAGACACGATTTTGTTTTAAAATGCATTTTTTTCAAGAAATTACTCAAAAATTCTCCTCATAATTTTTTTCTCTATGATGTCCCATTTGAACAGTTTAAAAATAGCACAGTGATTGATGAAGTCGTTTGAGAGGATAGCAAATAGTTGTTCCTGTAATTGGAAGATGAATGGCTAGAAGAATAGGGATTAGTTAAAAAGTATTTTTTTATTGTTGTTGAGAAGTTTAAAATTGGGAAGTTCGACGGTGCTATAAAAAGATTAAAGTTTTGTGTCAAGAGGATTTAAAATATGGCTAAATTTTATGTTATGACCAATGAAAATGAGTTTAATGGTCGAGTAATTTAGTAAATATGAGTGATGTTAGTTTTTTTGATAGTTCAACAAGTTTTACTTTCATAACATGTTTCGAATTGTACCGATGTTTGTTACTTTTTGATGGTGTTGTGTGAAAATAGGAATAAGGACCTTTGTTACGTTTTCGAGTTCTTTTAAAATATACGTACTAAAAATAAATCAGGATACAAAGTAAATATGTTGTAAAAAGGATATTACACCTGCACTATTATATTTTTCATGTTCGGTATCGTTACTTTCTCTGCAAATGCAGCAGTCATTAATTTGAATTAAATATCTTAAGATTATTCATTGCGATAAAAAATTTAATAATTTTGTATAACCTTTCGAAAATATACTATTTAGTGCGTATTCTGTCATATAGTAAAAAGAATATTTTTAAGGGGGTCCAACACAAAAAAAAAAATCTTCAAATTTTCGAAAAAACTTTTATGGCATTAAAAAAAATCCGTGGTCTTTTCCACTTAAAATGACGTTTAAATCACATTTCTATCTTAATTAGAACAGGAGATATTATTTATTATTTTTTTTCAACATTCTAATAGCAGCCAATCTTTGTTTAAACCTGTAAATTCGTATTTCGGCATAATGGGTTGTTTCACCATTTCTCGTCTTTATATGGTTATAAGTCAAGAACCGTTAAAGATAAATGGTTCAAACTTGGAACATGTCTTTTTCAATTATTTTACTTTGATTTTAACTCAGCAAATTTGAAAAAATGTTTACTCTTGAAAATATGATTTTTTAAAAATAAGTTACATCAGTTTTTTTTCCCATTTTTTCCCTAAATATTTTTAATTTTTTTTAAAATTAATATTTTAAAAAACGCTGGATCAAAATTAAAACTTATATATTTCTGTTTAATTAAATGAAAAAGTTTTGAAATTCGACAAATAATATTTCGAGTTATGACGATTTTAAATTACCGCACTTTTAAAAAAAAATTATTTTTAAATTTTTAAAAACTTTATGAGAAGTTTTATGGTGTTATTTTATTTACAAATTATTTGGTTAACCATCACAAAATAATTCAACATTTTAACTCAATAAATAAAAAAAATTAAATGTGTCCCGGAATCTCTTAATGTTCTTGCAAATTTTATTTCTTTTCATGTAGTTTGCCGTAATTCTGCCAGTACGTAAATCACAGAAAAAAATAAAGAATTCTTTACAAACACCAGAGATGGTGATATAAAGAAGCAAAAAGTAAATAACCTACAACTACTAATTTTACATATTAAACAGCATAAAAATTGGTGTTATACATTGAATCCTATACTGTTTGGTGTTTCCCGAAATTAATAACAGTTTTCTTTTTTTTTCCAATGTCATAATACAATGGTCTGAGAATATTTTTTATTGAAAGTAATGCATATCGAAGTTGCTAGTATTGTTGCACTATCGGGAATATCAATTTCAGCAGGATTTAAATTTCTACCAGTCTTTGCTTCTACTCCGTGTGAGTTTTATTGGAGTTCTTTAATTGTTGGCATATACTATTAGAAGTAATAGAAATTCATTCAATTAAGCGTGCTCCACCACTCAATTTTATTACCTCATTGAATTAAATACAATAGTTTGTCGAAGTAAGACGGGTGACTGCGATTCTCTCATGCAAAAATGAGCATTAAATCATGCTCTTAAAATTCAAAAACTTAATGTCTTTATTTCCCTTATATGAATCCGACGACACAATAAAATTTAATAACTTTCATAAAACATTTTATGGATTTCCTGAATGGAAATTTTAATCTAATAATTTTAATAGTTGTAATTAAAACGTTCTACCATTTGTAAAAACTTGTCTGTTTGACATAGAACAAATACTATTAATAATCTAATAAAATAATCTCTAAAATCAACTCAAAACAATTGCAAAAAGATCATAAAATGTTTTTCCTATTACATAGTTTTACATGCATTAAATTTAATGGGAGATTGCCAATGGCATCTAAAAACACATGACAAGATACTAATGGTAAATGCATACAATACAAACGTAAAAATAAAAACTTTATATAAGTAAATATTTCTGCTTGACAGAATTGTTTTGTTTTACTTTAGTGACACTTGTATCGTAATTTGTATTCATGCTATTAAGTTCACCACTGAGTCCAAATTTTTCGTTTATTATATGATAATATGAAATATGATAACTTAGTAAAAAAAATGAAATATAAAGTATCAGAAATTTAAACAATAAATCCATTACAGTTATTTTTCAACTAAATTCGATTACAGGAGGGCATAAAGTTACTCTTGTTATCCCCTTTTATTCACAAAATTACCCAATTATTCAAATTTTTGTTGTCATAAAATCTGCATTAGTGTTTTCCAAATTGAGGAATAATTTAATTGCTATCCACGAGAGAGCTGTCATAGAAGAAGATTGCCACTTTTCCCAAAATGCAATATATTCTACCACATTCGAAAAAAAAATTCCGTATCTTTTAATGCATGCATTTATATAAAAATATGATCCGTCTTATATCATATTTCTTGTTATCCTTAAATGTTGGGATAAGCAGTCCGAAAAGGCGTGAAGATTGAATGGACCAGTTTAGGTCTCCGGTCACGTTTTAAATATATGACCTATGAAATTTCAATCCAGTCAAACATTTTGCGACTCAATAAATTTATATATTATCATGGATAAGAGATTCCAAATTTTAACAGACATTTTCTGCATCGCAGTGACTTACACAGGAGTTTAACGACTTTAGAATAATTGTAGTGTAATCTATACTTACAGTATCAGTTCATAAGATGGTTTAAGGTGGTGTCTCTAACTATTTTTCAAGATCTCTAGTAATATTATGATCGGGGTCTACTTTGACAACCAGTAAAAAATCTCACTGAGGGACAACAAGGGGATCATTAGAATTACTATGATCAGAAATATTTTGTAAAATAAAAACATATTTGAGTATGATATTGACTGTAAATAATCGGTAAGATCATGGTTATGATACAATGATTCAAAATTCCTTAAATCTGCGTTGATAAAGATAAACTTAAATGAAGGATTCGAAGTAGCCTAGTGGTGGCACGTCGGCTTTCGGTGTTGGGATCTAATTCCGACAAAAGCCATTAAATTCCATGTCTAGGCAGGATATTATCCCGTTAAATCCGTGGACCAGAAAGTCACTCTATGAGGTCAGAGAGGGTGGGAAAGGGTACGATCCCCCAGATGTTGTCCCTGAGGTCCCACTCAAATCTGAGGTGGCACTTGGCTAAATCAGACTCTGACCTTCATAAAGCCATTATAAACCGGAGCCACACCCCTTAGCCCGCCAGCTTATAAGAACTTAGTCTAGAATACTTCCAGGGGTCATTAGAAACAATAACACCACTTAAATAAGATTTAAATTACAATACAGTTTTAGAAGTTTTGTCTTTTTGATAAATCCTCTTAGGAAAAATAAATTATTGGCACAATTAAGAAGAAGTAACTAAAAATTTATTAAATTATTCTTATGAAATTTAACGCATGTAAAACTGTGTAATATGAAACATATTTTATGACTTTTTCAATTATTCTGAATTTATTTAAGGGATTATTTTATTAGGTTACTAGCTGAATATCCGTGCTCCCCTACGGAGTACAATTTAGAATAATTACAATGAAAAAATAATGAAAGTGCTTTTTAGAGGATTTCCTTATAAACAATAATTTTTGTTTCTTCACTGAGGGGAACTAATATTACCAGGCTTTTCCGCGAACTTGCGCGTGAGGAAGCTACGTAAAACTGACAGTGGGAGAAACAGTTTTCTCTTAAATCTACGCCAGCGCATTTTAAAGTTTGTCCTTGAGACTTATTTATCGTCATGGCGAAGCATACTTTGAGGAAAAATTGCAGTCTGTTAAAGTCAATGGGGGAGGTCATTTGGTATTAGAGGAATGTGTGGCACGAACACTTTTTCTCCTTGAGCACACCTGGTTAAAATAATGGCTTCGATTAAAGTTTTATGCAAGGCTTTGTCTTGTAGTCTAGTGCCATTGCATAATTTCGGTTGTTTTAAATTCCGAAGGAGTATTACGCATGTGCCCTTCCGCAAAGAGAGCTTATGGTATGGAAGACCCGATTGTTTAAAGGAATTTAAAAACTCTACCGGATAGTAAACGACATGATTACAGATAATGTCTATCGACTGTCAAAATTTCAGTCCTTTAGGTCCAGGGGTTAGGTCTGTGTGAGGTCTGTCAGTCAGTCACGGAACTGTTTTATATATGCGTTTGATTTAATATCTATAAAACATACTAATTTGAATTAAATCTTTAAAAACTTCCATAACAATTAGTTTAGTGGTTAACTTTCATCTTTTACTGTATTTTAATATTTTTTGTTAATTTATTTCGTTGTCATGCACGTGACGCAAAATTAATTTAAAATATCACAAAAAGAAAGGAAATCTTGTGATCAGCATTTAATAAATTTAATTCTAAAAATTAATCTTTAAAAATTTACCAAAAAATCAGAAAATGGAGGAAAAGATTCGAAAAAGATTTCATTTTAAAGGAATTTTTATGATCTTTCTCGTGATATAAATTTTATAACCCTCAAATTATTATTTTAAATGCTAACTTAAAAAAAGGTTAGAAAAACAGCTTAAAAATTTAATTTTGAAAAATCTAAGAAGAATTTTTCAAAAATCTTTCTTATTGCACCCCTACAATAAGAAGAATCACCATGCAAAATTTAAGTCAGTCAGTCAGTTACGGAATTGTTCATATATATATATATATATATATATATATATATATATATATATATATATATATATATATATATATATATATAATATAGGGGGGCCCCTCTGTCAGTTATCTGTTAGTAAGTCGGTCAGTCAGTCATGGAACTGTTTTATACATACAGATTAATAATATTTGTTCGATGTCAGACAAACAAGTTTTTAGAAAGTTTAGAAAGCTTAAACTTACAACTATTAAAATATTATATTAAAACTTCCATCAGGAAATTCATAAAATTTTTTATGGAAGTTATTAAATTTCCATAATAACTTCTTTAAGTCTTTGTATTTTAAATGCATAATTTTATGTTTTCCATGTTTTTTAAGTTGATGTGATGGACTGGCATTAGGCGTTAATCTATATTTAATGCTGTGTTCATCAGAAAAGGTAACAACCTCAACATAGACGTATTATATTGTCACCCAAGAATTACGTATTGAAGTGTTTACAATCATCCCCTATTAACCCTGGATAAATTAAACAAGCTATTGATAACGTAAAGACTAACTTTGTCGTTAATTGTAACGATAATACCCCCCAATAAGCTCTCGGTAATATTATGTAAATCCTTTCATGCTGTGCAACTGAAAATATGGGAGTATGTGTGAGGCCTGATAATTTGCTTATATATTTGTATATGTGTAACATTTGTTTGTATATGCTATTCGCTCACATATAATGAAATATTGTTAACAAAGGACAAGGCTTCTCTTTATTTTCCACCATTTTTTTAATTTTTTTTTATATTATAATTCATACATTTTCAAACATATGGACCGAAGAGACTAGAAAAAGGTTTCACGTTTCCTTTTAAATTTTTTAAAATTTTTTGCTTAAAAATACAAATGTTTTGTCGTGTAATCAGAGACAAAATGCGAAATGGTTTAACACAAAAAAACGGCTGCCGTCATTTTGACGGTTTCGGACATACTATTGAGCTCTATGTCTATATTTATGTCCTCAGGCTTCTGAAATTGTAAGACATTTTCTAATTTTACGCGAAATATGCACACACATTTGCAAAATTATATTTGATTGTAAAGAGGGAGAGAAAAATTTGTTGTATACTTACTAAGACTAAAATCCGTCAATTTGACGCCAATATAGAAAACAGACAGAAATGTTTAAAATAATACCGGAAAAATATTAGTTACTTTTCGTCTCTTCCCCCTTTTGCAAATAACAGAAATATTGGCTCTTCGGAAGTATTGGTGGTGAAAAATAAGAACTGCTCAAACCATGCATATATTTTTAAAGATAAACCATACCAGGTTGTCAGCTCGGCATACCTGTATAAAAATATATCTAAATATATACTAATTTATTATATATTGATTTGAAATAGTTCAAAATTTAAAGTATTTAACCTTTTTTTTTAAAACTTTATTTTAAATTATTGATTATATTTTTAACCGTCAAAATGAGGGCGTTCAGTCTTTTTAGTAAGAAAAAAAAATCTCGTCTTTCTAGTGTCAAATTTCCTTTCTTTACATGCATATAAAAGGTTGATATTAAAAAAGTTAAGCAAACCTTTTTAATGTTATCTCAAAATTCAAGCATTCCATAAGTAACCCTAGGCTTGATTGTTCTGGGGTCAATTAAGAATAATAAATTACGTTGTGTTATTTCTCAATAAAATTTTAAATACGTTTTCTCTACTATCTCTTTTAATTTATTTTCTGTGGTTTATGAAATACTATTGGGATAGGCATACACGCTTCAAATAATAAAAGATGTCATGAAGCTAATGTCAGAAAATGACAAAACTATTAAAAACGGCATTTTCTTCTGTCAGTTTTACTGTACCACACGAGTTCGGAACATTAACAAGGCTTTCAAAAAACTATGGCGTGCAAGCGAATAGGACAATAAAAGTGTTACTTTATATCACACGGAAATAGTTGGCACCAGACCAAAACACCTCAATACGTAATTCTTGGGTGACAATATAATACGTCTAAGCTGAAATTATTACCTTCCTAATGCACACAGCATTAAATATACATTAAACGCCTAATGTCGGCGCATCGCCACAGTTTAAAATACGCACAAGACTAAAATTTGAAATTCTTTACAGTTTTAATTGAATATATATTTTAGATTACGGAAATGAATCTGAAGCAAACATGTACAATAAAATCTCAAACTATTGTTTATAAAGGAACCCGTTGAACTGAACGATATAAAGGCGGGAACTTAAAAAAATATTAAAATACCTAAAAGTTTGATATCCTAAAAAGTATTTGCTCACGTATATAAATGCATACATACACATTGCGTAACTGAATATAAAAGTACCGAAATCCGAAAACATTAATTCAAAAAAGGAATTATATAAATTCAAAGGTACAGATAAATGTTGTTTTAATTAAAATAGTCTTTGATCGCCATTTGTTTTTTGGAGGTTTTATCTCCACAAGTAAACAATATTTTTTCTGTTTTGCAAATAGCATTCATTCTTTTTGAGATCGCTTATTGGACGAGAATATAAAAACTTTTCTATTTTTAAAAGGCCGCGCATGCTTTCAAGAATGAAGGTACGGGCACTGGATCTTCCTCAACTCCATCTCCAACCTCTTCTGTTATCTCCTGAAACCTTTGTGTCACAGACGCTTTCGATTATTTCCAATCCACCAGTTGTAACTTCATCGTCAGTTGCAACATACTTTATCAAAATTTATTTATTCAAAATTGTTTAGTTATAGTGCCATTTTAAATCAGTCCAGACATTTATATTTTAGATTTTGTTACTTTGTAAAAAATGGATAGATCCAATAAAATAGTAATAAGTTGCTATATTCTAAACCAGTGGTTCTTAACCGTGAGTGCGGGCACCCCTGGGAGGGGGGGGGGGGAAGAGAGCATTTCTAGGAGTGCGAGAGAAGGTTCTAAATTTTTTAATAAAAATTACCGCCTAACCGCTTATGAGAAGCATGCCTTAATCTCTTCTTCCCCACTCTTCGGCTGAAACCAGACAAACGCTATATCTACTTTCTCCTTACCGTGTTGTAAGACAACAGAAATATTTATACTTTTTAGCACATGCGTTAGTGTACTTGAGTGTGTAGAGTATGTGTAGTGTGCTATTGGGTGAATCATTTGATGGATACTTTTAAACGGGAAATCTAAGAAAAATTAATAGATGGATACTCAATCCATTTTTTTTTACCTAAATTCAATGGACAATATCGTTTTATTAAAAGATCTGATCGCAATACGAGCCAATGCACGTATTGAAATGGACTTTAAAAAATTGGACTTCGAATAGTCCTGGTGTACGCAGTTAGAACTTTATCCAGAATTAGCAAAAGCAGCATTTATAGACACTTTTACTATTATCCCCCATTTGCTTTTTGTGAAATGAGTTTTTCATTCCTTTTGCACATCAAAACAAAAGCCATAAATCTCTTGAAGGCATCTGATGACTTACGCGTGGCTCTTTCAAAAAAAAAGAGCCTCGTTTAAAAAGGATAATTATGTGCAAACAATAACAATGCAGCCATTAAAAATGTAGATGCTGTTTTATATGAAATAATATAATATGTATTGGGGTTGTATTAATTTTTTTATGCAATAAATGTCTTTTCCTAAATAAAAATTCGAAACACGTTTTTCAAGGTGATGCGAGAGCTTATTTTCAGATTCAAGGGGATGTTGACTATTAAAAAAGGTTAAGAACCACTTTTCTAAAAACATATTGCGGTAAAACGATGAATAGGGAAACGACCTATGTAGTCTGTATTTTGTTTTTTAAAAAAAATTATTCGGGTCTGATTGAAATAAACGAAACATACGGGAAAAAGATTAATCGGGGACCGATCGATCGAGATTTCACTGTATATGTTTTAATATTTCTAGATTGACAAATACAGAGATGAAAGTTTGGAAAATAAATATTAGATAATATCCTTGTCGCCTAAGTTTTATCATTCTTCTCTCAAAAGTATACATATGCTTCCATCGAAAGACATTGATAAATGAAGGGTCTATATACAAAGCAAATCATTAACAAGTTTTATTTCCTCCTTACGAAATTCAACCGATGTTCGAAATTTTTTGCACCGATCATCAAATGTGATTTGCTGTAAGCTTCGCAGAAGTGATTTCCTTCATATGGATAAATATTTCGAATACAAACCCTCTAACCACTGTTTCTTATTAATAGAAGTAAAAAATACAACTCCTTTTTGTAGCAGGATAAAAAATTGTATTGCAAACGCGTATATTATGTGACTAAATCGTCACATATTCTCGAATATATTTCTAAGCGATGTCGTGTAGACATCACTTAGAAACATAAGGGATTTTTTTTTCTTTAGGTGAACCTGTAATATGAAACCATGAATTACAACCAGTTACACGACAAATCTATTACCAAGGTATAAATATAAAAATTTGAACTCAAGCTATAAATAAGTGAATGAGAAACAAATTGCTTCCATGATGACGACGCACTTTGTACAAAGGATTTTAAAGCATCCAACTAGAATTATTCTTACATTTCGTTATATATATATATATATATATATATATATATATATATATATATATATATATATATATATATATACAGGTGGTTATCAAAATAATGGAAACACTTAGGAAAAACATGAAATTCTTTTTTAATATGGCATAGGACCATCTATGGCAGGGGTGTCAAATTTTAATTATACTTTTTTTTGCTATTATTAAACAAAATGCGTATATTTATGTTGAATATACTGAAATTAAGTAATATACTGTAATAAACCTACGTTTCTATTAATATTTTTTTTGCGGCCCACCTATAGTTAAACCTTGTTTGTTTGGCCCAAGTTAGCCTTTGAGTTTGATACCCCTGATCTATGGCATTTAATACCACCTGGATTCACTAAGGAAGTGAATTATGCAAGTCATGAATAGTGGTTAAGGGAATATTATACCATTCTTTATGGATAAATCGTCAATGTTCCTGTAGAGATGCAATTGCTGGATATTGATTCCTGACTCTGTTCCCTAAAACAGACCACAGCAGTTCGATGATATTGAGGTTTAGGGACTGTACAGGCCAGATAAGGTGTTTGACTTGGTCTTTATGTTCCTCAAACCACGACTTGACACGTCTAGCTGTATGGATCGGAGCATTATCATCATGGAGAACGCCATCTCCTGCAGGAAACGATTTTTGCACCATAGGATGGATCTGGTCGGCTAAAAGTTCGATATAGTCCTTCCCAGTCAATCTCCCTTTCGAGGTTACAATAGATCCCTTTTGAAAACCATTAGATGGGCGCCGAAACCCTAAGAAATTTCCTCTCCATGTTTGATAGCTGGCATGAGACAATCATAGTTCTACGCTTGTGTAGATGTTCTTAAGACATACGCACGTCCTGCTGCAGGGATTAAAGTGAACAATGATTCGTCTAACCAAATGTCACATTTCAACGTATCACTCGGCCAGGATTTCTGCTCGTGGTACCACTGTAGAGGACGGTTTGCTTTCACATCTGTTACAAGTAGCTTGAGAATTACTACTCTGCCGTAAATGTTTGGTTGTTGAAGTTTTCTCCTATCTGTAATGACTGGTACTGGAGCCTGCAGATTCAGATGGAGTTGTACGGTCACTTTGGCTGCAGTTATCATCTTTTTTGATGTCACAGTCCGCTTCAACACCCTACAGTCTCTTTCACTTAGCTTTCCTTTTCGTCCACTATTCTGTTTGACAGAGGATGTCTTTCCGTGAACTCTGTATGCCATCATGACTTCCGATATCATAGCTTGGTAAACACCCAAACCCATGGGGGCTGTTGTAACAGATGCTCCGATTAAACGCGCTTCAACAATTTGCCCTTTTGCACGGTCTACAAGGTTTGACATCTTATGCTATCCCCCAAAGAGCCTGATGCCCATAGTTTTATTACTACTACTTTAGAGTAGAATAATGTATACACTATATTCTATAAAAAAATATTGGTCCATAAACTTGTTTTTTAAGGAATACGAAGCACTTCCATAAACACCACTATTATTGATGTGCTTCCATTATTATATCCCATATATATATATATATATATATATATATATATATATATATATATATATATATATATATATATATATAATGTGTATAAACATATATAAATTAATAAATAAATATATAATTCAAAAGAATTTATGTTATTTTAACAGTAATACAATATTCTTGTTACACTATATTGAATATGAAGCTTTGTTGTACTATAATGAATACTACTTTTGCTTTATTCATAACATAAAATGTGAAATCACTAAATTATATACGTTCTTTTATTGGTTGCATAAAAACATATAGAGAGAGAGATTTTGAAATCAAAATTTAAACTGCTGAGACATAAATTACGCTAAAGCTACTCGAACACAGAGAATATAACATGTTTCTGATTGTCAGATATACGATGTTACTCTCAATGGGAAAAATCTTTGAAGTATCAAAAATCCATATAAAAATTTTTAGGGATTATTGAAATTTTCATGTGTTTATCAGGTCTATTTGCCAAGTTAATCAATAAATTATTTAACACTCAAAAACATATTTGAAACATTCTCAATGCATTTATGGAACCCTCAATAAAGATTTGCCTGAATTTCATTAAAGGTTAGTTTGTAGCAGGGATAGGGCAAAATAGAATTTAATTTTGCACCGTATACTGTAAATACAATGAAAATGCCCTTTAAGGGATCTGGTACCTTTTAAAAGCTAAAAGACTCGACAAACTTATCCATATTTCAATCAGCAGTAGTTATAACTATATTTTATTTACAAGATGAAAAATTTTAATGTGAGTTAAACATTCTTTCTTTTGCATAAATATGGTTCTAAATTTTATCTCTCTTCTTAAAATATGTTTAATTTTTTTTTAATATCAACCATTGATTTTTTCAATGTCACTGCATGCAGACTTACATCTGTATGTTAAAGAATATACACATTTTTCTGGTTTTAAAATTATGTTATATAGCATATCTTTAAAATGACCAATTTTAAAATCAAAAATTCTTAGTTTTTCATAGAAAAAAGATTTTTTTTATTAAAAATTTGTTTTTCGTAAATTTAACAGTAATTGAAATTTTATAATAGGAATGACAAAATAGCTAGTCATTTTAATTATACATGTTTATATTGCACGTGTATGACATTTCATGGCATTCTAGCCAGTTGATCTGATTACATCATGTGACATTATAATGAAAAAACAATGGTTGAAATTTTGAAAAATTTAAAAATTTCTCAAGCAAGATAAAATTTATTCATATTGATAAAGAAGAAAGAGTGTTTAATTCACTGAAAAATTGTCATATATCTGAATAAATGATTTTCATTACTACTGATGATTGAAAATAGTGATATGTTTATCGAGTCTGTTGGCTTTTAAAAGATACCAGACCCCTTAACAGTCGTAACAGGATAAAGTAATTGTTGACTTCACTAGTACTAGCCTTCTTCAACAGTCCAAACAGGTGAAATTGGCATGTTTCTGTACAAAACCATGGGCTAATTTTAACGTTTATTATCATCATAAAAAATGTTCACGGGGTTTTATGAATATCTAGACAAATTAAGGAAAAATATAATTACAAGATAAAAAGAACTTTTTATATACCATGTTTTTAAATTTTCTGTTGAATCATATAAATTTGACAATTCTATGTATTAATAAATACTTTTTTTAAATTTTTTGATGAATTATCCCATCAACTTGAAAGGAAAGGAAGTTAATTGGAAGTTATTTTGCGTTTAATTTTTCGTTCCCATTTCGGTCGATAGATGGCGGCACCAGTCTACAAAACAAAATTAACTGAAAATAACTGACAGTTAATTCAATTCTGCTTAAATATGGCTAAAAGTATAAAAAATGCATTGTCACCGTGTTATGAGCTATTCTAAAAGTTTCAAATGTCTAGCTATTCGGGAAGTTAGTTAAAAATCGATTGCAAGATTTGTACTAAACACACACACAAACAAACAAGAAAGCGAGTTAATAAAAACATGGAAACAACTTTTTTTGGTATGTTTACTTACATTATGCGGTAACGTCGATATCGCTTTTGACAAAGGTGAAAGAAATCTTACTAGTAATTTTTTGTATAAATGTAAAAGCAAAGTTACATACAAAAAATCTGCATTGCAATACTCGATTTTCAAAGTAAAATAAGCTTGATTCGATAATTAAACAATGATAGTGTAGACAAATTATACAAATTCGGCAAAGCGCGATTTCTACTATGCCCAATAACCGAAGGATTAAGCTATTCATACTCCTTTCAAGCATCATTTTCATTCGATATTGACGAGCAATTCTGCCGCTGTATGATAACCGAGTATCGTATATTTCTATAATAATTGTGTTTATACAATCCAAATTGAAACTATTTTGACATTACTTGATGGCAATAAAAGAACAAGTAATGAAGTACTATTTTTAGAACTTTTTATTTTCCCAATGAATTTTTTAAAATTTTATCTGGACACCGTTTTCAAGACATCATGTAATGAAAAACTGGAATTCTACTTATATCTAATAACTTACTTTACAAATACGCATGGAGGTATTATTTGTGCCTGTAATCATAAATTAACCTTTTCCCTGATACGGCTATGTGGACTCGTCCATCAATTGAAGAGTTACCAGGGAAAATGGTCAAAGCACCAAAAAAAAAAACCCAAAATGTTCAAAAATTGAAAAAAAACTACAAAATTTTATATATTTTACTAGCTGAAAACCCGCACTTCTCTACGGAGTACATTCAAATTAAATACAACGGTCAATGTATGTAATTAATGCCAAAAAAAATAAATTTATATATTTATAATAAATGCGACGATCAATGTATACAATTCATGTAAAATATATATATATATATTAAAAAATCGTAAGAGATATTTATTTTTTTTTTGGATAATATCCAATCGTCTGCTGCGTTAGAAAGAAAAAAATTTTTTTTTTGTCTATTTAGTTATTGTGCACGTGACGATAAATTTATTGAAAGTGCCAGAAAAAGAAATCCCGTGATCAGCATTTAATAAACTAAATTCTAAAAATTAATCTTTAAAAATTCATGAAAAATCAGAAAATCGAGGTAAAAGTTCGAAAAAGATTTCATTTTAAAAGTATTTTTAGTATATTTCTCGTGATATAAATTTTATAACCCTCGGATTATTATTTTAAATGCAAACTTAAAAAAAGTTACAAAAACAGCTTAAAAGTTTAATTTAAAAAAATCTAAGAAGAATTTTTCAAAAATCTTTCTTAGTGCACCCCTACACCATAAGAAGCATCGCCATGCAAAATTTCAGCCCTTTAGGTCCAGCGGTTTGGTCTGTGCGTTGTATGTCAGTGAGTGAGTTAGTCAGTTTCGGAACTGTTTTATATATATAGATTATAAAAGTTCGCTATATTAACTAGTATAGGAATTGACAAAATGACTATTGGCACTTTTACTAGTATATTGGCATGAGTACATATAAAAATGTCTTACATACAATGAGTACATATAAAATTGAGAACATTTTTTGGCAATTGTACCCATTTACATGGACAGTCTTCAACTGACAGCCTGGAGAACTTTGAGAGTCTATTCTTGTTCATGAAATCTCATGTTAAATACAATTCAATAGCGCTGAAATGATTAACATGCGTGAAAAGAGTAAATCCTGTGGAGGTAATCCGTGAGTCTATAAGCATCTTAGGTTAAAATTCAATCACGGGCATTATAGGTAAAGGTATACAATATTAACAATTAAATGAGTGTGAAATATAAAACATTATTCTCTGTATTTTATGAATATTGGTGAAAACTCCATACCCATAGTTTATTTTCGACTTTGCTTAAGTATGTGATACTGTAAAACTTCCATGTGTCGATAAATAAACCAGTAGGTCAGAAAAGATACCATGAAGACATCGGTAATTCTAAAATCCGCAGTGCGTAATAATAACTTGGGAAAAGATGAGAATCATATTATCATTGATATATAATATGATTTTTATCCATATATCCATTATCGATGGCAGAGTTGACAGCTGTTTCAAGTTGCTTTCCCCCACCCATGCTGAATTATTTTGTTAGCATAATTATATATTACGTAAAAAGTCCTGGCTTACAAATTATACTTTATGCAAAAACATAAGACGTGACTTAAAACATATAACATTTTTAATAAGCACTCATTTAATCTTAATTTGTATTTTTATATAGGACCAAGAAAAATATATTTTATTTCAAAACAAAGAAACTTCCTTGCGTGGTTTTGATATATGGGTGTATGATAGGCTCTAGATTAACCCCAAAAGTCAGTACTCTAAAAGCATTTAACACGTATAGGTTCACCAGTTTTTTTCTCTAGGTATAAATTGGGAACCACTGTGGATTTTAAGTGATTTTGTAATTGAACTATCCGCTACAGAACATCGGTAAACAAGACTGTTATAACAGGAATAGCCTCTGACTCAGAGTCTGTTATTACCACCATTTTCGAGTTTCCGAAAATTAGTTAATTAGTGTTTAGGCATCACATTTCAAAAGAAAAGTCTACATTCTTTTTAATTATTCTTGTTACTCAAAGGTTTTTCAAAGCAAAAAATCTTAATTTTTCAAATTTTTTGTGATTTGTAAGCTTTATATTGTAAGGAATTTGTAATGCTAAGATAAAACTCCAATAATTTCAAAAAACTTTTTTTCGTAGCTGCGTGAGTATCTTGAAAACATGATGTCTAGACCGATGCCATTATGTAATGAAAACTAACAGCAGAGAGCGAAACTTTTAATGGGTGCTTTTACAGCTCCGTAATAAAATACACGGTTGGTAACCATTGTTTAAAAAGTATTTTTACGCGACTAATTTAATCATATCACACAAATGATACTACTGAATTTTCTTTCTAAAAGTAATTTCTTTTCGTCTTTCAATGAGAACAAAGAGATTTGTCCGTTTCCTTAATAGATAAGGTTGCACATTCCGAAAATTAGTGAATTAGTGTTTGCCAAATACAGTGGCCACATTCAACATATAAGATCGTTAAAGCTAAGGTATTGTAACAGATAACATCAATGAACTAATACTAATACGCTAGGAATAATAAAGAGACTGATGATATTAATCTAACCTCCGGCCTCCGTTTGGCCTCACTGCTTTAAACCACCCTTTAAAAAAAATTAATAATCACTGTTGCACTGAAACACATTTTGACAAAGATTTACTGTTGGTTCTAAAGGTGTTCACAAAATATATCTAAATTCCGACGATTATTATAAACTAATAAACTCACTTCTAAAACTGACATCGATGTTGGTAATTGAAATCAGTTATAGAAGAACATGAATATGTAAGTTTCACCAGCTTGAAAAAAAAGGATACTATAGACTCTTAGTTATACCAGGGTTACAAATATATGTGATTAGCCTTTGCTGATAAAAATGCAACTCTTTAGTTTAAATGACGTAAGACAGAATGTTCGAAAATGAGAAAATCTCTAATCTTTTAGTCCCTAAATAATACTTAAATCATTTATCATCTTTTATCAGTTAATTCGCAATACGATTAATCACTGTTAAAGCCTTTGATGCATAATACCCTTCTTTCCAATTAAGATGCATAGTTAAGATTTCTTGTCAAATGCCCCACTAAGCCCCTCAAAAAAAAATTTCGGTAAATAATTATGTCACGCCCAAAAAAATACGACAGATTAAACATGATATTCAAGGCTTTCACTTTTTAGTGTTTCATAATTACACAAGAGAATAAACTATTCTAAGTAAACTTTAGGGAAAAAACGTTGAGCTGCTTTTACCACTGAAACTGAATCATTAAGAACTTCAAGAAAATCATTTGTGTTATTAGAATATTAGGAACACGAAGTAGGAAAGTTAACTTGCTAAACAAAATACCCATGTAGGCTTGCGGTCGGAACTGAAATTAGAAGTGATGTGGTAATAAACGGCTCTCACTTTAGACCATGAAAGTTCACTCTGTTCATGAAAGGCAGGTGACTGGAGAAGGTTTTTATAGTTTTTAAGATGTGTCTTAAAAACTGTAAAAATAATATAAGGTTAAATAATATAAGATCAATATAGAACTTTTCAATTAATCATTTGTTTTCCTTTAGAAAATATTTTTAGATGCACACATATTTTTAAAAAACATCAACTATTGTACATTCTGAAAATTAAAAAATTGAATTGTTTTGTAATTTAAACAATGTTTCAATCAGTTGCTCTATATTAGATACTGTTCGTTTTAAAATAAAAATATGAATTAAAATTTTGGAGCTTTTCCCAAAAAAATGGAATGCATTATATCACATTACACATTAGAAATAGAGTATAAAGTGATTATGCTTAAGAACTAAAGTATAATGTAAAAAATTTATTTTCATATTTTTTTTACAGTATAAACAATCCAATGAAAAAAATACAGCATTACACAAGAAAACCTAAGCAGAAACTTCAAAAATAATAAGGTGCACGTACTACTTCAATCAAGGCTGTTCACCTATCAAGAAGCAGTTATTTAATAAACTTTACAGATGTATTGTATTCGCAGAAAATTATAGAAAATCTTCAGCTATCTAAAAGAAACAGAAATCTTCTAGAAAACATTGTATTAAAATCTTTCACGAAAATGAAGTTAAACACTATAAGCACAATTTTTTTCTCAGTTAAGTTACTTATAATGCAATAATTTCAATTAGTTTAATGTAAGTACTTTAATTACTATCCTCACTGTTTGCACAAAGTAAAAAGTATTAAACACCTTGTTTTGATTCCGAAAACATTATTACCAAAGCAGTTCTTAAAAGTCTCGAAAGATAGTCACAACAATTTCAATCAGCACAAAAGCAGTAAATTAGTTCCATTAATATAATTATTGTTCTCACTGCTCTATTCATTGGGTCAAGAGTATGTAACTTGAGACACATTGCTCCTCGATTTCGAGACAAACACTGCGAAAATGCTAATTTATAGCAGATACGAAAGGATTTCCATCAAGGACTAACTGAAGCTGAAGGTATTCAGCTCACAAACCTCTATTCCTAATAATAGCTTCTGTGATGGCATACGTTTGTTGAAGCTTCGTAGCGTGTAATGTAAAAGCCGTACGCTAGCTTTTATATCTTTAGGAAATCCCTTATGTGTGAGCCGCTATCTATGTTCATTTTACTATAGGTTTTAAATTAAGTATACTAATT
The DNA here is from genome assembly GCA_907164885.2 of Dolomedes plantarius. Lineage (NCBI taxonomy): Eukaryota > Metazoa > Arthropoda > Arachnida > Araneae > Dolomedidae > Dolomedes > Dolomedes plantarius. The sequence goes on along the minus strand of OU015497.1, from coordinate 56,221,952 downwards.
TTTCAAGCAATTTTTATTAGACTTTTATCCAGTGTGTGCAAATAAAGTGAAAATATATCAAATTACTTTTCACGTTACGTCATACCGTAATACATCTGCGAACAAATTATCCTCATTTCAGAAAAATTATGCGAGTTATCTCCCATAAACTACTAAAAAATGTTCATAGCTTCAGACTCTATTCAGTTAAATGTAGCGATATTCATCTAAAGGCTTCATCATTCTACATTTGTAACTCTGAAAATTGCCGTTACTATGTAACAGCAGAATATCGCCAGTCAGATGATCAATATCAGTCTGCAGCAACCCTGCATTTTGAGACGACGCCAGCCTAGAGGAAAGCGCCATCTCTAGCTCTCTGATGAAAAATTACTTTCGCCAAGAAAAAAAAAAAGTTAAGAATCATAGTTAATGGTTTGTGTTGAAGCTAGTAGCGATGTAAGCAACTAAGTAAAGGTGGGGCGCACTTAGTGCGAGTTCGCCACTTCTTTCAGCTTTAAAGCAGGCTTGCATTTCTTTTTCTGCAGTTCGTTCTGCGTTCTGCTTAAGAAATTTTTTCACAGAAGTTACGCACTCCGCTTAAAGATTACTGAGAAATAAGCATTCCGGTGAAAGAAGTAACTCAACCGGAGACTAATGCTGGCGCGATCTGTAATTAATAGTTTAAACAGAGTTCTTATGGTGGAATTTAACGACGATGAAAAACGGGTTATCGGCTGAATTCAAAAGTCCTGACGGACAGTTGCCGCTAAAATTAGATACAAATAAGGAGAGAATTTAATTAGTTTTTATCTATTATAATTAAAATGTTAGAATTGGATACAAACTTCTCTTCGCTGTGTGTGTATGAAGAAGAGAGAGAGAGAAAGATAAATATATGTTTTCGCAACATTGAATGCGACATTTGATTACGTCTTATTCGATATGGTCAAATTATCCTCTTGCCAGCAATACAATAAATCGATTTCAGTAATTAGATCTCTTTGCTCATACGAAGAGGGTGGAGGAGTTGCGCGGAGCAGACATCCAAGCACCTGACTTCACCTGATAGCAGGAAAAATGATATCACAGTTCTAAGTCCAGTGTTCGAACCAACTCAAATTCACCTCATAGCTGAGTCTTTGGATAAAAATCCACTTCGAAGAATTTTATCCATTATAAGGAATAGCACGGAGGATATCAATTTTTGAAGATATATATTTTAAGGAATAGAACAACCTGTAGACTTCTTGTTTGAAATATTGTTTATAAATCGATTCTGTATATTCTTTTACAACATATAATTCAAAATATAACATTTAAGCATGCTACCATGAAAGTCATACTAATGCATAAAGATAATTCCAATTAGTTTAAGTAAAATGTTTATATAGATTAAAAAACCCGCAATGCAAACTACCTGATTAACCTTAATGATATTACAATTATTACTGCATATTGATTTTAGCGTTATTTATATTAATTTTAAAAAGCGTCAAAATATATACGTCAAAAGTAATCAATCGGTTGTTTAGTTAAACTATACTATTATTATAAGATCTATAAAATTATCAAATGAGATTTTTTATCAACAGGGCATGTACTTAGTACTGAAGACATACACCCATTCACACAGCGGTTTGTTAGCTGCTTCATTATGGGAGCACCGTATAGTAAGACTAGCTGAATACCCGTACTTCGCTACGGAGTACATTCAAATTAAATACAACGGTCAATGTATGCAATTAATTTGTAGGTTTAATATCCATAAAATATACTAATTTGAATTAAATTATTTTAAAACTTCCATCTCAATTAGTCTAGTGGTAAAATTTGATCTTTTACTGTATTTTAATATTTTTTGTCAATTTATTTCGTTGTTATGCACGTGACGCAAAATTAATTTAAAGTATCACAAAAAGAAACGAAACCACGTGATCAGAATTTAATAAATTACATTCTAAAAATTAATCTTTAAAAATTCACCAAAAATCAGAAAATGGAGGTAAAGATTCGAAAAAGATTTCATTTTAAAGGAATTTTTATGATCTTTCTTGTGATATAAATTTTATAATCCTCAAATTATGATTTTAAATGCAAACTTAAAAAAAGTTACAAAAAAGCTTAAAAATTTAATTTAAAAAAATCTAAGAATTTTTTAAAAATCTTTCTTAGTGCACCCCTACACTGTAAGAATGGCCATACAAAATTTCGGCCCTTTAGGTCCAGAGGTTTGGTTTATGTTGTATCTGTCAGTCAGTCAGCCAGTAAGTCAGTTACGGAACTGTTTTATATATATAGATAACAATTTTTACTCTCAAATTTTAGCTCAATGCTTCCTAATATAGTGTTTTGAATATTATTAAGAACAGCAGGAAAAAGTGCCATAATTAATTCAGGTATTGTTATGAATATTTCCTTTGATTGTTTGAAAACACCGCTTGTTAATTTGAAATCATGAGAAAAGCTTTAAATAGACGTTTGAGTAATACAAAATTTCATTAGTACACATTTAAGTAAAATGTGGTGTTTTTTTCTCTTTGTACAAATTCTCTTTTAATGTTAATGCAAAAACGATATGGTAAGGAATAAAAAAAATACTACCAGATGAAAACGTGCAATAGGAAGTAAAGTTAACGTGAATTTATCAATAATCTGTAAACAATTACACGTAGATGAAATAGAGAAAACCATATAGTAATAGCTCCGTTAGATAACCTGAATAAAGTGCTTATTAATAAAAAAATGTACAGTATTTAAAAGTTCATTTGTCTATCAACTACAAGAAATTCTCACATATACATTTTAATGGTCAACAGATCTCCTCCATGACTTCGATCTTATTACTGTATTTTCCAACTGAACTATGCATTTTCCGTTTACTCAAGGAAAATAACGAAAACGAAGGAATCTGAGGAAGTAATTATCTTTACAAGTAATCATTTTAAATCTTGACTTTTTTTCAAGTTTTAAGCTGGCTGTTTCAGTTATTGATACTGGCATTTAAACTACTTTATTTTTTGGTATTTCTTTTGTTTTAAATTTTAACCTAAGATCAGACTCGGAATTTTACACATTTTTCCTTTCTTTTAATTTTCAACATTCCATTAAACTGTTAAGTTAGCTTTACATCTTTTAGTTTCATATTTTTTTGTTTTATTGACTAACTGAATGCGTTACTTGCGATTTCTATAAACCGTGTAAAGCGTGTCGTTTGAGCTTTTCGTTGATATTTTTGTTAACTTTGCTATTCTCCTAGATTTAAAATTTCTTCCATATTTTAGAGGGACTTTCAGTTCCAAAGTGTAATTAATCTTTGGGATCACACCTCTCAGAAATAATTTTGTGTAAATAATGATATATATCTGTGGCTTGGTAAAATTATGTTCCTAAGTCAGTTTTTTTCCACGATGTCTTTCTTTCTTTATGTCTCTTAAATATTATTTTCATTGTAAGAAGTATCCAAGTCTGCCCAATGCTTTAAAAGTGTTTTCTAAATCATCGTACAGACTTGGGTACTTCTTACATTGAAAATAGCATTTTTTTAAAGAGACGTAAGCAAACAAAGTCACCTTGAAAAAAAAACTGACTTAGGCACTTCTTGTACCAAGCTACACAATATATATATATATATATATATATATATATATATATATATATATATACTATATATATATATATAATATATATATATATACATATATATATATATGGGGAACTTCCGCATCTGCAAGACACTTCCAAACACTGCTAAATTAAAAATCTTTTACGCTGTTCGCTTTCTGTCGGAAAAGTTGGCAGCAAAAAGTATGCTATTATAAAAAGGAAGTGCACTCATTAATATGGAGAGGAAGTCTTTTGAATATGTTTGTTAAGACCACTTAAGCATTTACCTCTTAAAAACATATAATTTAATATCATTCTTAGCCATGTAACGTATTAAATTATGTTTGGTTCGAAAGATGTCATCATTTTATATCCAAAATTTTAGAGGGACTTCCAGTTTCAAAGTGCATTAATCTTCGGGATGACACCTCTCAGAAACAATTTTGTGTAAATAATGCTATACCTGCACATGTGGTACATCTGCTTCTGCATGAATGTTCCAAATACTGCTGCCCCTCACCATCCCCCTCATCATTCGCCTCAGCGTTAATTTTTATCTTTGTTAGTCATTCCCATAATTTTCATACTGTATTCATACTTCATTTTGTATCTTTTATTTGTAGGGGAAACCGGGGCATGTTGACTCATCTGGGATATTTTTCATTTAACCGATAGATTGCGTTGCTAGCTAAGCGAAGTGTGTCTTAGCACGTTTTCTTTCACCCATAACAGCGTCATCAGCAAAGAAGCAATCAAACGAAAGTCACTTCAAATTTTCAAATTTTCACTGAAGTCAGTTTTTATTTTGCACTTATAAATAATCGTTTCTGATTTGTTTCTAAATTAAAGTTTCACTTAGGTAAATAGCAATCTGAAAGAACGTTGTTCAGAGCTAATTTTCTACCTACTGATTTGACAAAATATTAACAGAATATTTGATACAACGATCATAAGCCAAAATGGCGATATGGGGCAAGTAGGTCCATTTAATCCGGGGCATGTTGGTCCAGTGGCCCAAGATGCCCCGCAGTCCAAGAGTTTGTTTTCTACAAAGTAAAATAATATAAACAAATCAAGTAAGAAAAAAAATTGAAAAGCTAGCATAGACTGCCAAACAAGTTAATTTAAAACCTACCCTAGCAATGAAAACATAAAACTTTTCAATAAAAGATTGCGCGGTTGCTTCATATCCTCATATTGAAAATGGACAAATATAACTAAAATAAATAATCCAACAGAGGCCAATGTTTGAATACAAGTGCCTCCGCATTGGATGATAAATAATCCAACAGAGCTAGATAATTGTAAGAAGAATACAGACAAAAAACAAACAGAAATCAAGCACTCAGGGCTCCACGCACCAGAGGCAAGATTCTGTAGTAGTGCCGGAACGGAACCAGAATTCGAGGTAACTGACGGGTCTCGTCATCAGGGAGCCTAGCCAAATCAGTTACCTCAAGGGGAACTTTCTGAATAGGATGCAGGTATAACCAAAAGGGGTATTACTAGGGTTTTACCCTATTACTAGGATAAAATTGGCTGTTGTTTCGCCATAACCGTCACTTACAGTATTAGGGTACGTATGCATCTTTGGCTTTTAATTAGGATTGTATGTGTACTTGCATGTATGGTGCGTTGAGCCCTTACTGTAAGTTGCCTGTGTCTTTTTAATTTTCTTCTGATAAAATGTTTCAATGGGGATCTCGGGGCCTAGGGATGTCTTTTGGTTATACCTGCATCCTATTCAGAAAGTTCCCCTTGAGGTAACTGATTTGGCTGGTCTCCCTGATGACAAGATCCGTCAGTTACCTCGAATTCTGGTTCCGTTCCGGCACTACTACAGAATCTTGCCTCTGGTGCGTGGAGCCCCGAGTGCTTGATTTCTGTTTGTTTTTTGTCAGCATTCTTCTTGCAATTATCTAGCTCTGTTGGATTATTTATTTTAGTTTTATTTGTTTTCTACATTCATAAGCCTATAAAAGTCAATAAAATTGTCAATAAATCAGGAGAAGGCTGGAATCAATGTACCAGGTGCAATCGTTGGTCACATGAATCATGTGTCACTGGGGACAGGATATTTTATGTTTGCATTCATTGTGATGATGAGAAAGATCGATGAAGGCCGTAGTTGAGTTCTACAAAATATCTCTTCTTATCCTTTGTGTCTTTTATATACCATATTAAAATTATTATGACATTTTATGTGTTTTTTCATTTCCGTTATTAATCCGAAAATCAAATCAACTTAGAGGGCCAACGTTCCCCGTTCGATGGGGCAGGTTGGTCCAGTGACTTGATGTCCTGCTGAGCTTCATATAGAAACTATAATAAATAAATATTTTTCAAATTTTCTCATACGTGTTATGCTTTAAGATGTGCTGATTGTACAAACTTAAAAAAATTAAAAAATTTATTTAATTTAAAAATAAATATTGAAGAAAAAATGAGACAACAAGCCCTGTCTACCCTATATTACAAATTTCCAGAATATATTAAAAAAACAGACAGAATATCTGGACATCCTTTGGGATTCCATTAAGGGGGGGGGGGGAAATCCTCTTTGCACTCACACCATACCCTGATTTTAATACCAAGCTTAATGTGCTGTCAAACAGTTATTTTGTAATTAATTTAAACCAATTTTTAGAGTGAATTGTACAAAGCTTTGCCTATAAGAAAACGAAAGCAGAACTGTTGGGACATTAATAGAAATTGTTTTATGTATAAAAAATAACGTTTTATGAATAATGAATCTTAGGTCAATGCATTGCGCTCGGTTTTTTTTAAACCATAAGAGATATATAGTAAATTATTCGTATATATTCTATCCATTGGTTATACTTTAATCTACACCTAAAATAATTACCATATTTCCCATAAAAATGATTTTTTTCAGGCAAATGTATTGTAATGTACAAGAAATATACATATTTTTCACAAAAATATTTTGTAAAAAATTAGTAATAAGTACTTACCTAAATTTAGGAAGAAATTGTATAAACATACTAGATTTCCTGTATACAAAATTTTAGCAATTTTTGATCATTAGTTTTGAAGAAATAGTACTCGCGAGTTTAAAAACAACAGTTATTAGAAAAAGGCATTTAAAGTTTAAAGTTTTTATAAACTACTTTACTATTAGCTTTATAGGTTTGGCCATAAAATCGGTTATAATTGTAGAATCGACTTCATTTCTTTAAAGATTCCTTACAAACCAGATAGCATTCCATTCTTCAAAATTAAATCATAATAAAAAAATTGAGTTTTTGAAGGTTTTAAGGTGATCTCCCCCCTAAGCATATTTGGTGTATATGTGTTGCTGTATAAGTTCACAATGGTTTAATCAAAATAAATTATGTAATACAAAATGAACCTTGCGTAACAATTTTCCCATAACATTGTGAGGTATTGAATCCAAATTAACCCCTATCTGGTTTTAAATAAATCGCCGTTTGAAGAAGAAACAACTAGACGGGAAGAAGAACTAGACGGGAATCCCCGTGGATAACGTATACGCGCGACAGTCAGGCGGCAGACGCCATAAGGCGGGGCCGTAAAGAGACTAGAAAGGAACGAAACAACTGAAGAAGTGAAGATCATTTTGCCGTACAACAGCTGGACATTATCAAGCTCATCGAAAGAGTTTAGAGCTGGCTATCGTTCCAGCGACCTGGTTATAAAGTTAAGACAGAGAGGTTAGTGTGGCAAATTTACAGGTAGTGGCGTGGCTGAATTCTGGCAGGGTTTCCGTAATATAACTACCTGAATTAACACCCGCGATAAATTCCCGGTTGCCTGCCAGCAATGAGTACGGTAATTATGTAGTCTAATTGTTGATGTAATAAATAGTTTACAGTAGAAAACCTCGTCGCATCATGTTAATGGTGAGTTCGTTGTTTTAGTATACAGGGTGTTTATAAAAAAAACTTTGCCGATAAAGGGATCTCTAGCGGCCGTTCCGTTCAACCGATCGAGAGATTTCAGGCATATTTATTGAGAGGTATGATCTCGGGATTATGTGAAAGGCAACAAAGTGGCGCTCATGGTTAAGTTTATAGGTATAGAAACTCTAAATTTTTTAATGGCAACGCCCACTTTCTCTCGTCGCAAAATGCTCAGCGCATGCGAAAACACTAAATAGCGTTGGAATGGTACGTGTATCACAAAAAATGGGTGCTTTATGTACGCACAAAAACAGCTCTGCGAACGGCCAACAAACACACGATCGGGGCGCACGGAGGAAATTTGCATATGACAGAGACAAGACACCAATCACTGATGACAACACAGATCGGACAAAAGGAAACTTTTATTTGGATTACACATTTTCCACATGGGTGCCATCATCCTGTTTTTGTTGGCCGTTCGCAGAGCTGTTTTTTGTGCTTTCATAACGCGAAAGTTTTTTGTGATTCACGTAACGTTCCAACGCTAATTAGGGTTTTCGCATGCGCTGAGCATTTTGCGACGGGAAAAATTGACGTTGCCATTCGAAAATTTCGAGTTTCTGTACCTATAACCGTAACCGTGAGCGCCATTTTATTGCCGCTCACAGAATCTCGAGCTCATACATCTGTATAACTATATCTGAAATTTCATCTTTATCGGTTGAACGGAACGGCCGCTAGAGATCCATATATCGGCAAAGTTTTTTTTTATGACCACCCTGTACATATATTGCCACAAACTGAGGTAATGGAAACAGGGAAATTCACAACATCTATTCGAAAGGAAGTAGCATAATAAAGAAATATCCACTTACCGTTATCACTGTTTCCCCCTTCTTCGCAAGAGCAGGAGTCTGAGCAGCTAGAATCGTATGAAGAACAGCCGGCGGAGTTTCTCGCATAATCCGTGGCAGAGTCGTCGGAAGGTGTCCACTGGGTAAATCCCTCCCTCAGCGTCGTCCCGTACGACTCGACATTGAGCGTGCTGATCAGCACGGATCCGTTTTTCTTGAAGTTTTCCACGAAATTCTCGATCTGAGTTTCAATTTGGTTGTGGTACGATATCAGTGGCATCTTATGACTTCATTTCCGCACTCCCCTGCGTATTCGACTCAAAATATTCCGCAAAACCGCGGCCTCATCGATTTCATGCTGGGTTGTTGTTGTTGTTGTTGTTGTTTTTTAGTTATTGGAACTAGTGTCGAAAAAGTCACTAACAGCCTAAGTAAATTTCCGAAAGTCTATTTAACCCTGTTTTTCAGGCATCATGGCAGTTAGAGATTTGTCTGTCACTAATGTATGTAAAGATAGGTTTTATATATGTATATATATATATATATATTCACCGGGGTGCAGCTCTAGATCATATCGCTCTTGAGAACACTAAAAATTCTAATGATTCTGAAGATCCAGGTAACAGTTGTAACCGTAAATAAATATTTTATTATCAGGCAAAGCTATACTAGTTTTGCGGTGCAAATTTCCTGTAGAATGTTATCATGAAGTGCTGTGTAAACAGTTCACACCCAGAGAGTTAAAGCTGAAATTCCAAAGGAGCAAGAGAATGTCTTGAGCATGGCATAAGAATCACAAAATTTTGAGCAAAAAGTTTTCCACTGTACAGATCATAAGCATTTGTATTTTCTCGGAGTTAAATTTTACCCTAGGTGCTGTGTTATACGATAAATACTTTGTGCATGAGCTACGTTATATGTAGTATATTTTACTAGCTAATTTTTTATTCAAATTAGTAAAATAAGCCATTTCAAGCTAACATGATTCCAGATGTTTTCGGTGTATATAACTTCGATATATATATCTAAACACGAAGCATCATAAATCTGTTACTCTGTCTACTGTCTTTCTTACCATAGCTTATAAGTTCGATTAACTAGTCATATTTATGCAAGATGTGATAAAAATGGTGGCCCATTGAAGGAGCAGAAGAATTCAAGCATCTGAACTTTGAATTCGAGGATTGTCGATAGTTTAAAGAAGGTGCATTTGCAGCCGCAGGTGATCATCTGAAAAAATAACAATAAAAAATCAATGATCGTTATTGCCTAGCGCATACTAGAATTAATACATTATATAAAATAAGTCATACTAAATTTCCCATCATGGAAGCCTTATTGACTAGATATCAAACAAATTACGTTACCTTTGTAAAACAGTAAAATAATGGCATTTATATTTGACCATACAATCTTACAATCTGGAAGTGGATCTGCAGGGAGACTGTTTCTGCAACCTTTGCTCAAAAGCTAATGGTAAGATTTCTGCTACATAATTCCCGTAGTTCTGAAAGTTCTTACTATAGCATAGAGTGTTTTGGACATTGACATGCCGAGAGACATGTAATTGCAGTCTTTATGAGAAAATTGACAATTTATAAATTTGGCATAATCCAGCAATTTTTTTTTCTCTAAGAAACGTGTTTTTTAGTTTATGTTCTTTTCAAAAACACTTTATGCATACAATCCATTCAAGATTGGGATTTTCTAATTAATTTTTAGCTCCAGAAGTTATATCTAACCCTTATAACAATAGGTAGCTTAGAAGCACTTTACGTTTTATCTTGTTACCGAGAAAGTTTTGTAAAACTTAGGAGAAACCCCATCTGGGTGAATGAATTACACCCAAGTGAGCTTAACAATTAAATAAGTTACAAAAAAGAGCAGAGTAAAAATATTTGACAACTTTTTCAGAACTTTTTTCGAGTTTTCCCATCTTGTTTACCTGGGGATGAAATTAGCGCAAGCTGATCCAGTGGGGAAAAGGTTGAACACTAGGGTGGAGCGAAAAAAAAAATAAAAAATTCGATTTTGTTTTTGCCATAGTGCGGAAAATTTGGATACTGGTGGGTTGGTCACGTATGCAAAGTTTTGGGAAAAACAAAAAATACCTTCCGTTTCTATTTCATCCGTGATTTTTAGCAGGTTTTTACCATATGGTCAAAAATGTGTATTTCCATTATTTCGTATGCAGCTCTTCGCTTTCTTATGAAATAAAATTCAGAAAAAGCTGAGAATTCACCACGGGTTGTGGCTGCATTGTGGGGTCTACCCGTGCCCACCCGTCTACCCAAACATATGGGCACTTAACTCTTTTGCCCTTACACATATTCCGGTTTTACTCGGTACCTGTTCGGGCTCTAACTAAACCGTCACTCTTTTTTTCTCCACACACAGCTGTAGAAACCTCTGTTACTAGTTTCACGAAACGTTCAAAACTTTGGTGTAGCAAAGAAGGGTTTTAGGCTTCCCAGGTGTTGAGCTACAGACTCTCCACTGGAAATCAATTTTTTCAAATAATCTTCTGTCAAGTGAGATGTTATTGGGGGTTCTGTCAAATTATATTTCTGCCAATCAATAAGGTCTGTACATGAAACTGCCTCGAAGTTGAGAGACGGAATGTAGTAGTGTCTGATTCCTTCCTTTTTTTCCTTTCTTGCTGTTAAAATCCTCCGTAGTCCATGTTCTCGAATCGGATGTCTGTCGTCTGTGATCATTGACAAGGCTATTGCTTCCGTGTGGCCAAAATAGCCATTTCTCTGGATAATGGGATCTACCACAGTCTTTAATTTGTTTTTAAGATAGCGCGAGACATTTATTGTCTTCCACAAATTTCGTGGACCATCCGTGCAATATGAATTTAATTTGACTGTAAACCACATAGGTGCGTACACTTTCATGATGATCTCTGCCAGAGTTTGAAGTTGGTTTGACGCTCTGAAGAGCTAAAGTATAAACGCATTATTCGATTTACAGTTGTTAATAAACGGGCATGAAACATTGTCCCAGGGTGCTTTTGTGACAAACTTGATGAGCAGTTTCCATTTGGGAAAGCTTGACAAATATCCCAAAGGTTTCGCTGGTCTGTGCTAAGATCCTTTACGTCGATTTTCAGAAATCGTGGAGAGTCTGTAGCTCATCACCTGGGAAGACTAAAATTTCCTTGCCATACCCGACGAGTTTCACGAAGTGTTGAACATTTCGTGAAACTAGTAACAGAGGTTTCTGCGGCTGTGTGTGGAGGAAATAAGTGTGACAGTTTAGTTAGAACCAGAACAGGGTCGAAAAAAGCTATACCATAATTTGAAACCAAATTTGAGTAACGAGATAAACCGGAATAACTGCAAGGGCAAAGGAGTTAAGTGCCCATATGGTTGGGTGGATGGGTGAGCACGAGCAAAACTCGCAATGCAACCACAAGCCGTGGTGAGTTCTGTGTTTTTTCTGAATTTTATTTCAGAAAAAAGCGAAGAGCTACATACGAAATAATGGAAATACAAATTTTTAACTATATGGTAAAAATCTGCTAAAAATCACGGACGAAATGGAAACGAAAGATATTTTTTGTTTTTCCCAAGACTTTGCATACGTGACCTACCCACCAGTATCCAACTTTTCCGCAACATGGTAAAAACAAAATCGAAAACTTTTTTTTACGCTCCGCCGTATTGAAAATCCATATTATAAAGTATATCATTATACCATATGGCAGTGAGGAAAAATTAGACACACACCTCATGGATTGGTACAATATGAATACCGTTGCCATCTACAGTTTTGGTCTATGACAACATATTCCTATACATACATAATTACAGGGACTGTTGACATTCAAATCACATCTACAATGGATGTGCTGTGTTTACATGATCTCCTCTGTGATATATTTGAAGGTAAGTCAATACAAATTAGAAAATAGTTTTTTTTAATACTAGAATTCCCTGCCACCTGTTCGATCATCCACTATTAGTAAGTTATAAAGAATAAGACTTAATTTCAATATAATATCAAAGTAATTAGATAATTTTATTAAAAATGTAGGATCTATATTTTTCATTGTATATATACATACATACATCATACATACCTACATATATACACACACACACACACATATAAATATATATATATAATATATATATATATATATATATATATATATATATAAAAATAAATATATATATATATGTATATATATATATATATAAAAGCCGTATTTTTTCTGACCATAAGACGAACCTTTTTACATACAAAAATCGACTTAAAATTTGGGTGAGTCTTATGGGCGAAGGTAACATTGAAATTAAATGAATATTTTATTGCATATAGTATATAGTTAATACATACATACACATTCATTCATGCATGCATACTACATACATACATACATACATACAAGCCCACATACATACATATATACATACGTACATACATATACATACATACATACATACACATATATTCATACATACATACATATATGTGTGTGCATTTTAAATTTGCATATTAGATATTTTTCTATAAATGTTTATTATATATTCATTCATTATTATTATTTACGAATTAGTCCATTAGCATAACTCATATTCAAGAATAAAAATAATTCCCATTGTTAAATGAAACAACTTATGTACAAAATGAAATCTACAACATATATTTTTGGCCAGGAATATCTGGATTTTACAGAGAGAACACCAGGATCAAATATTTGGCGGAATTTCGTCTACAAATGTCATTTACTACCGCAGACAAGGATTGATTTAAGAGTTCAATTTATTCAGGAAACTATTTCATTTCTGTGGAATTGAAAACATATAATTAAAGTCACCAGTTAATTTAAATTCATAGTTTTTAAATAAGTATTTTATGTTATATTAATTTTTTAATCACATGATACGTCCGTAAGTAAAGAAAAAAATCCATCCGTAGGTTTTGATTGTAAAAGAAACTACTAATCTTTTTAGGTATTTTATGTAGGATAAAAGGCTTGAATGAATACAGCTAGTTATGAAGAGAGTAAAATATAAATTCGAAATCCTCTCTTGTAAGATTTTCTCTCTCTAAACTTTTAAAGCAAATGCATAGATTAATATTATGGTAAAACTTAAGATTTGAATTTTTTCTTCATTGTCTAGACGCAAATTATGCACCAGCCTATATCCTGATTCAGAACAGATATCGATTAAACAATTTCAATTTCTGAAATATGCATAACCTTTATCATTCCCAACACAAAGCCATTTTCCATAATTCTGTATCCTTTATTAGAATATTTCTTGCTTGACACAAAAATTCAAAATTTGGCATGAGGATTTGGACATTTTCCAGGAAATCATTGTTAGTACAAAAAAAAACTGTACCGTAATATTTGGTTAAAAAATGCTTTACGAAATGTAATTTTGTTTAAAAGGCCATTAATTTTCCAACTAATTTACAATATATTGTGGTGCGGATGCCAAGATTTACACAAAAGTTTGATAAATTTTTAAACATATTTTTTGGAGCTAAGAAAATATAGCTCAGGGAAATTTCACAGTGATTTCTAATATATATATTTAGATGATGCTGGAGAAGATAACTGTGCCAGAAAATGAAGTTTGTCCCCTAGTTCACCGACTTCTTTTCCCCATTTACATGAATTTAATAATAGTAGTGGAGGATTATATTGGTTACTTCGAATAATTATTGTCATTTAGAAAAATTAAAAATGTAAATGACATACAGAGGAAAACAAACTTAAATTTAACCTGTATTAAATGCGTTTAAGTATTGAATCCATATTTACTTTCCTGCGAGCAACTGGGGAGACGTTTTGGTGGTAAAATGATCCTCAACTTTTGTTATGAGAAATTTCATATCTCGGGGTTTTATGAGTTGATCCGTCTTTCAATGGACTTCTCTAGTATTTTTTTTTTTAATAAAATGAGTCCGATTCGTAACAAACACCAACAAATAATGAAATTAATCATTTTGAAACGTAGCCACGCTGATGACTCTTTGAAATGTTGCGATTATCCAGAGTTCATATATTTCGTTCATCCTTTAAACCTCCAATATACACAATTTCGTATTATGTGCTACCATCTCCTAAGTTACATATACATCTGTAGATTACATTAATTTATGAACCGATCTTACATTCTCCAATGAGTGGTATTATGAAGGGCCACTGAGATAAATATATGTTCAACATTGAAACGTTTTATGTGCTGAGTAAAGATGTATTATGACTTTTGTATTCAAGTTCCTTTGCATTTTTACCATGTTTTTATTAACTTGCTTTCTTGTTTGTGTGTGTGTGTGTGTGTGTGTTTGTCCAGTACAAATCGTGCAATCGATTTTCAACTAACTTCCCGACTAGATAGACATTTGAAACTTTTAGAATAGCTCAGAATACGATGACAATGCATTTTTTTAATACTTTTAGCCATCTTTAAGCAGAATTAAATTAATTTTCAGTTATTTTAAGTTAATTTTGTTTTGTAGACTGGTGGAGCCATCTATTGGCCGGAACGGGAGCGAAAAGTTATATCCAATTAACTTCATTTTCTTTCAAGTCGATGGGATAATTCATTAAAAAACATTTTTTTAAGTATTTATTAATGCATAGAATTGCCAGGTTTATAGGATTCAACATAAAATTTAAAAACATGGTGTATAAAAAGTTCTTTTTATCTTGTAATTATTTTATATAGCTTATTAGCTATACTCTGACGTTGAAAATATAGAAATATTTTGAAGTTATTTATAATGAATTTGTTATTGAACATAATTCAATTGTTAGGAGTACGTCGTTTCTTACTGCTTATTTTTTCTGGGTTTGCGCTTAGCTAACAAAAGATGCTCATTTTAATCAAAATTTTCTAAGCATTTTTCTTACAAAAATTAGAATACAAAATTTCTATTTATCTCCTAAGTCAACTTACTCCCCGATTACAGTGTTGTTATACGAAATTTGATATTCAATCATCTGGGTATGGTTAATATTGTCAACTCAGGACTGTACAGAATATACAAAAGAAAATATCTCTATTAATTCCGTTGTGATTTTAAAACTTTTTACCTCTAACATGAGGAAGGAAATAGAAATTTATTCCTAAAGCCAGACTTACATTCTATAAATGAAGTACTTTTTCTGTTAGCTATACAATTCTTATGCTTTCATAAAATATCCCAAATGGTGAGAAAATTATTTTATATTTAATTTTGTCAATGATTCATAACTTTTAGAATATAAACATCTTTAAAGTCAAGTAGTTAGTCTTGTACATTTAATCACTTAATAGCTTTTTAAGGTAGGATTACGTTCCTCCATAACGGTCCTCCGGAAAGCAAATTTTCAGATGCCCTGCGTCGTGAGTTATAATTTTGGCAGCGCACCAAACCCAGTCTGTATTACTTGGGCAAGCAGTAAACAGCTAAACAGAAAAGTATCAAAATGCGACAAAATTTTGACATATATATATATATATATATATATATATATATATATATATATATATATATATATATATATATTTTATATATATTGATATAGATAGATAGATACATACATAGATAGATACATAACACATACAAACATATATACATACAAAAGAGGTAAGCAACGTACAGTAATCCTACGTTAATAACCCGTCGTAGTTTCGTTAGAAGACACTACCTGAAATTTTTTTCATTCTTTTTTTCACTTTTATCTGATTTTCATTGACATCTAATGATTAGTCCGTTCTTGACTTAAGAGGAACAAAAACAATAAGTCAAAGTGATTTCGATCTCTCCTAAATATTTCCAGTAAAGTAAGGTCTCTACAAGATTTTTACCCAATTCTGACATCAGAGACATTTGTCCGTCACATTAAGTCGAGATTAATCGGATTTAATGTCGTAGGCGTAAGGATTGGATAAATGAAGTTCCAGTAAAACACCCACTTCACACAAATTAAATATAATCTTTCTTTGGGGGATAAGGAGGATTTTAAGGACTATGTACGCTAACAATTTCTTTTTAAAATACTCATGGCAAATAATAATAGAAAATAAAACTAAGAAGAGTTCTTTACTTAGTAAGAATGCAATGTTTCTTGACTTTACTAAGTTAAGAAACATTGCATTCTTACTAAGTAAAGTTAACAAATATTATCTTTTTAATTGTTCATAAGTTATAAATTTAGATTCAAAGTCTTCAAAAATTGCGGATCATACATCTGAATTAAATGATGACAAGTAGATATAAATTTTGTTACAAATTTAATGTCTTCATTGAATAGGGGTTTTTTGTTACCTAACTAGAGAAGCTTATATATATATATATATACATAGATTAATTAGCGGAGGAACTTGTCGTGTAGACATTCGCCTATAATTCCCCGCAGTTTGCTGGACATTTTATTATGGGGGCACCGTATAGGTAGACCAGCATTAGCTCCTACGAAGGGAGGACACAAACGGAGGTATTTTAGTGGTGCGACGTCGGGATTCGATCCGAGTACCCTCAGTACTGAAATCCAACGCGCTATACCACAAAGCCACCATAAGCCCCCCCCCCATATATACATATATATATATGCATATGTAATATTTGCAAAGGAGATGTTGGATGACAGGACGAGATCTGACATTAGGAGTTGTAATGTTTTTGGTGTCGATGAACTTCAGAGTGGAAATAATCGTAGAATTTCAGAATAATGTAGTCGTCGAGATGTTTAGTCAATGGGTGTGGTCGAATTGGAGCCAGGCGAAACTAAAAAGAAGTCCAGGCGAGAGATACAATCCTCCACATAAATAGTTACACAATTTTTATTTTACTCTATTTATAATATATATATATATATATATATATATATATATATATATATATATATACACATATATATATATACATATATATATACACATATATATATATATATATATATATATATATATATACATATATATATACACACATATATATATACACATATATATATATATATATATATATATATATATATATATATATACACATATATATATATATATATATATATATATATATACACATATATATATATATATATATATATATATATTTATATACACACACACACACACATATATATATATATATATATATATATATATATATATATATATACTAGCTGAATACCCGTGCTTCGCTACAGAGTAAAGGATAATTACAATGAAAATCGTAACGGATATTTTTATAGATAAAATAATGTAGAAGAAAACATTCAAATTAAATCTAATAGAACATACTACTGAATAAAGTACAGTTAATATAGTACAGTTTCAGGAACATTTTCCCCGTCAATAACCAAAATTTCCTAAACCATTTTTTGACGGAGATCCGCAAAAAGAAGAGACGCCAAGAATAGTAGAGAATAGATAATTATTTTTTCCACACAAACGTATTGGACTGTCCCAATTTACACCCTTAGGGACGGAATTTTAAAAAATCATTTCTTAGCGGCTATCCATGTCATTATAGAAATGCACTGTCAAAATTACAGCCCTTTGGGTCTAGCGGTTTGGTCTGTGGAAGGTCTGTCAGTCAATCACGGAACTATTTTATATATAGGTTTAATTTAACCTCCATAAAACATACTAATTTGAATTAAATCCTTAAAAAACTTCCATCTCAATTAGTTTAGTTGTTAAATTTTATATTTTACTTATTTTAGTAATTTTATTTTGTCAATTAATTTCGTTGTTATGCACGTGACGCAAAATTAATTTAAAGTATCACAAAAAGAAAAGAAATCACGTGATCAGCATTTAATAAATTAAATTCTAAAAATTAATCTTTGAAAAATTCACCAAAAATCAGAAAATGGAGATAAAGATTTAAAACACATATCATATTAAAGGAATTTTTTACGATCTTTCTCGTGATATAAATTTTAAAAACCTCAGATTATTATTTTAAATGTAAACTTAAAAAAAGTTACAAAAATAGCTTAAAAAATTTAATCTAAAAACAACCAAGTAGAATTTTTCAAAATTCTTTCTCAGTGCATTCCTACACTATAAGAAGAATCGCCATGCAAAATTTCAGCCCTTTAGGTCCTGCGGTTTGGTCTGTGAGTTATCTGTCAGTCAGTCAGTCACGGAACTATTATATATATATATATATATATATATATATATATATATATATATATATATATATATATATATATATATATATATATATATATATATATATATATATATATACAAAATACCACTCGTGATATAGCCGGTACAGGAATCGAGTCCTCCACCATATAGCACCCAGGCTGACATTCGAATAAATTAATAGCTATGACTTCGATCAAACAAGGTATAAACATTACATATATTTAACATGAAATATATGTAATATTTATTTGACCTTACCATTTACTTCTACTATAATATTGGCTCGAAATATTCAAGTTCTGGGAGATTTATTTCCATTTCCACAAATCAACACAAAGAGGATCTGACAGAAAAACACATTTTATTCGTTCTCGAGAGTAATATCTTCCCTAAAAAGACTTCCTTCATTCCCATACCTCATAACGTCTCTAGTGAGCTTACGAACTCCCTGATTTAAAGCACCCGTAGTATGTGAAAACAGGAGAAAATTTCACTGGTTGGTTCGTTTGAAGATATACAGTCATCTTTTATTATACGAGGGCTAAAGTGACTTTAACCAACAGCCTAAAACCATTTTTGGAAAGCTCCAAACACCCATGCTGATCATGGGTTTCGAACTCCAAACTTAGATTGTAACATGCAAAGATGGAACTTGCCCCTGAAGCATCATAGACTAAACACTTCCTGACAAGAAAGATCGATATTCTTGACTAGATCTTAATTACTGCTACACATGTCCGATACAATTATTTATTCATCATTCTTAAACTTTTATTTCGGAAAAAAACGTGTAGTACGCATAATAACAATGCATAATCTATATATATAAAACAGTTCCGTAACTGACTGACTCACTGACATACAACGCACAGATCAAACCGCTGGACCTAAAGGGCTGAAATTTTGCATGGCGATTCTTCTTATAGTGTAGGGGTGCATAAAAATATCATAAAAATTCCTTTAAAATGAGATCTTTTTCGAATCTATGCGTCCATTATCTGATATTTGGTGAATTTTTAAAGATTCATTTTTAGAATTTAATTTATTAAATTTCTTATCACGTGATTTCTTTTTCTGGTACTTGAAATAAATTTATCGTCACGTGCATAACAACTAAATAGACAAAAAAAATTAATTTTTCTTGCTAATGCGGCAGACGATTGGACATTATCCAAAAAAATATTAAAATACAATAAAAGCTATTATGTTCCTCAAATTGTACCATATTAACTGCACTATATTCTTTAGTATGTCCTATTACATTTAATTTGAATATTTTCTACATTATTTTGTCTATAAAAATATCCCTTACGATTTTTTTATAAATATATTTTTTTGGTTTTTTTTAATCAATTGTATACATTGATCGTCGTATTTATTATATATATATATATATATATATATATATATATATATATATATATATATATATATATATATATATTGGTATTAATTGCATACATTGATCGTTCTATTTAATATGAATGTACTCCGCAGCGAAGTGCGGGTTTTCAGCTAGTACCATATACGGTGGCTACAAAACCCTCTAAAAATCAATGATTCGCAGTAATCAGACATTTAAGCAATTTATAAAGTCAATAAAACGCAAGTAAATTAACTGCTCTTTTTTGCCTCTGGAGCCTCAAATTGCCAATACACTTCAAATCTTGAAACCGAGAAAATATATGGAATCCTAGTCGTTCGAGAGGTTTTCAGCTCTCATTAACCTACTTCGAATTAATTTAGCTGAACCAGCAAAAATGTTTGTTAATTACTTCATGAAAATCCCTCTTAAGTGAAGAAAATAAATAAAAAAATGAAATGAAAGAGAATTTTTAATAGCGCACTTATGCAGAAGTATACTGTAAAAAAAAAAGGCCGATTAAAAATTCTATATTTTTTTCTCTGTTCGAGATGCATTCGAACCAATTTCTTTCAATATTTTAAATGAATATTTTGGTGACACCATTTTTTTTCAAAAAACGCCAAAGAGCATCAAGATAACGAATTAAGACTCGCTGGTAAAAAGAGCAGTAATGCTAATAATATCATAAATATGAAGGTAAATGTTGTTAAGTGTCTTTCCTTCGCAATTAAAATTTTCAGGAATGCTTCTTAAATTATTTATTATTTTTGTTCACTCTTTTATAAAGTGACTCGGTTTAAATATAGTATTTGCGCCGCTAAAATGGCAAAGTTTCATTCTTGGTTTTGCTCCTCCTCTAATACAGCGCTTCTTAACTGAAGGTACTGGCACCACTGGGGGTGCGAGAGAATATTCTAAATTTTGAATAAAAATTAACAATTAAGTGAATCGTTTGGTTGATACTTTTCAACGGGAAATTAAAGCAAAATTAATAGATGGATAGTCTCCAATTTGTTTCACCTAAATTCAATGGAGGACAACATTTCATTAAAAGACGATCTTGCCGTAGTACGAGCTAATTCACGTATTGAAATGGACTTTGAAAAACTGGACTTCAAACAGTTCTGGTGTACGCAGTTAGAACTTTATCCAGAATTGGCAAAAGCAGCGTTAGAGACACTTTTACCATTTGCCACCACTTACCCTTTTGAAATGAGCTTTTCGTCACTTTTGCATATGAAAACAAACTCAGAAATTGCTAAAATGCATCTGATGACTTACGCGTGGCTCTTTCAAAAAAAAAGCCTCGTTTTAAAAGGATAATTACGAACAAACAACAACAACGTAACCATTAAAAATGTAGATGTGTTTTATATGTAACTAGCATTATTGCCTGGCGTTGCCCGGGTAGATATATAGATATAAAATTTTTCATGCATTCCATCAAAAAAATACTGGGCTGCACCCCCGCTCTTCATGTTCATCTGGCCAGTTGTGTTTATTTGGGGAGCCAGGGCCAAAGGTTCCCAACCCTCTTCCTCCCGCGCATTGGAATTTGACCCCCCGTCACCCCCCCAAACCATCTCTCTTAACGCAGCTGGTTGTGGTGAAGAGGCTCCACAGGTGGTCGCGCACCTCTTAGAGGCACAAAAATCATTAAAAATTTAATTTAAAAAAACTAATTGAGCCCCAAATTTCGTTTTTCCTGATTTAAATTTCTCGGGTCCTAAACATTAACTGTGCCGAATTTGGTCCCGATGGGTGAAACAGTCTATGATTCTATACCGGACAAACAAACAGACGAGCTCTTTTATATATATAGATAATATAGTATTATAGTAAATGTATTAATTTTTCATGCAATAAATAAATTATCTTGCAATAAATGTCTTTTCCTAAATAAAAAATAGAAACATTTTTCAAGGGGTTGCGAGAGCTTTTTTTCAGATTCAAGAGGTTGTTGACAATAAAAAAGGTTAAGAACCACTGCTCTAATACAACCCTGGATCCCAACCTGTGAGACGCGAAGTTTTTTCTGAGGGATCGTCACGGTTTTGTTCGATTAAAATAAATTTTTAATGAATCTCATCGAAAAAAATTACCAATTTTTATTTACCAAGGAACTGTAAGGCAGTGATATTTTTCAAAGAAAAAAATTTCAGGTAGTCTCTTCTGACGAAAATACCGCGGGTAATTAACGTAGGATTACTTATCGTTGCTTACCTCTTTTGTACAAGGTGCGCCCATAACGTACCCGAACAATTTGTTTTAAATAAGAAAAATATTTCTCACCGTCAAATAAATTTATCTCTTTGAAAATAATCACCTAAGGAGTCTATACAATTTTTCCAACGTTTCTTCAAGTCATCGAAACACAGTTTATAGGCGTTGGACCTAACCACTCGCAAAATACGCGTAACATTTCATTTGATATCCGAGACGTTTTCAAATTTCTGTCCTTTCATGGCCATCTTAGGAAAAAGGAAAAATTCAGCTGGCGATAAGTCGGGAGAATATAGTGGGTGATTTATCACTATAAATGAATGCTTAGCTAGATATTTTTGTACAGAAATTGCTGTATGGGGCCTAGCATTATCATGTAAAAGAAACCGTTGCCCAGAATCAAACAGTTCCTTCCTAACTCGCCTTATCCTGTTTCTTAATCGAAAAAGCACCTCCTTGTCAAAATACTAATTAATTGTTTGATTTTCAGGAACAAATTCGTGATGAATAAGTCCTTTGTAATCACAGAATACAAAATCTATGAAAGGACAGAGATTTGAAAACGTCTCGGATATTAAATCAAATGTTACGCGTATTTTGCGAAAGGTTAGTTCCAACGCCTATAAACAGTGTTTCGATAACTTGCAGAAACGTTGGAAAAATTGTATAGACTCTTTAGCGATTATTTTGAAGGAGATAAATTTATTTGACGGTGAGTAATATTTTTCTTATTTAAAAAAAAATTGTCGGGTTACTTTATGGGCACACCTTGTATGTACACTGCTCAAAACAATTAGGGGAGCACATGGTTTTAGTGAAATTACGCAAATACTTACACCGATAAGTAACATAAAATAAATCATCCATAATTTAAAGCCTAGCAGGAAACATAAGAAGAAAACTTCATATGCAAATCAAAGTTCATGACGTCAAAAACCAGAAAAAGAACATAAGGGCGGAAACCGGGATGTTGCAGAAACGTCTCTTTCACTGTCTTAACTGTGAAATTCGATTGTTCAGTTATTCTTTTTGAGAAAAGGTGACTTGAAAATGTCTCAACAACGTGATTTACCGGAATCCATGGCATGGCGTATTATAGGTAGACTTGAATCCGGGCAAACACAACGTAGTGTCGCTGACGCTGTTGGAGTCGCCCTAAGTGTCGTTGCAAGGCTGTGGAATCGATTTCAAGAAACAGGGAATGTTAGACGTCGACCAGGGCAAGGTCGGCCACGCGCCACTACAGCAACTGATGACCGGTATATACTGTTAACAGCTCGTCGAAACAGAACAGACAATGCTACTCAGCTGCAAAGACAGTTGATCTTGGCAACAGGACGAAGGGTGTCCAGCCAAACAGTACGTAATAGGCTTCATCAGGGAGGTCTCTATGCACGTAGGCCAATGGTCTGCATTCCATTGACCTCGCGCCACCGTGCGGCTCGAATAAGATGGGTTGCTGAACATCGACATTGGGAGCATCATGATTCGAGCCAAGTGCTGTTTACAGACGAGTCCCGATTCAGTCTGGAGTGTGACACCCGACGTGTTTTGGTATGGAGGGAAAGGGGCACTCGAAATAACCCCACATTCGTTCGTGAAAATTCACAATACAGACGATCTGGTTTTATGGTATGGGGTGGAATCAGTATAGGTGGACGTACGGACCTGCATATCATTCGGAATGGTACTTTGACGGCCCGAAGGTATGCAGACGAGATACTGAGACCTCATGTCATACCTTACCCTGCAGCCATTGGAGATTCCTTTGTTTTCCAGCATGATAATGCCAGACCGCATACAGCTCGTCTTGTGGAGAACATGCTTGAAGCTGAAACAATACAGCGTATGAAATGGCCAGCGTGCTCTCCTGACCTGAATCCAATCGAGTGTTTGGGACATGCTCGGACGACGCATTGCTGCGAGACCAAGGCCTCCTTTTACTCTCCGAGACTTGAAGATTGCACTTCTAGAGGAGTGGAACAGTATTCCCCAAAGTCTTATCGATAACATCATCGCATCCATGAAAAACAGGTGTGCAGCAGTCTTAGCTGTTCGAGAAGACCACACGCCATATTAAAAATCTTGCATCATTTCTAAACAATACTTTTTTTTATCGTTTACATGTAACCAAATTGTTGCCCTAAATCATATTTCCATGTTTTTTCCATATTTTCAAAGAATTGAAGATTAATTACAAATTTTTTACGACTTTATTTCTGTATTGCGATTTGATACGCGTGTACTATCCATTTTATGCCAATACGTGGCTGTCTCGCACGGTTTTCTTAACTTCTTTGCTTGCTCCCCTAATTTTTTTGAGCAGTGTATATATGTATGTGTTATGTATATATGTATCTATATATATATATATATATATATATATATATATATATATATATATATATATATATATATACATATATTTGTAATGCCTTAATTATGGGGGTTTTGGTTAGAGAAAATGTGAATTAGCAAGTAAATACTATTAATTTACGAGATATCGGGATAAAAGCATCGCGGAGAAAATACAGTACAGGGTTGGATTTGATTGACAGCTCTAGCTCCGCCTGGGCCTCATCTTCGGTGCAAATGTAACAAAGCTCTTGTGGGCATGCGCGGAATTTCTAGAAGCTGAAAAAAGGGTTGAAATTTTCAGAGACAATGGGATGATCGACTAGGAAAGACGTGCTGCTCGGCAGGCATGCAATTTGGAAAGGTTTGGGACTAAATTAATTTCATTAATGGAGATGAGTTTAGAATGAGATTTAATAAAGATATTTCAGAGATATTTGGTGTGATGTTGTTGCCACTCGCCACATCTGACTGCTGGTAGAAGAAGATGGGCGATTTTCGGGAGCCGACTGCAGTTGTAATCCAAGAGGATTTCGCACTACATGGATTAAAATGGGCGTGAAGAACGAATTGGATATATATATATATATATATATATATATATATATATATATATATATATATATATACATATATGTCAAATTTTTGACACATTTTGGTATTTTTCTGTTTAACTATTTACTGTTGCCCCAGCTATACAGACTGGGTTTAGCAAGTTGCCAGAATTATAACTCGCGACGCAGGACATCTGAAATTTTGCTTTCCGGAGGACTGTTATGGTGGAACGTAATCCTATGTTAAAAGTTTCAGTCAATGCGCAAACTTTGTTCGCTACAAATCTATCGCTTCTATTTGGTGGTAAACGAAAATCGCGGTTACTTACTACTTTCTAAACGCCAGTTTGTCATTTATCAGTTTGTGTTGTCACTTTTGGCATAACTGTTGTAAGTTCCCCAGAGGAATAAAGCGATTTTATTTGGTAAGAATTTTGCTATTTTTATTGTCATATAATTCTGAATTAATACGATACTAGTTGGTACCCGTTAAAACAGGACGGCTGGATAGTAAATAAGTGTACTAATACACAAATTAGACTCAACACATCACTGGAGAGATTCTTCGGAATAAACAAATTAACGTGTTTATGCGGCCTCGTGCTTAGTAAGTATCTAAAGCCAGTTTAAAACATGTCACTGAGGTTGCGCAGAAAACTATTTTTAGTTGTAAATTATCGCTAATTAATAGAAAATGCGGTTACAAAAACCAAATTTGACACATCTATAGATAAAATTCTTCTGGTTTGTTCCAGAATGAAGTAAATTCGTGCAGTAGTTTTCTCTCACGGACTGCCCAAAGAATAGGCTCAGCAACTTAAATATATAGATGTTATTAATTTTTCTTCAGATTCTGTTCTGTTCTCGCATTTACACACCTTTTACTGAGGGATGAATGTATCTTAAACTTTTCCATTTCTTTGCAATTTCCTTTGTGTTAAACGATACGTATAGTTGGAATTGAAATTAGGGAATATACATTTTAGAAGTTTACGTCTTAAAAAACCTTTTTAATAAAAAAAATGCGGATTCAGAAGGTGTAAGTCGTATGATACGTGGAAACCATTGAAAGGGGTAGCGAGTTTACAAAGGTTGGGAAACACTGATCTAATATGTGTACAAATTATAAGTTAACATATATGATATACTAGCTGAAAACCCGCGCTTCGCTACAGATTACATTCAAATTAAATACAACGGTCAATGTATACAATTGATGTTATATATATATATATATATATATATATATATATATATATATATATATATATATATATATATATATATATAATATATATAATATATATATATAAAATCATAATCTTTCTCTGTAAGATTAAATTAACAATTTAAGTTTATAAAAATGCTACCCATTTATAATTCCTCTTTACTCTTCCAACCGAAAACTATGGTTGGACTCTATGAAAAACATTGATTGTAGGGTAGGTGTCCCAAACATCGCCTACTCTAACTTTTTTTAGACATTTCATCCACTTTTTAGTTTCTGATTAGGCTGGAAATTCAAAGAACATCCCTAAGAACTATTTCCTTTGGTATCCTGAGATCAACCAGCTCCAAAACCAGTGCTATTTTATGTTACGTAACTAAATTGGAAAAATTGAAATATCCAGTGAAACCCAGAGCGGTTCCTAATATCGCCTACCTCTGTTCCTCTTACCGCCTACCAGGCAAAATTAGCAGCACCTGTTAAAATGCGTTGCTAGCAAAGTCTCTGTTTAATGAACTTTCAAATGGTATGGGTAAAATTAGAATTTGGATGCGCCCACCTGGTCATTCACTGGATTCTGATTCTTTGGAGCCAAAGTTTACGAAGACAACAACCAAAACAACTTCAGACGCCATATAGTTTCTGTTGTCAGTGATAAGAGCGTTGTCGCTATCGCCACTGTTAGTACAGACCCAGAACTAAGAAGTTTCTACATTTTCTCATACATAGCGCGAATCATACTTTGGAAACACGAGTAGGCGATATTAGGCACAGGGGCAATATTTGGGACACCCACCCTATCCCAAAATTTACATTACTCTCATCAGATTAACTAAATTTTCCTCATAAATGATGGCAGAGTTTTTTCGAACTCTAGATAAAATTTAACAGACTGAAACTAACATATTATTCAGAAATTCACTCATACAAGGGGTATTTTAAGAAGTCGAAGTTATTGACAATTTTTCTTTCGAAATAATTATATTTCAAGGTTTTTAATACTATTCTAGAAGAAAATAAAATGATTTCTTTTAACCTCCCCCCCCCCTTCAGGAAAAAATGTATATATTTCCTTTTTTTAATTTATTTCTATTAACCACAATATCTTAGAAGAGAATAAATAATCATACTTTACATTTAGATGAGAAAATTCAAGGATTTCAATTTGGGAAATAATTGAGAAAAATAGCTGAAATTGAATAAAAGAAACTAGTGACTCTATAGCTTTCTCACCTTTGAAGACATATGTCAGTTTGATTCAGTTTCCTTCCTTTCCTTTCATAAATCTAAAACGAAGTCATTATACGTAAAGAAAAAATTTTCTTCATGATTTCCTAAAAGAACCTCGTTTTTTTCCGTTACTACTTTTAAATACGGAAAAATTGTGTACAATGGGGACTTTGAGCTTTATTTTTTTGTTGTTGCTTTGTATCAAACGGATAGACTTTCTTACTAGAGCAATATAATGATGGAGGGTTTTATAATTTTAAAGATGTTATATTATATATTATCTGAAGAGTCATAAAGTTATTTAGAAACATGTTTAAAATATAAAAATTAACAAATGCACTGAATAGCAAGTTATTCAGTTAAAATAATATATTTTCCATTACATTTCAACATTTTTGTATATATTTTAACAATTTCAATTTTTTCTTGTTGTTAGAAGCCTAGCACGTAAAGACCTATTATCAATGGTCGTAATATCACTTTTGTATATTATCCTAACATAATCAAAAAGGTTAGAAATATGTTACGAATTGTCCGAAAGCAATGTAATCTTTACTCAATCAAAGGAACATAACGGGTCTTTTTTTCAGGTTAAAAACTTTTTTTCAGGTTAAATACGTAATTTTTTTAGTAATCACTAAACAATTTGTTTTGAGGTAAACACGTCTGTTATGAGGTTACCTGTGTTTTCTGATTTTCTATGTATTAAGTAGCTCAAACTATTTGGAGTCCAGTGTAATCCATAAACTAGTCTTTCACTTTATCGTCTGTTCTATGGCAATTCACTGCATGTAGGTTTTAAGCTACCTGCTCACTGGAATTAAACCGCGTGGAAATACACTTTGAAACACGTCATAAAAGTGGTCATCTGTAATGCGTAAACATGCGTTACACAGGAGTGCTTCTAAACAGAAAAAAGAAAATGCAATGTGCATTGCGTAAATAAAAATTGTTTAAAAATATTTCCCTTCATACTAACATTTTTTTCTCCCTACATTTTAGGTAAGGTTTCAAAGACTCTATTTCTAATTTTTTAGAATGAAAGTAGACTGAAAATAATATATTATCCAAAAAATTCTAATTTAATAATTTCTTTTCTGTAACCAAATTTAAGGAAAAACTACAACATTGTCTCGAAACTACAAAGTTTGGGTATAAAAATATAATATTACATCCACGTTATTCCCAACAGATGCTACGATTTCCTTGTTAAAAACAACCCAAATCATCTATTGATTAACCATTTCTTTGGAGAAGGGAGTATCAAATCGGACCTCCCACAGCGTGTTCTACACTCAGTACTTCATGAATCAGTTTTCCCGCTGCAGTTAAGGAGTCCAGCAAATAAATCATATATCCTCAAAATGAAAAAAAAATAATCAAGTCCCTTAATATTCTGTATTAAAAATTTAAAGATAGAATTAAATTATTTGAAAAAAAGGGTTTTTTTTAAATAAAAAAGGATCAGTAAAATGAAAATGCATTTTCAAAGGGAAGCAATCAGTTACATGTAAATTTAAGAGAAATTCTTCATTTAAAATTATTTTCCCTTCAGCGAACTTCTTTGTTATGTTTGCTTAGAAACTTATCATGAGAATGAAACCTGGGTCCAAGGTTGCTTGGGTTCGCTGGAGATATATTTATTGAAGCAATCAAAGTTGAAAAATAACGAACTGTATTTTATCTGTTTCATAATTTATTGTATCCATAGTCCCAAGAGCATGCTGTGTTGGACTATGCCCGCTTAGTTAATAGGTACCGAAGTAAACTAGGTCACTACGATTGACATCAAAGCAGACAGTTGTACGGCATGCGGAATGTACTTAAGAAAGAAACCCATAGTGATACCCTTTTTACGGAGATCTAAAATTCATAAAAGATCTTACACTTTTACTCTCCCATAAATAGTAAACAAAACTTTTCTTCGTGTTCTAGTTAAGTGTTTCTATTGGTCCTCTCAAAGGTTCAAATACTATCTAAGACTTAGTAACGAGATGGAAAGAAAAGGTTTTATGTTGTTAAACAAACCTAGGATATTCACAAATATTTAATTACCTTGATGCGTACCAAATGAAAGATTTAATGAAAACATCTCATTCCTTTTTATATAAAGATTACACACATAATTCTACCAGTTCAGAATGTTTGTTATGTTGTTTTTTCTGTATCAGAAATTCTCTTTTATTCCAACTTTACACTTTTTTAATTAAATTTAGGTTTCAATATTAGTCTTAGTTGAAACTGTTCATAATATTTATTAGTTGCTATCAATTACAAAATAAACTAACAACTCAAACATCACAAAATCACTTACTTTAGAAAGTTAACAAGAGTAGCAAACACGCATATCTTAACTTTTTGAACTACTTTGCATAATTTTCTCCCTTCCCACCTTCTGAAAATTTTATTAAATGTTTTTTTTAATGTGGTTTCTCCGTTTGTATTCTAGGTTTAATTTACTCAATTAGCATAAAACTTATTCCAAGTGAGAGCCTCATTTAAGTTCATAATCCTTTCTCGCAATAAAAATGAATAAATAACTAAAATATGAAGATGAAAATGTTTTAACATTTTGAATTTATTTGCTTTAGGCTTGTAGCAATTTATCTTACTTGAACAGAATAAAGCAAAATGTATACAAACGCTAACTGAGGAGAATATATTGGAATTCCTTAGTAATAAACTCCTCTAGGAAAATAAATTTTTTTTAAAGTTATGAGATTCTAACTGGAATTTCAATGGTATTTAATTTAGAAAATATTATTGAAAAATGTCTGTAATTACGATGGATCCTCCGTAGGCAAATTTACAGTGAAAATATTAATTAGCGACTGTTTACTAAAATTTGTCTAAATATTGTGTGCAAAGCTATCAGTTGAAGACCTGTAATAAAAAACAACATACCATTCTGATATTGCATTTAGAATTAATATCTAATTAGAACTTTAAAACTTTAACTCTATCCGATACCAATTATGAATCTTCTTGAACAACAGGTAGTTACGATAAATGCAAATTTAGTCTTCCCTCTTAGAATAGCGCTTTTATAAAACGTATTGCAACCATTAAGAGAACGAATTTTCATTTACATGTTTTATGAAGGTATTTAAAATTGTCAGTACCTTGTAAAAAAACAAAAATATTCTAAAATTTTCCTCTGATTATATATTTAAACATTAACCGAGCACTCTGATACAATAATTTTAAGTAAAACGAATTCTATATTTCTGCAGAAAATGTAGTTCCCTTCTCTAATCTATTTTTAATTGTATTGGTAACAATTTTTAGTTTTGAACTATCGAAAGTTTTATTTCTTTAAAATATCAACCGAATTTCTAAGTTTTATTCCTAGGATGCAAAACTATATCAATATTAGAGGCTGT
The DNA here is from genome assembly GCA_907164885.2 of Dolomedes plantarius. Classification (NCBI taxonomy): domain Eukaryota; kingdom Metazoa; phylum Arthropoda; class Arachnida; order Araneae; family Dolomedidae; genus Dolomedes; species Dolomedes plantarius. The sequence goes on along the minus strand of OU015497.1, from coordinate 56,191,166 downwards.
TTTATATAATGTATTAGTTAATAGTCTGGACAACTTAAGGTTACTTCCTTTAACTATCCAAGTAGATTTAAAGAAATAAAGCGTAATAAAGTCTTTCCGTGAAATCACGTAGTATTTTTAGCTTTGTTAATACCATTAGGAAAAGCAATTCCACGGCATTTTTCTTATAAATAGCTTTTTTATTACTTTAATTCCCTTTGAAGCTACATTACTCCGAATTCATAGATTTAATCGCAATTTTCATTTGAGGGGAAAACGGAAATTTTCAATTTTGGGATTCGGATAAAAATTCGTTTAAATCGAATCAATGAAATAAAAGTTTTACAGCTTTTCTATCCCTAAAGACGTTTTATATACCGTTAAATATATAATTTTCTTTTTCCATCTATATGAATCAGAAAAGGGTTCAGAGTAAATATAGATAAGGTCCTTTTTAATCACAGAATTTTATCGTAAATAGTGTTTGTGCATAGTTTTTTTTCACGGTTCTCTTTAAATGATTAAAAACTGCTTTACGCTCAATGATAAGTAATAAACTATGGAGTGCTTAAAAATTCTAAGAATAAAATAATGCATGGCGTATTCATTTAAAGATTTTATAATAAAAAAAGGAAGAAGCTACACAATGCATCCGCAGACAGTGGGGGAAATGCTGATTCCATAAAAAGCTTTCCCATTGAAATATTGAAGTGGTTTAAATAAAGTCCTTTTATCCTTTTATCAAAGGTTAGTATTCACGCAGAAGAAGTATTTGTAAAACAATATGAGGAAAATCTAAGGGCTTCGACTTATAAGAAATGATGAGGAACAGCCTTTGAGATAAATCTCTGTGGTATTTCAAATATGTGGAATTGCCTTGATCCATTATAGTTGCTATTACTGTAAACCGAAGTGTTTGGGAAACACAAAACTGGTAAACCATACCTACTTATAGAGAGGGACTGCCAAGTTCTGAAAATCTTAAGATATTCCCGGACACATTTTCCAGAACAGACTTTGAAAGTACCATAGGACGTAACGTTAGCACGATGGGTAGCAACTCAGAGAAAAGGTTTTTCGAAGCGGAGCTGGTGGCTCACAATATGAACATCAACACAATCTGATCTGTTTAAGATCAGAATGGGGCAAAACTTGTTACAAGTCCCTAAGCAATGGTGGAGGATTTTGTAGAGAAGAAACTCACCATCTATGGACGAGCCCCGTGGATCAGTCTAGGTCTGCAGATGAATATTACTTACCCGACTGGTAAAGGTGGCCTAAGGAAATAAGGTTTTTATTATTATTGTTGTTGTTGTTGTTGTTGTAACCATTATTATTATTGTTATTATAAAAGTGTTTGTTGGATGTCATGGTTCTGGCCTTGAAAAATACCATCAAAATCGGGCTATACGTTGCTATGTGAGACAATTTCGCTCTTCCAGTATAATGGCAACAGTTTGGTGAGGGCTCATTCATTTTCCTGTTTAATATCGGAGCTGATGTAAAAAACTCGTTAGCCGAACAGCGTTGTTATGGATGAATGTCCAAAAGCTCTTGTGACATTAATAGACCTGACCTCAGTCAGATTGAACATTTATAATAACTTGCCTACAAGAAATGCCTCAATATGCATAGTATGCCCGAAAAATACAAAAACTTTGCACAAAAGCTCAAATAGATGGTGAATTTACAGCTATCAATGCTTCGAGGTTATGACTATGAGGCTATCTACCAGGCTAGGAGCATTTGGTATGTTTTTTTTATATTCAGAAGAAAAATTCCATGAGAAAGTGATTATTAATTTTATCTTTATTAGATGGCAACAGAGCTCATTATGTACTAACCCGTGGGATGTGAATCGAATTTCTTCTCGCTGTCACAGGATATAATGATGTAATTTATAATTTGGGTGTTCAACCTTGTCCCATTGGATCAGTAAACAGAAATATTCTCCTCAGGTAAAAAAGACATAGACCAACACCGTTATAGACCAAAATTGTAGAGGGCAACAGTAATCATTATGTTCCAATCAATGGGGTGTGTGTCGAATTTCTCCTCACTGTCATAGGATATAATGATATACTTTATAATTTGGGTCCTCAATCCTTTCCCCACTGGATCAGCTTGTGCTAATTTCATCCCCAGATAAAAAGGAAGGGAAAACTCGAAAAAAGTTCTCGAAAAAAGTAGAGTGAAATATTTTCACTCTATTCTTTTTCGTAACTCAGTTCATTGTTACGCTCACTTGGGAGTAGTTCATTCACCTAGGCGGGGTTTCTCCCAAGTTTTACAAAACTTTCCCGGTAACAAGATAAAACGTAACGTGCCTCTAAGCTACCTATTGTTATAAGGGTTAGATCTAACTTCTGGAGCTAAAAATAAGAAAATCCCAATCTTGAATGGATAGTAAATGTAAAGCGTTTTAGCTAACAAACTAAAACACACTGCAGCAACATAAACTAAAACACACGTTTCTTACAGAAAAAAGCTTGGTATAGTAAGCCAAATTTATAAATATTTCAAACACAAAATGCCAATTTTCTAATAAAGACTGAAAATTACAAGCCCCTCGGCTGCAGAGTTAGCATCTTATTGGCAACAATTAAAACTTACATGTAATTCAGTTGCATAAAAGTACTGCATTTTTAATGTTTCATAAAAGGCAAAGTATATTGCTTCTGCTACATACTGCCGTCCACTGATTTTCATTCGATTGGCATGCGGCCTACGTAATCTCTCGATTTATTCATATGGTCCCTGGTTTGAACGATTGGCGACTTGTTTTATAATGAAGGTCACAAAGCAAATCGAAGGAATTCATGATAATTTGAAAGTGGAACAAAGTAGTACAGAAGTGAAGAAAGTTTATGAAATAAATAATAACTTCTATTATTTACTTCTATCTAGCGGCTGGACAAACGTATCGTAAATTTCTAAGTCAACTTCCAATAAAATACAGTAATTAACAATTTTTCAAAGAATACAAGAGTCGGTTTCGGAGTAAACTGAAAATAAAAAAAAAATTACATCGTAAAAGCCTTATTGAAGACAACGAGGCTTTTACGATCAAGCCTATACGTTGAAGACAACAAATTTTGACATCTATTTTCTTCGTTTATGAAACTATGGAAATAATTTCCCTCTCGAAACCAAAAGACAACTCGGTCTTTTGGTTTCGGAACCAAAAGACAACAAATTTTGACATCTATTTTCTTCGTTTATGAAACTATGGAAATAATTTCCCTCTCGAACACGCTTTTAATGGGTAAATATCAGGGAAAAAATGCAAAACATCAGTACTTACAAGAGAAGTACAAAAACTAAAGAATTTAAATAATGATAAGTAAATTTTGTTGGGTTGGTGTTTGTAATCAATGCTAAGATAGCATTTGAAGATTTTAAGATAGCAATTTCCCCATTGTAAAAAGGGCAATACTGAACAGGCATCTCCTGGTCCCCACTTAACTTGTTTAAATCTATCTAAGGAGGACTTTCTCTTCAATCAGCCCTTATTAATAGAATTCCTGGAGATTTATGGTCCTGGTAAAGCTTCCTTAGTCAAGGAGGAATTAGAAACAACAATAACATTAAGATAGAAAGACATAACTGTATTAAATAAATTAAATATAACTAAAAGTAAATAATTTAACAAAGCAAGATAATTATTATCAGGAGGAATGTAGACAAAAATAAACAGAAATCACGCACTTGGGACTCAACGCACCATAATGCAAGATTCTGTAGCAGTAACGGAACTAAACCATATATCGAGGTAACCGATTGATCTCGTCATCAGGAGGCCTAACCAAATCAGTTATCTCAAGGGGGAACTTTCTGAATAGGATTCAGATCTAACCAAAAGACATCCCAAGGCCCCGAGATCCCCATTGAAACAGATAGAAAAATTTGTTGACCCTTGAGGTAACTGATTTGGTTAGGCCTCCTGATGAAGAGACCAATCAGTTACCTCGATATATGGTTTAGTTCCGTTACTGCTACAGAATCTTGCATTATGGTGTGTTGAGTCCCAAGTGCGTGATTTCTGTTTATTTTTGTCTACATTCCTCCTGTTAATAATTATCTTGCTTTGTTAAATTATTTACTTTTAGTTATATTTGTCTGTTTTCAGTATGAGAATTTGTTGCAACTGCGCAATCTTTTATTGAAAAGTTAAATTTTCAACGCTACGGTAGGTTTTCTGTTAATTTGCTCGGCATTCTATACCCTCTTTATTACGTTTTATTTCATGTTGAATTATTTCCATTGTTTGTGTTAAATAAATTAAGTTTGAAAATGAATAACATGCCAAAAAAATTTCAGGTATTCTCTTCTAACGAAAATACCGCGGGTTATTAACGTAGGATTACTTGTCGTTGCTTACCTCTTTATATATATATATATATATGTATGCATGTGTTATGTATATATGTATCTATATATATGTGCGTATGTATATATATACAGTGGCTCCCAAAAGTGTTCGTACACTTACGATTTTCAATGAAATAGGGGTCTATCCATTGATAAAAATGAATATTTCCGAATGGGTATTTAATAATAAGATCTATAATCTATTCTTAACAAAACTACATGAAATATTTTGAAAACATAGTAAAACTTTATTTTTAAGTAACCAGTAATCAAAAAGTAACAAAAACTTTATCTCACAAAAGTCATCGTACACTGAAATATTTTCGGATAAATTCATAATTAAAATTATCTTCTGGCGCTTTATTTTTATTTTTGAATTGTGGTGGCATTTAAAATATCATTTGGATTTAATTTTTGTTTGCCTACTCCGTAATATTCTATTTATTATTTAAAAATGGCTCGTAGTCGTAAAGAAACAACAAACAGCATTCGAAAATTGATTATTTTTCATCATAGTAGTGGTAAATCAGTTCGGAATATTGTTAAATTACTTAATTTATCCCATTCTACTGTGCGGTATGTGAAAAAACGCTTTAAAGAAGAAAATTGGATCGAAAACAAGGTAAGAAAAGGCCGTCCGGCAAAGTTAACAAAACGTGATCAGAGATTTATAATTAGAAAATTTGTGAAAAATTCACGTTTGAGTGCTGTAAAAGTTTCTGCAGAATTCAATGAAACATTTTCTACTTCAATTTCACCTAAAATTTTTTGACGAGTTCTCAGAACAGCTGGATTACATGGGCTTTCTGCTAGTAGAAAATTTTTTGTGAGTGAGAAAAACAGAAAGTTTAGGCTTCCCTTCGCACTATCAATGATAAATAAGCCCCAAACCTATTGGAATAATGTCTTATTTGCCGATGAACATTTTTGGTGCTGATGGGCGTATAATTGTATGGAGAAGAAAAAAAATGAGAAACTTAATCCCAAGAACTTAGTAGGAACAGTTAAGCATGCCGGTGGAGGTATCCTTGTGCGGGGGTGCATGTCAGCATCAGGACTAGGAAATTTGGTATTTATTGATGGCATAATGAATCATGCTGTTTTTATAAATATTTTAAGAGACAATTTAAAATTATCAGCTCAAAATTTGGGTATTGGAAACAACTTTGTGTTTTATCAAGATAACGATCCTAAGCACACGGCTCTCAACGTTCGCATCTGGTGTCTCTATAATTGTCCACAAGTTTTGAAAATACCACCTCAATCGCCAGATTTAAACCCAATAGAACATATTTGGAGAGAACTGGAGGTTCGAGAACGAAAACACGACATTCACACGAAAAGAGAACTAAAAAAAATTATGATGGAAGAATGGATGAACATTGATGCAAAAATTACAAAAGAACTAAAGCAATCTATTCCCCAGACGTTTAAAAGCTGTTGTGGATGCTAAAGGATATCCTACTAAATATTAATTTAACGAAAATTTAGAATATTTACTAATATGTAGAGATTTTTTACAAGTGTACGATGACTTTTGTGAGATAAAGTTTTTGTTACTTTTGGATTATTGGTTTCTTAAAAATAAAGTTTTACTATGTTTTCAAAATATTTCATGTAGTTTTGTTAAGAATAGATTATAGATCTTATTATTAAATACCCATTCTGAAATATTCATTTTAATCAATTAATAGACCCCTATTTCATTAAAAATCGTAAGTGTACGAACACTTTTGGGAGCCACTGTACATATATGTCGAAATTTTGGCGTATTTTGGTACTTTTCTGTTTAGCTGTTTACTGCTTGTCAAAGCGAGATAGACTGGGTTTGGCAAGCTGCCAAAATTATAACTCGCGAGGTACGGACGGGTGGTTTTAGCGTCTGAAATTTTGCTTTCCGGAGAACCGTTATGGAGGAACTTAATCCTACGTTAAGAAAAACTTAATGGCAAGAAAAGTGCATTGAAACAAAACTATCTGTTAATAATTATAAATTCGGGTCAATAAAACTTGGGATGTAAAGCAAAAAATTGTATATAATGACTAAACAAACGGCGTGAAAGTAAGAAACTCTTTTAAAACAATCTAATTCATGAATGATTTTCATGAACTTTGACCTATTCTAACTGCCTGAAAAGAATGTATTGTTAAGTAAGAGAAAATTAATCTAACAAACACATTCTACTAGGTAAATCCAGATGTCAATTATTATTAACAAATTCCTCTCTTAAAATAATTAAATATTTAACTCAAGTCATGAAGCATCAAATGTAACAAAGTTGTTTCCGAAACTTGGATATGAAATGAGTAATTGTTTGTGATAGCTAATTTGTGAAAGTCATTAAAATTAATTAAAATGAACACGCGAAAGCAGGATGATTATTTAACATTTAGAAATGATTATTTAATCTACTGCTGTTTATAATCAACTGAATTCATGGAATCAACGTACTACGAATCTTCTTGTTTCTACTCTGGGTGCATAATATAATTAACATAGACAAGTATACGTACAAACGCATAAAGGGGAAGACAAGCAAACTTAAAAGGGATAAATAGCACTAGAATCATGAATGCATTTTACACGCAGAGATACATTAATTCATTTTAAATAACTTCAATAAGAGATAGAAATCGATTTTCACCAAGAATATGCTTAAGTAATGCATTACGACACAGAGTAGAAAACATAAAAGCTTTTCAACAAAATTTCAAGGAATACTAAGTGAACGGAATTCTAGTCTTACAAATTTATTTGAATGCATATGTACTGCTATTTCAACAGGATACTGTTATTTTTGCTTAAGAGTATATCAGTAGCTAAATAGAAGATTAGCAATTTCTGGAAACGTTATTTTATATCTTAGTTTTCTGAAGTTTACTACTTTTTTAGGATATTCCAAAAATATAGCATTCATATCAAACAAAAAATTATCCATGAAAAAGAGAGATTCTGGTAAAAACAAAAACAAAAAATATTGGAATCTTAACAGTATTAAGAAATAAAATAGCGACAAACTGCATTAAGAAACAATACCTTATGATGATTTAAAATTTATAAATTTGATTTGAGAGCAAAATTCTGAATAATAACTTATTAAACATTCATTCTTTTTCAATTCGCCACATCTAACTACAGTTATATGACTTGCGCAGTTTACGTAGAACAATTTCCTATATTCCTTCTGATCCCTATAAAAGATATTTTTTCAATAAAGTTTATATCTAAAGGCAAAGTACGCCAATAACGTTCAGTTTTATCCTTGTGTCTAAGCGGTGTACCTCTGGAAATACTTGAATTAGATGTAAGAAATCTTAAAGGCAGTTGTTTCGTTTAGGTTAAATATCGTCAGAGGTCGCCAGATTTTAGTCTTGTAGTCGCTCATCTATACATTCAATGATAAAAATATTTGTTGTTGTTTTCGTGTCCAGGAGTAGTGTACAGAAAAAAAAGAGAAGAAAAAAGATCAAATGCAATATCCATCGGGGAGGGGTTGACATTCCCTTGAAAGAGGTTGGATTTCTACTTGTTGGTCCGGGGAAGGTAATTTTTTTCCCTTCTACCACCCAATGGAAATTCCAGGGGAGAGGTTCATCCGCCACCTAAAATATTTGTTAAGAAACTATTATAGCAAGCCAAAATATTAAACAGAATACTTAATCTAAAAGTTGAAATTTTTTAACATTGCAGCACAATATTTGGGGCAGTGTTCAGCCTTCTTAAAATACTTACTATTTTAATTTTTATTTTTAAATAATTCATTATAATAATTGTTTCATTTTATTCATCATATTGTTTGTAATTTGTATTCTAATTGTGTTTCTGGTCAATAGATGGCAGCACTATGTAACTTTTTTTTACTTCAAGTTGAAATGTTTTTTATTCTATTTTTGTTGCACATTCGATTCTGAATAATGGCAAAAAAATGGCTAAGAATGGTTTAATCTGTTGTGGTTTATATTCTATTCTAAGCAATGTCATGTAAGAATTCAAAAATTGCTATGTTGGATGCGATTCAGTTTTTTTTTTTTTTTAAATATTCTGTGCAGATTATTGTTCAAACTGTTTTTTTTAAATTTACGAAAAATTACTTATAGGGATAGCGACTCTTTTTAAAATCACCGCGTGTGGGGTCACTTATTTTATTAATATAACTTTATATCTTAGTGGACTGTATAAGAATTCACTAACAAAAAACATGCATTTGACATTTTGCAGTCAATTATTCATTTGGTAAAACCTAATTCCGAAAGGTTATTTAGTGTGTCATGAATTCAACAGTTATGTGTTAAAATGAAGTCAATTATTAAATGCATTTTAAGGATACATGCATGGAACAAAATTATTTAGTGTTGACTTATTATTTAAGTATTATTCAGGGATGTTAAAGGTAAGCCATTCCAGTATTACCTTTATTAAAAGAAGTAATAAGATTGATTAGTTACACTTAAACGAGAACATTAAATATTTTTGTTAGTGAATTCTTATACAGTCCACTAAGATATAAAGTTATATTAATAAAATAAGTGACCCCACACGCGGTGATTTTAAAAAGAGTCGCTATCCCCTATAAGTAATTTTTCGTAAATTTAAAAAAAACTTTTGCAGATAACCACATATTTTAACATTAAATTTCTTAAGGAAATTCCTGTGCTCAGATAGCAAAATGTTAAGAAACTTTTCTTAAAAATATTGAGATTTTCAAATTCCGGATTCTCGTTTGCCGATATTTTCTATTTACTTTAACTACTGTTAAGTAATAGCCAACTATTTTTCTGAAACATTGGTACCTCATTTGCTCATGTACAAACAAATTACTGATTTTTCATGACATCTTGAATCTTAGAATTGCTGTCACGTAAATTTTTTATAACATTTTCCCATCTAAGCACAGATTTAATATATATATATATATATATATATATATATATATATATATATATATATATATATATATATATATATATATATAACAGTTCCGTGACTGACTGAGTGACAGATAACGGCAGACCAAACCGCTGGATTTAAAGGCTGAAATTTTGCATGGCGTTTCTTCTAATAATGTAAGGGGTGCAATAAGAAAGATTTTTGAAAAATTCTTCTTAATTTTTTTTAATTAAATTTTTAAGCTGTTTTTGTAACTTTTTTTAGATTTGCATTTAAAATAATAATTTGAGGGTTATAAAATTTATATTACGAGAAACATCATAAAAATTAGTTTAATATGAAATCTTTTTCCTTTAAAATGAAATCTTACCTCCATTTTCTTATTTTTTAGTGGATTTTTAAAGATTTATTTTTTTAATTGAATTTATTAAATTGTTCTCGTGGTTTTTTTTCCTTTTTGGGATACTTTAAATTAATTTTGCGTCATGTATATAAAAACGAAATAAATTGACGAAAGAAAAATTAAAATACGGTAAAAGATAAAATTTAACCACTAGACTAATTCAGATGGAAGTTTTCAATGAATTTAATCCAAATTAGTATGTTTTACGGATATTAAACATACAGATTAATTGCATACATTGGCCATTGTATTCAATTTGAATATTTTCTTCTACATTATTTTGTCTATAAAAATATCCGTTACGACTTTTTTTTATAAATGTATTTTTTGTTTTTTTGTTTTTGCTTTAATTGCATACATTGACCTCTGTTTTTAATTTGAATGTACTCCATAGCGAAGCACGGGTATTCAGTTAGTTGGTGAATAATTCAGCTACACCTATATGCAGTAACTCCACCTTAATCAGAATCTAATACTATTTTATTTTTAACTTTCGAATAATGACAATTTTGAAACTCGCCTCATTTGTTCTACTGGTTTTAGTCAATAAATAAACAGTACCCATTCAAGACTATTAAAATCTGTGCGGCAAAAGAGTTCAAATCTCTCTGACATTAAATTTCAACCTCTCAATTGTAAGTTGATCATCTGGACAAAATTACATAAGGAAACAGTATAATCGTTTATTTTTACATACGTAGAGCTAGGGAAATATGATTATTTTATCATGATGATCTAATCGCAGCACCGCAGAAAAAAAAACGTCAATCTGAAGATCCTGGGCTACGCCCTTTACTTCGGTGTCATGAAATCTTAGTTTTTAAAGCAGACCTAACACCTTAAAAATGAGAATTTTAGTGAAAGGAGATAAGGAAGACATAGGTTGATCCTAGAATTTCTTCGGCCGGAGGGTTTACGATGAAGGTTAAATTAGCGAAAAATGTAATAAATGAGAAAGAGACATTTTTGTAAGATCTTTGTATTTTTTGATGTAGCAATCTAGAACCCTTTCCTTTTCTACTACTAACCATAATAATTTTACTAGTAAGACTTTCAATAAACAAAAATTTATTTTATGTTATTACCTCATGTTAAAACAAGTTTTAGAAATCAAATTAATTTTATTTATGATTTAAATTTTATTACGAACATATAAGACCTTATTAATCTTTTATAACTTTTGAATTTGAAGAAAAATTTTATCTGCTTATTTTCTAGGGAAATATATGTGTTTGCTGTGCAAAGGGGTAAAGTATAAAATGAGCTAAAATGAGTTATCAAACCAGGCATGTTTGAAAAATCAAGAGCTACTGAATGGTACAGAAAGCAAAGTTCAATTCCACTCCTAAATAATTTTATTCATCAGGGAAAATTTGAGATATGTGAAACAAAACACAAACATGGTAGTGGTAAAGGAGTTATGTCCCAATTCAGGACTTAATACTCTTTACTCATCAAAAATAAAATTAGACAAATTTACTTTTAAAAAAATTAAAAATTAAACTTTAAAAAACTGACTTTACAAAAGCCGTTTTTTTTTTCAATCCCATTTTCTCAAAGCTACGATTTTGGACTCTCAAAGATGACACTCTTTGCACTGCAAACACAAATATATTCTCATTAGAAATTGAGAAATAGAGCTCTAATATTGCTTTAATCACTCTGTAGAATTAAACAATAATGCTATATACTTGGTGATTGTGTTTTTCTCTGCAATAATCGAAAAATTTCCGGTTGCTGTCAGTTGAGTGCCTAGAATAATTCTTTTTACAAGAAAGGAGGGTATAAAAGGATATAAAGGGCAAAAGTTATATTTTTATCATTAAAAAAACTGCTAATGTAATGATTAAAACTATATAAAGGATATTGGAAACAGTTATAATGGGGCAATAACTGGAAGTTCACTCGGTTGTCAGATCAGAGATTTATGGACATTAGTATTTATGGTAATAAGGTCCAGTTGGAAAACAATAATCATCGTTCACATAATCTCACGCACTTATAAACCGCGAATAAGAGCCTTCTGACATGGATTCCTTATCTGACTCTGCTCTCGAGAAAGTACTAATGAGAATTTGAGTCGATTAATTCATCTCCACAGATAATTTGTGACAGGTTATGTAACAGTTCGCCTAATGATCAATTTCAAGACACTTCGTATCATTCGCACTTTTCGAGTGTGAAAAGAGGAGAAGGATGCCATCCATCCTTTTCAGTTTCCGGGATTCAGCATTAATTCTGGGCGAGGTCAAAACGAAAGAATCTGTTAATATTATTTAGTGCATTGATAATATTTTGTTGCTAATTATTATATAGTTGGAGGGAGCATCTCAGGATGTCTCACGTGGTTGAGTTTTTGTGATTTTCATATATTTCGACTAAATCTTGTTAAATGTTCATAAGTTATTTTCACAGACGGATGTGTAAATTAACTGTAATATTTCTTGCTATTTATAATAGAGTAAAAATACTTTTAATATTTTTTACTACAGTGAAAATCTAAGGGGGGGGGGGGAAAGGAAGTGTACGCTTTTAAAAAATGGAAATGATTTTTGTCATTTCGATTAAACGAAAATGTTCACTTCTCCTTAATGCAGTTTATATTTTATGCAGAATTTGATGAGTGTATTGTACTTCTTTGCTCATAAATCGTTTTACCATAAATTTTGGCATAAAGCTTTGTCTCTTTTATATATGAAAAAAAAGTTACTTTGAAACCCAAAATGCATTATCATATCCTTTTTGTTCTTACATTATGCTTTTACAAAGGCTTGGGGAAAATTCTCTAATCAGTTTGTAAAATACACATGTTAAGGCTTTATTAAATGCAGTATTTACAAATAAACTTTAATGAATACCCTCAGAATTATTAAACGTTTATTCTTCTGATAAGAGACACAAAAGAAAGGATGTATTTTGATTGTCGTATATATTAAAAATGTACCAGGATTTATGAGTAGGTGGGCATCAAAATGTAGCAAAGATTATATATAGATTAAATTTTGCACCCAAGCATAACTACTTTAACGCTTTCCTTAAAACTACAATATGTATGTTGTCGCTGAAAATATTCGCTTAATATCCTCTTACTGTAAAATTATCACATACCTGTTTACTGAAATTACTGCAGCAGTTTGTTATGTTTAGACGCACCTTTAGTGCAAATCTAACACCAAATATATTTGTCAACTAGTCTAAAATATCTCTTTGAAGATTAAAGTTCCGGTGTACGAAGATTTGTCAGTGATACTATTTGATCTCAATCAAATAAAACATTCCTGTTTATGGCCTCAGTAAACTCCTGTAGTGATACACACCTGTAGTATTCACTCACAGATATTATTTTTTCAAGCATGTCCCACAAATACAGCTTGTTTTTGGTCTGAAATTTTCTTCAGAAGACAGGTATAGATCATATAAGGCTGCACATTTGAGACTTATCTGATTCGAGCATTTTCGGAAGAATATTACAAAATTCCTTCCCCTGAACAAGAAGGTATGGGTTTAAAAATGAAGTTTCCACATATCTATAGTTCTCGGAAGATACGGAAACTTCACAGTGGAAAAATTACGTCGAATTGACATGTTCAGTTCCTGGATCCCAGATTCTTCTGACATCACTTTTTCTTTGCCCTCAAGAAATGAGTGCATGGTAGTTGTACTTTTGCTCTTGGTTCGAACTATGTATCTAGCTCTGATAGATATTAACTGATTGGCATTTTTACACCATTTTTGTCTCAAACATAGGGCTCTTTTCGGCTGGCTAAATCATGAATTTTTTTATAGACATTGGAGGTCATTATGGAGTTTTTACAAGCAACTAATTTTTGGGTTAAGTGACTTAGACCGGTTGATGGGCGGATCCAAGGAACGAAACTAAATTTCTGCAGCTTATTTCGGATATTATGTATCCCTAAAAATTTGGAACCAAATGACCCAAGAGTTTGGGTTTTTAGTCGAAACTACAGAATAACTACACTTTTCGGCATCATCCTAGCTTTAAACGACAGTGAGATTTTTCTACTATTCGTAAATAAGAGTTCAACTACACAGCCTTCCACGCAGCTCTTTGAAAAGTTAAATCTGAGACCAACATTTATTTCTACAATTTAAATTTCAAAAAGGATATTTTTTTATAATTTCAAACTAATAGCATCACATATCTCTTACAAAGTTAATTTACAAATTTTACAAGGTATTTTTTGTGTTTGAAAGTTTCTTAATTTCAAATGGCTAGTTCATACCAATTATACAAAATCATGCGAATTTAACAAAAGTTAAACAAAATCAAAAATCAATAATAAGTTTAAAAAAATACATTTGTATCGTAGAAGAATTATTTAATTTTATTTTTTTACAAAATGCAAAGGATTACAGTACTTTAGTAAAACAAGCAGTTCAAAACTCGAAAATTATTTTATGAGCTTTAGTGACTTGCAATGTTTACTAATTAACTTTTCTATGCATTACAAATCACGTCCGGATGAAGTAATTGTCCAAGTTTCCGCATGTCTCAAAACTAAGGCCTCTGATCTCAGTTACATCTTTAGCAATTTCTTTCATGCTTCAGAATTTTATTTCCATTTATCATACTATCACAGTAATGTAAGGAACATATTCACCGTTTTTCAAGCGATGAAATCCATGCCAGTCTTATAAAAACAATATTTCTGATACATAACAGTACTTGATGAAATTTGAATTTAAAATAAATCTTATCTCCGAGATAACAAATTTTTGCTCGAAATCATATTAAAATGATAAATCGAGAAAGATTATATTTTATGATGCCATGAAACACTAACCTACGAGATAGTGAAATCTCGAAAACTTGATGTAAATAACTATGAAGGGTAGTTTTAAAGGGTATCTCTTGAAATCCTGGTATATATGTTACTGAAATGTTTCTGATAAGTCATATTTAAAGCTGGAAAATTTTCGATAGGAATTCGGGGAATTATAAAAACTTAGAGGCTCAAGACTTCAAATATTTCAAAAGAAATGCAAGGAAAGTAAATATTTGTGAGTTATATGCATTTTTGACATGAAACATTATATATATATTCGTGTGTGTGCATGTATGTAATAAAAAGTCCCACCATTTTTAATTGTCTTTAAAGCTAACGCGTATTCTAAATTCCCTTCAACATCAATAAAACACTGCCCCTATTTCAAAAACAAAATAACCGAATATTCTGTTCTCGTCAATGCACGCGTGGTAAAGTTATTTTTAGATATGAGTCAGCATCACGCGTCTATCTCCCTACGCCGCACCTGTTCGGAAAATCATACGACTTTTGACTCATATACCACATGGTCAATCAGATGTCTGTTCCTAACCAATTTAAAGAATTTTAGCCACCTAGCATCAGGGTCACGAACCCTTGGTATATGAAGTCGAACAACGATGTTCCCGCGCTTTTTCTGTTTGCTTCCGCGCTCCGTTGTCCTATCTTAGCGCTGTTCCGCTGCTGTCCGATGTGACGTTCCGTCTTTTCACTACCCCCGCCAGCCGTCCGGTGGCTATAGTCTGTGTCCTGCTTGTCTACCTACCTTATAGTGATGTGCATAATAATGCCTTCATCGTGCTCCTTGAATAAATCAATTTAATGTTCGTGCGTCTCTTCTCTGGATCTCCAAGTTGTATGTGTCCTCGGTATTTCCACCGCCACGTCTACAAAAGTGTTTGAATCGCACCTCCCGAGTACCATGCCAGTGATGTATTATTACAATATGGCCAGCGTTCCGGAATCAGTGATATGTAGTTTATTATATATATATATATATATATATGTAATATACCGACCCAGCCCCATGTTAACGGAGACCGGAGTCGGCATATCACACCTCAAAAACTTGTAGACGTAACCAGAAAGACGATTATCTTCATTTAACACATACGTTTATTTATCTATTTATTGACATCGATGACGGTGGTTTACTAGGCAACAGCGCCACGCCAAAATCTTGCTCTCCGAAGGTCTGCTTGCACTTATATAAACTTCATTCCATCACGTGGCAAAAGGGCTTGATTTAATAGCTGATTGGTTAAAAGTTATTTGTTTTTGCGCGGTTCTGTTCTAATTTTTATGGACGCCGCGCCGCGTCTAATTTCGTTAAAAAGTCAGCCATCTTGAATGAAATCGCCTGGGGTTACAAAAGACTGTTACCATGGGATTTTTACATAAGTTTTAATGGGACGAAAATACTATAATCTGGAATATCTTTTGGAATTTAACACGAATGGCCAAGGGGAATTAACTAATTGAAGAGATTAAAAAGGGATATGTAATTTTGAATGCTAAAGTGAGGAATTAATAGTTTTTAAATGTTAAGAGTATTGAATTAAGAAATTACTAGCTTTTTATTTTATATATATATATATATATATATATATATATATATATATATATATATATATAACATCAAATATTTTAAACTTTATCCAAATTTTGTAGGCAGCTTTAAGATCAATCCTTGAATATAAGTAGCCTTAAATTCTTGATTAGGTAATCAAAGAACAGTACACTGCAAAACGTGGTAACAAGAGCACAACACAAAGGAAAATAATTGTGATTAATTTTTAATCTACCTTATAGATTGCTGATATTCCCTATAGTTGTAAAATGTTCTGTTTCAAACAAACATACCATCGACACAAGGTAAGTCTCTTTCTAACTAATGGCTAAAATTCTAGGTAAAACCTTTACGATGAAGAAAAATCACTGAACATAAATTTAGTCATAACAATTTAACGAAATAAATTAGCAAAGTTTGAAGAAAATTAGCATAAACTGCTATTTACAGGATTATAAATAATCAGTTATTCACGTAAATTAATTGCGCTCGAATGAAAATGAGTTTATGACTAACGAGACAAAATTGGAAACGATGGTAAATTTTAACGCTAGAGCTACTATACTGGTTATTTTGCCTGGATCCAATATTGACAGAAATACTGACTCCTATTCATAAAATTAAGCAATAAATATTATTCCTGCTAACCACTCCCTCTGTATTTGACAAGCGATCCAGTGTTAGTTTATTTGTTCATGGGGGAACTCTTTAATATTTTACACAGTAAAGGGGCTTTTCAATTGAATTTGAACTTTGAATTATTAAAAAAAATATTTAATATTTTCAAAGCAGATCTGAATTTCATATTATATATTATTTAAAAATTTGGACTTAAGTAATTTGGGATTAACATTAAGAACTGAAATACTCCTCCTTTTCAAGGCAGGTTAGTGTTTTCGCGATAGCCCTTAATGTTTTCGCGATAGTTTTTATTAAGACACAGTTTTAAGAATAAAATTTTAATCTTTCGTTTCGTATTATTAATTTATTTATACCCGATTGAAATATTATAGTTTAGTATCACAGATAAGAGAGGGACTATACAGATTTCAATGCATTTATTTTATTTTTAACTAAGATTAGAAGTCAAAGTAGACGACCAAATAATTTTAAGGTGCTCTTAGAAATAAAAGTAACAATGGAATAAAAAATAAATAAAATCTCTCCACAGTTACAACTGTAACAATTGTAAATTGAGCCTGTTCAAAATTGACCGCGTTCACTTTTGTGTGCTGTAGAAAGGAAGTAGCCAAGAGTTTAGCATGCTCGACAGAAGTCACCTAGATGGAGTTTGGATGGGTTAAGTTCCCTACCCCTGCAGGTAGATATAGGTATACCTTCCCTGTCAGTAGGTCTAGTGTTTAGCACAAGACATAATCCAAAAAAAATGCATAGTATAAATTGCTTAAAAATGCATAAGAAGAAACAATTCAAAAGAAACAGTTCAAAAACAAATTTAATAAAAGAAACAGAAATATACCTTAATGAAACCGTTTACCGATGTTTAAAATCTCCCTACTTGTCTAAACTCACATGTTGAGGATCTCATATACATTCCTAAATTGTAAAAAAAAATAATAATTTTGCACTCTACAGCTTTCTATAGAAAGCGTTAGATTCATATT
The DNA here is from genome assembly GCA_907164885.2 of Dolomedes plantarius. Taxonomy (NCBI): domain Eukaryota; kingdom Metazoa; phylum Arthropoda; class Arachnida; order Araneae; family Dolomedidae; genus Dolomedes; species Dolomedes plantarius. The sequence continues at coordinate 56,173,543 of OU015497.1, read as the reverse complement.
TTTTTCATATATTTGAGAAGATAGGAATCACTACTAGCTCTCCCTCGAAACTTATCCCCATCGTAATTTATTCAAAAACAATTTAGAACGGTAATACGAATCAAAATGATTTAGAAATTTCATATGATAGAGATAAATTTGAAATTATTATTTCAATTACAAATAATTCAAAGTTAAATTGGAAATGTGTTCTTTGCTTTCATATGATTATTATACTCTCACAGCAGATGTTAAACCTTACTTTCTTGGACTTTGCTTCTTTGGTAGCTGCCAACTACTGCCAAATGGCTATCACTTCGATAAACAGTGTCGTAATTGCTTCTTGAGTTGATTAGTTTTTGAGAGCTACTGTCATCTTTTACTACACGAGAGCTACAAGGACAGGAATCTACCAATTAATTATTGGATCCACACTTCGATCCCAGCTCTCTTCTAAAGCGTTTCTACAGAATGATAGCCATTTCTCAATCGCTCTAATAATGCTGTAATCCTCAGTTTATGACTACAAACTTACAAACTATGCAACGTTATGACTAAGTCATGTGAACTCTGAGCACAATTGTTGTTTGTAATTTTTCTGTAGCAAATTAAATAAGTCTGAGAAACTTCGTTGACTTATAAGGGTTTTTGCTAAATTAAGTACGATTTGTTACATAAGCCATTCTATTCATATTAAATATGTTGTGCTACTACCATGTTTTTTCGAAGATACAGAACCTTCTTTTTATTTTTTTCAAATTCATTACTATAAAAATCATCTTTAACTTTTTATCATGTGTATGTGGTTGTATATAAAATTTAAAAAATCGGGTGGGCAAGCAGGGATAAGACTGCATCTTGGATAATACTGTGAATCGTGACTCGAAAGTGATGCGTTTAGTGAGATCTTTGTAAGAGGAAGTTAACGACATCTCTCCAACGCTAAAATGCAGTGGTAAAGCATTCGTTTAGAGATGAGAAGACCTAGAACCAATCACCTGTGCTTATCGTAAACCGTTAAAGCATTTCCGACAGTTGGAAATGAATCCTTATAAACTAATATGTAAATATGTGATAAGTAGATAGAAAAAAAACTAAGAAGTGTTTTTGGGAAAATATATGTGCATGATTACTCCATAAATGATTGCTGATTTTCAAAAAATGGTTGATTGAAGCAGAAAACTAATTCATACTACATTATAAACATGGAAAAAATTCGGACAAAAGTAACTACATTTTAAAACAAGTGACAAACGAGAAAGAGGCCTTACAATACATTATTCTTTTTTAAATCTTCTTTTGCTGACAGAATAATTAAAAGATAACACTTCTAAATCTAGTTCCTTGATAGGCCAAAGACGTCTGCGTACGGAATTTTCAAGCATAAAAACTGCCGAGCAATCATGCCTATTCCTCCATGGCTGACTATCAAGAACAAAAGTGCTAAATGCACAGTTATGTTTTAGAAATTATGATTTAGCTTTTAAATAGTTTTAGAATATGCCATAAATACAATAGAGAACATTTATAGTAAGTTGTTTTTAGTGACAAAGTATCATGATACCAGGGAAAATTTTAAAAGTAGGATTAATATGAGAAAGATTAACATAAAATCCATATAGTCATTCTTATAGTGGCAGGATACGTCCACTGGTCATGTGCCCGTTTCGAGAAGAGAAGATCTCGTTTCAATCCCATGTCCTGGCTCTCAGTGAATATAAATGTTTTGTATTCAGTTGCAAGTTAGGAAATTCCCAATAGAAAAGACATGGAGGCTGACTGAAATTGGTTGTAATTTCTGGTTTAGATCATTTGTTTACTGAATCATGCATTTAAAAAAATCTCAGCACATCAGATTCATAATCGCACCCATCAAATAGGATTTCGTCACCTGAATGCAAGAACTAGGTAACTCAAAAAAAATATTTTTGAGTTATCTCGCTATTTCTAGCTAAATTACATCAGAATTGAATGCAATAACTAGACAACTCACTTTGCTGCTAACCTAATGCCATCTGATGGCTAGTGTAATAATTAGATAAACAGAACGACGAGTATTTTCTCATTCGAAGAAGACGACATTTGAGATCTTCAAGAACTTGAAGAATCGAGTTACCTAGTTCTTGCAATCAGGTGACGATTTAGTCTTGGGTTGAAAATACGTTTCTGGTTTGTTTTTTTCTCTTTGGCAGATTCATCATGTAAAAATAAAATAAACAAATCAAACTAACAAAAAAGTTACGATATGGTTTAGGATAGGTTTTCTGTTTACATTTGTTTAAACTTCGATGGGGTGTGGCGCTGTGGTTTTGTTACAGTGACGTAACTACTAGGGTAAAATTGGCTGCTGTTTCGCCATAACCGTCACCTACGGAATTAGGGTATGTATGCATCTTTGGCTTTTCATTAGGATTGTATGTGTACTTGCATGTGAGGTGCGTTGAGCCCTTACTGTAAGTTGTCTCTGTCTTTTCCTTTTATTTTGACAAAATGTTTCAGTGGGGATTTCGGGGCCATGGGATGTTTTTTGGTTATACCTGCATCCTATTCAGAAAGTTCCCCTTGGGGTAACTGATTTGGTTAGGCTCCCTGATGACGAGACCAGTCGGTTACCTTGATTTCTGGTTCAGTTCCGGCACTACTACAGAATCTTGCCTCTGGTGCGTGGAGCCCTGAGTGCTTGATTTCTGTTTTTTGTCTGCATTATTCTTATAATTATCTAGCTCTGTTGGATTATTTATTTTTAGTTATATTTGCAGATTCATCATCTATGATATGTTTTATACAATATGCTAAACTGAATATAATTTTTTATATAGAAAATTACTTGTTATCTTAAGGAAAATGATAACTATGTAATAATTAGAAATTGATTTCGTTTGTTTACAGAGAATCCTGTTTACTTTTCCTTACATTAGATTCTTCATTACGGAAGCAACTATGGAGATAAGTAGTTTTCCTTCATTAGTAATGATCATTAATATTTTCGAAATAAGCTCCATTGAGAAAACACAAAGGTTTGTTAATTACCGCTTTAATCATTTCGGACTAAAAAGGAAGCATAAAAAATTTAGTTGAAGGAAAAAAAATAAAAAAATATCAAAGCTTTATGTAGGAGTAAAACGTATTGATAAGCATGCATAGCTTATTAACATTCCCATAAACATGTATTTCTGATATCTTTTAACTCATTTGCATGTGCCTTTACAGGTATACTTATTAATTACAAGAATAAATAACTCAATTTTTTTAATAAAATTTCAAATTTACACAGTAGTCACTCTAGGTTTTTTTAACTGTTTTCAATGTATGCAATATTCATTTGGCGTTCCCTTTGTATATTACTTTACGGAAGGGATTTAAATAATATTCTACCTTTTTTCACAAGTTTAATATTTTTTATTTATCCTCCCCTAATACCCTATAGTTATTCTGAAGTTCTTTAGAGATAAATCGTAGTACCTCTCTTTCTATTTAGATTAATCTCGTCCTCTCTTATAATGACTTTAACCCTTTGAGGGGTGTCGTTTGAACAGTGCAAACGCCTAAATCTAGTCTTTTTTCGCTTGCTTCAAAGTATTCCAGTTAAATGAACAAAACAATGGTTTGTACTGCCATCTGTTATCAGTTTAAAGAAGTAAAAACATTTTACAACCTTTAATTGGAAAATTTTTCAAGATTTTTTAGGTTAAAAAAATCGGGGGAAAAACCTGCACCGTACAAACGGTGGAAATTGTTGTCCCTGAAAGGGTAATGGTAGAAGTATTTATTTGTAAGTAGAAATTGTTTGTCATCTAAGTTTGACTACAAAAATTAAGCAAAAGACTTGATTCTAAACATATTTGCATGTATGTTGATTGTAGATATATCTATGCATTATGACAGTTTAAATCAACTACGGAATATGAACTGGTGTTATTAGTGCAATACTGTCAACGGCGAGCAATTCAGGCTTGTTGGGGTTTAGTTTATAACATCACTTCGTAAGATCTCTATGTAATCATTTACAGAGGAACTTGTGTTCCCCCTCTATTATAGAGTAATTTCTAAGTTAGGTTGGATGGTCTCGTAACTCGAGAATTAAAGAGATCCGCAACGATGGTTCAAAGCCTGTTCTGAACGGCTACTAACACCTAAGCCTACAGCTGAAACATCAGACTCATCATCGAAACCCTGATCCAGCCGTTGGTTAAATTCTAGGTAGAATTAATCATACGTGTGTTGCATAATATACGAGTACTGCATTAGCCATAGATGGATAAAGCTGATATCTCCTCTTTACTAAAAGCGAACTTCGAATTATCATATTGGAAAATTTATAAATGAAACCTTTGTACTCATTATGGATAATTAGCAACTTCAGCTTTCACTTCAGATAATTTTGGGTCATGTTCATTTACCAGAACAATTTTTTAATCATAGAAAAGGGAATTCTAAAATACGAAATGTGAAAAAAACATTTTTTTCACAGCAGAATAAAATTTAAACGTGAAAATTATGCAACTTACCTATATTCAGTTAAATGTCAATCAATAATTGTATTAAATTATAACTTTCAATCAACAGCCCCACAAGTTTTTATCCGTTTTACACCAAGGATTTAAAAATAACTTTCTAATCTAAAACAATTCGAAAACACTTAAAAGCCAAGATTTGAATTTAGGAAAAGGTTCGGAAACTTATTTTTTTGATTGAAGATGAGCATCTCCTTCAAAATGTTTTGTGAAATTGCCATATAGAACTTAGCATACTTATTTAACATTTGAAAATCTGTCGGTTACTACTGGTAATTAAAGCAAAGTCTTAATCAAACTTTTTTCGTTAACAAAGAAATTACTGTCTCCTTTCTGAGCTTTTCTTTTAAAAATTAAGAATTTGTTTAGATCTCAATCCTGTTTTCAGCCATGTTATACATTGAATAGCATGAAGAATTCCATACTTATTATCATTTTACCTCCAAGACACTACTATAACCTTTGTTTCCCCTTAGAGATTTTTTTTTTAAATTTTGCTTTTGAAAAATTCTTTTTTAATTTAAAAAAATTGAGCCTGAGGGGAAGGGACTTTTTAGCAAAACCCTAATATTTAAAATTTAAACTATATTCTTGTATAAGTAATTATATTGTTGTGTTCAGAGCACGGTGGCCCGGTTGTCAAAGGCAGAGGGGCAGTCATCTGAGAGTCGCTGGTTCGATGCTCGTCGCTGACAAAACCACCGACGTGTACACTAATGGCTGCTGGTGCACGAAAAAAAATCTGTCGTAGCTGCAATGTCCTCCAAGTTCCCAAATTATCTCTGGAGATGAGGGGTCAAGTGTTCCGGTCTCGTCACTTGACTCAGTTCAAACTTACGGGTGCGATGTTCTTCGAGGTCAAGTCAGTCATCAGCCTTAGTGGCACCTAGCCTTAAAGTGAAGCTTCTTACTACCCTTCAAGGACCAAGGTCCTTTGAACTTGGTGTAGGCTTTCATACACCAAGGGGATTGGAAACAACAACATATTAGTGTATGGTATTTCTTGATGTGTTGTGAAGGTATTTACTATTTTGTTTTAAAAAAAATACTAAATATGAATATTATTAGCTTATCGGTAACCGAACAGAGTTGATAACTGTTGATGAAAGAACACTTCATTCAAAAGACCTTCTTTAAAGATTTTCACTTCCAATATTTAATTTTTTTCACCTCTAATGACAGAAATTGTCTGAAACAAGTGGCATTTCGTCCGCTTCAATCATTTTCTTCCAAGCACTTACATACCTTCTCCCTATACCTTTCAGCTTAAAATAACTCCAAAAATTGAGCCAGGAATATTCAGTTTTGTTGATGGTTGTTTTAACAGCAACAGTGCGGATAAAGCCCGACAAACAAGTCAAATACGTATCATTCTTACTTAATAAACATTGAGAATATCTCTGTTCATAAATCCACATAAATCATCACAAAGTAATAACCTATTCTTTGGGAGAGCTCTAGCTTTTCAAAGTTAAGCGATATTACAAACAAATTAATCTCATTTAAATCTGAGTTTCGTCGTATGTCATTTTGTCAGACATCACTGAGCAGCTCGCAAGAATGGAATTAGGTTGTGCAATTGGGGTAGAATGTGTGCGTGTTCATCCTGCAAAACGGGCGTGGCAAACTTAAGGGGTTACTTCACGCGAGGGTAATTCAAAAATTGTCAAAGCAATCAGGGATACGAGCAGTTAGTTCTCTTTATGTGTTAGCAGTTTGCAGTTATAAGATTTCATCGATGTTTTTATTTCGAAGAGACTTCATTTAGCATCAAACGTGCGAGTTAATTGCAGCAATGAGTACTAAATATTTGGTTTTCGGCCAATTACTAAAACGCCGATACTCCAAAATATTTTCCAACGATATACTTCCTCGAAAGAGATTGATGAATCTGAAGGTACATATTCAAATACATGATGGAAGTTTTATGTAACGTTTCATTAACAGAACAAACAGAAATAACAAAAACTTAAAATTTAAAAGTGTGAAATCTTATAACAAAAATAAATTCCTTTGGTTAGTTTTTCTGAATCTGAACTGATAAGGGAATTACAATGTTACAAAATTCATACTCAGATTTTTAACTTAGGATTACGTTCCTCCACAACGGTCCTCAGGATAGCAAAATTTCAGATGTCCTGCGTCGCGAGTTATAATTTTGGCAGAGTACCAAACCCAGTCTGTATCGCTTGGGCAAGCAGTAAACATAAAAGTACCAAAATGTGTCAAAATTTTGACATTATATATATATATATATATATATATATATATATATATATATATATATATATATATATAGATGAGATGACCGATATGGTCATCTCCTGAAAATACTGCAATCGAGGCCGGGAAATAATAAAGTCAGCTTCAGGAACAAAGGGATTTATTATATATATATATATATATATATATATATATATATATATATATATATATATATATGTATGTACATACAAAAGAGGTAAGCAACGATATGTAATCCTACGTTAATAACCCGCGGTAGTTTCGTTAGAAGAGACTACATGAAATATATTTTATATACCTAAGGTTGAAATAATAAATTTTGTAGACACTACGAATGTTGGAGCCAATAATAAATTGTTTGTGAAGGAAACAGTATTCCCTCGTCAAAGATAATATGACAGATGGATTGGTCAACAAATAACAGATTCTCTCGAAAACTATGAAGCTGCCAGAAAATTAACATAAACAACAAAGAGCCACAAATAAAGCTCATTTTATTGACAAACTAGCGAAGTTACAATTAGTGTACTCTTTTGAGAAAATGAAGAACTGATGAGCTAAGGTACTATCTTGAACTCAGCGATCGTGTATTTAAATTCAGCTATTGTAAATGGTTTAAATACGAGAACTATGGTAAGCTATTCATGCATAATGTCTTACTTATTTTCCGGAAAATCGAAGCATTCAGAGGGGTTTTTTTAATAGAGCAGGGAATTTTGAGAAAAATAGAAAAAATCATCAAATTGACTAAAATATAACCAGGCAAATAACAGAGGAAGATTTCATACATGCCAATGTCATGTATAGAAATTGGTAAATTCGTTGCTATTATTTTGTTATTTAACTTTATAGAGAAGTCCGTTAGAAGTGAGGAGGGATGCTGTAGTCCATTCTGAAAGAAATAGCATTATAAAATCAGGCTAATATGTGCATTGTTTGAAAACACGTAAAACTCTCTTACACTCCGTTAAAGACGTAGAAATCTAACTCGCAATCTGTGCAATTGAAGTGTTAACATTTCGTCTATATGTAAGCCCCCGCTAATTCAACGGATGGGGCAATTTGTTCTCACCCCTTTTTAAAACTCGAAGATCTATCTTTCTTGCTCCTAACAGACACTTTAAATCAACTATACACTGTGCACGTTAAATCTGTCGTGGATGCAAAGTTCTCCAAGTTCTCAAATTTACCTCTGGAGGTGCGGGGTCAAGTGTTCCGGTCTCGTCACTTGACTCTTGTTCTAAATTACGGGACCGGCTTGTAGGGGATAATGCTGGCCGCCTATACGGTGCCCCCTTAAATGAATGGCCAGCAGTCTCGCCCTTTACTGAGGACAAATGGAGTCATACATAATCGTCCGGGCATTTGTAATGAACAAATCAACTATACACTATATTGCCAAAATTAATTTGCAATATAATGTAATATGAAAATATCCACAGACTTGCATGTGAAAATAAAAATGTGCAGTACGTATTGGGGAATGTATATAAAAGTGATCGCCAATTAAAACCTTAAATGTCAATGTAATCTGCTATGGCCGACAACGCATAAGTTACGGATTTCCAAAAAGGTGTATGATCATAAGATGCTACTGAAGTAAATATTCTTTACACTCAACTGGTCTAAAGTTGGTCAAGAATTATCGAGGCTATCATTGCAGTCAAAAATAGTTCAACAACGTGTTTATTTTTTTTTTGTGTAAATACACTTTCCCTATTTCAACCTATATGTCCGATTGCTTTCTCAATCTAGTGGATATCCAGTTTCATACGCATTAAGTTCGACATTTTTAAACATCATACATTATTTTACTGATATGAACAGGATTTAAGACGAAACTTAGAGATGCTTAAATTTATTTATGTCAAAATACAAAACCCTCTAAAATGCAATATTTTTTAAAATCCCTTCATGGAGTTCCTTTACGTACCTAGGAGAAATGACTCAAAAAGCTTTTTGGAATAAAACTGTCAAATTTTCTTCACCCCAAAAGTCATTAAACGGCGTACTCAGGAATCAGGCTTTAGCTCTTTCATGGATGGAAATTCGATGTTCTCTCAAAATGGACTGTTTGAATTTTATATTATTTTTCGACTACTTTAGAATAATATGCGCCGACTTACGGGTAAATACTTCAAATTGACTTTAAAATGACGAATAGGAAACATAATATTTCTATATAAATATCAAAACTCCGTTTACTGAAGTATGTCAAAGTTGAAACCGAAAAATGCAAGTTACATCTCTGAAACAAACTTGATGTTTTTTGACAAATTTATCTAAAAATCAAATTTGTTCTCCTCTGAAATTCACCATTGTTCATGTTTCGTATCTCTAAGGACGTAAACATGTTTTCTCAAAGTTAGATAATATAAATACAGACATAATATAAGGTGATAGATTACGATCTTAGAGCAGTGAAGACTTTTACCCAAGTAGGAAAATTGTAAATTTCTTGATGGTTTTAAGTATGCAGAATTCATAAAATGTAAAAATAGAGATAGATTTCATCAACAGTATTTAAAGTTTACAGAAGGTTGTATTTACTTTGTTATACGTCATGTCTGATATTATCACTGTACAAATAATGTCGGTTTGATGGCTTTATGAGAAAAAAATTGCCTATTCCAATTATAAAAACAATGAAACTAAATCCGTAAACAGCATAAGATGAGAGAAAATGACATGTAAAGATGAAACATGATATTAGAGATGGAAAAAGAAAGCTACTGTTGAAATACGATAAATAAATAAAATGAAAATAATTTTTTTTAAAATAGATTTCAGAGCTAAAGTTTAAAATGTGCTAATGATGTTATGTATGTAGAAGGTTATCATTTATTAAATTTATCTATTAATTATATTTTTTCCGTGATTTATCACTCCTCTTTTGGTTTTGATTTTTTATTTACTCCATTTTTTCTCTCTTTTCTGTTTTTAGGTTTGCCTCGCTTCACAATATTTTGTTATAAGTTGGGAGTCTTCTCATTTAACTGCCATTGTTTTCACGGTGTGCGATTAGCTACACTGCTCCTGAAGAAGTCTGTTGATCCTGCCTTTTAAATTCAAACAAAGTATTTAATAATTATTTTTAATGAACATGTTACTTCTGTTTCTTACCTTTAATCAATTCCGGGTTGCAATTAAAATAGCTTACTTTCATAGACCTAATTAACTCAAATTTTTGCAAAATTAATAATGTAAATCAAATCGTAATTCAGATTGACTTCCCTTTGTGAACTGTAAATGCGTAGCTGTCACACTTTAAACACGAGGGTTGTATTTAATATTAAAAATAATTAAGATTGAAAAAAATTAGTTTTCTAATTTCAGAAAAAATGATAAAATTACAGATGTACATGAAAGTCCTTTCTTTTAACTTTTAAAAGATATTTATTTAAATTTATATATATATTACCTTAAAACCCTGTTTTATATCATTTATATGGAAAAAGAATAAAAATGTGGAAAAATATCTTTTGAATTTTGAACAATTCTTCAATAAAATTTTTGAATTGATTCAATCCCTACATTATGCATTTGTCCGTAATACATCGTAAAATGTAAAATCGAAGTACATCTGTTAAAATATTTAGCAGATAAAAAGCTTTTAGTAAATGTTCGTGACCCATCAAAGTTTTAAAACTAACGCTTTTAGTTGCCAGGATTCCTACGTAATGGCTCGTTGTATGCTGTTCTTGACACAAGCTTGCTTCTGAGGGCCATTATCACGTAGTTGCCACACTTGAAACATGACATTCGTGATAATAGGCGAATCGGGTCATAGACTTAACTACGACAAAGTTGGATACGATACGAGAAAATTCTCGAAATTTGGAAAGCAAATCTGACAAGCTACTTTAATATGAGCAATGATTTATTTATTTATTGATAAAAACTGGGGAACTCCCTAGATGACCATCTAAGACCACAATGAAAAATACATCTGGGTATAGCCTGAATTTTCACTATTAAGGTATAACATGCTGTACAGAAGCTTTTTTCCTGTAGCTATGTAAAAGTTTTATAGTAGAAACTGTCAAGTAACAAGCCATAGGGCCAATTAACATGGAATCCATCAGCTTCACCGTTACTCGTATTGCAATACATTTACAAAATTGTTAACGCCTGTATGTCACAGGGCTAGCGACATCGGACTGCAAAATGAAATATACAAAGAATAGCTTATAAAGCATGTATTGGAAAAGATAAGAAGATAGAAAGCAAGAAAAAAAAGTAGAAGAGAGGAGCAAAGTTATGGCCGTAATAAAATGAATCACACACAGGAGCTTCCAGCCCCGGTCCAGGTTGTAAAAGGGTCTAGATCCGTGAGAACGGTGAAAGTGGGGTCACGAAGATAACTACACCCCTAATCAGGAATGGTCAGTAAGAAGTTTATTATTAAAACCATGTCAATAAGACTAACGCTGACGTTGACTGGCTCTACGTGAACAGGCCCATAGTTTTCTGAGCCAATTTTCAGTTCGTTTGTTGAAATGCTGTAATATTCAATGTACGATGTCTTCATCCGCTAATCTTACCCTCATTCTCCCCATTAAAAATAAAATAACTGAAAATACCCTAAAAGTTCTGTATAACATGCATAGTAAACTGCTCACTGTTGCGCATAATCTGCTAAGATACAGCTCGCCATTTCCATGGCCCTTTTCGCACTTTCGTCAACTATAGTATATAAACACCCCACAACAAACAAACAAATCAATCAAGAAATAACTAACCCCACATGCTAATCAGAGTTTGCCTGCTCATTTCGTAATTATTAATCTGTCTACATGTGACACCAAACCATCTAGACTAGGGACGAACAAGAGTAGAGAGAAGAATCAATATAAAACAACTGGTAAAGAATAAAACAGATAAAAACGTATTTCACAAAAGCGTATTTTCATTAACATCGGTAAAAATATATAAAAGCCTTATGTAATGAAATCGTAAGCATCTTTGTTATTTAAAAATTATCTTTATGGAGTGTAAACTCTAAACGTTCATAAATATGGCTCGCAACAGAAAGTTAAAACACTCAAAGTTAACATTTTAATAATTTGATAAATTGGGTTAATTTTTTTATTTTACAGGGAGAGTTATGTAATCTTTAAGGTTAGACAAGTCCTTTATGTTAATCAATTTTACATCTTAATTTAATGTCATCAATGTATTATATACATACATCACACTAGCAAAGGATATAGTACTTATAAGCTAACTAATGTAAAATGTTCACAAAACATTATAACTATAATACATGCTGTTTATGACAAATAAGCTATAATTATCAAATTTCAAACACAAATTGTGTTTTAGGGCATTTTCCTGGAAGAACAAAACGCCTTTTAAACCTTATGTCTGCCTAACTTCATTTCCTAAAGAACAAGGTATTTTATTTCCGAAAAGAAATTAAGATCTTTGGTTTCCTAAAATTCTCTAGGAACAGGCTTCGACTAATTTACCGAAACGTCGATATGCATTTCCTCTGATTTTAGAGGAAAAACGCCGATGCTTACGCATTCTCTCATACGACTCCCTCCCCCCTCCAATCCTTTATGTTAAAGAGATAGTGGGTGGGGAGGGGGGCATCTGAGACGCCCAAGAGACCGATTACTTGGCCGGCGTCCAAGGAAGATGCTGGGTGGTATCGGTCATTGTACTTAGGGTTGATCGTGAGGCAAGTTTCGATAATGTTTGAGGCATTAATTGCAGCAGATGTATGACTGTTTTAATGATTCCTGAATTGAAAGTAACTTTGATGTTTCCGCGAATCGCCACACTTTTGGAGCTTTTAATAATAGTTATTATTGCAGTTTAAATGTGTTTTAATGTTCCTCCGCTATTAACTGCTGCCTGAAAGTTGTTGACAAGGAAATATTGAATACTGAAAGCAGAATTTGGGGAATAAGATGTGTTTACAAATTATTTCATGCAGATATATATATATATATATATATATATATATATATATATATATATATATATATATATATCCCTGTGTATAGTAGATTAAAAGTAGCAGGATCTTACTTTCCGAAAAAAGGGACTTGAAAACAACTGATTGTGTTTGAATACAAAAATCATCTTGAATAGAGAAAAAATACATTATTAAAAGCTTGCAGAGAGAAGGAGAAATCGTACTATTACAAGCAGATACTGCGCTCAGAATAGACTTTGTAGGGGGGAGGGGAGGTAACACAAAAAACTGGTCTCAGCAATTCAATATAATAAAATTCTCTCAGCAGATATATAAACATGAAACTTTCAGCAATGGAAGCAACTTAAAGGAGACACCCAGCACATTTTTATGAACAGAACAGCTTTCATTAGAAAACGGTTTACATAGAAATACATATCCTTCGGTAACTAGAAGTGTCTAATATCAGCTTGCAGTTGTCACGTCTAGGAAAAAAATCTTGGTAATTGATACATTAATTGGAATTGCAGTATTCCCTCTCTTGTTTCAAAAGTATGCCAACATCATCTTACTGACTGCTTCAAAACACCTTTCGAATGAGCATGATTCACTGAAATAATCATTTGAATTTGACCTGATTCCATAATTTGATATTTATTCATGAAAATGAAATAATTCCCATCACATAAAAACGGAGAAATTATGATTTTTTTTTTTTATTATTTTTTTTTTTTTGCTATGCATTCACTCATTCCGAATCGCTTAACCACAATCTGCACGAGAAATGTTGCTATATATTCAGAATAACTAAGTAATCTAACATCCCTTCAGCAGTCTTTAATGTATGTAAAAATTTTAATTTTAGATTTTTTAATTAAATATAAATTTAATAAGATAAACTCTAAAATGATGAGCTCATGAGAGAAATTTTTAGGTTGGAAGATTTTCTTGATAGAATTAAGTTGTATAATCATGATATTATAAAAGAAATGTAGACCAAGAAAAGCATTACGAGCAACGAGAAAGTAAGATCTTATCAAGGGATCTAAACAGTTTGGTCTGCTTTTGGTACAATAAGTCAGTCAAAAATTTTTACTGCAAATTTTAATCAATAACACGCAGGCTTAGTACGCAGCTAACCATACGATCCTATTACAGTCTTAAACAGAATCGGACCACACCTTACAAAGACTTTGAAACACCAAACTAAATAAGTCCTTTGAAAGGTAAACAACATGAAATCGGAGATTACAATTACTGAATTGCCTTAAATAGCTCACAATTTCTCACATTTTTCATTAAAATAATTTGAGCTTGATGTCGTTACAACCATAATGATGATGCTTCAGTTTTAAATCCTACACATATGAATCTTATTTATCAAAAGGACAAAAGTTACTTATTCCTTAACTGAGAAAAATAAAAAAAATATTAAGGTATTACTGAAGAATCATTGATATAAATAAATTCCTTTGTTTAACCATTAACTCAAAACCAATGCTACTATTTTCTTTAAAACAGAATTATGTTGTTTTTGGTAGGAAAAAATAAACATTGTAGTATTACGACAGCAGACATATAACAATTATTTTCAATAACTGGACATCAAAAATTATCAGTTACGTAAAAAGCACTTAAATAGAAAATCTGTAAAAAGAATCTAACTAAAAAACTTGCAGATAAATTTTTATCACGAACTTCTTAGTAATGAAACTAATAGTTTTAAATCTAAGGGTTAAACGCTACTTTGAGCATCCATTAGCACCCCCAACTCATAAAGGTAACTAGTACTTGGTCCAGAACACTCATCATAACTGTAAGAAGTACGGCTTTCACCATATTTCAGCCCGAATGCCCGCTGTCTTCCTTGTCAGGAACCAGCGCCGAAGTAAATGATCACTCATTATATTTGACAGGCCAGAGCCAGCACTTTAACATTCTGGGCTTATCAGCCATAAATACTGACGTCCGATTCCCTCGATAAATATGAAATCTGTTATTCGTCCCGAGGGAAGGTTATATTTTTCTGTTCAGTAATAAAAGAAATTAAATCAAAGGGGTGAAATATTAGGAAAGTCGGATAAATAAATTTAGAAGCAGTAGGGGGAAAAAAACTTTTGTTGGAGAACTTTTCTTACTTCGAGAAGTTTATTTTTAAAGAAGAAGGAAATAATTTCTTGGCAGATTTTTACATTCCTCATACCATTTAGTTAATCGATTGTTTTGTTATGAAATATTTCTCGACGTTTGCCATGAAAATTGAAATTGATATAATATAATATCGAAGAAATTTCAAAATTATAAATACCTGCCATTAAATGTATCCATCATTCAGTAAAATGCCCTCAAAAGAAAATAAGGAAAAGGTTGATGAGCACCAAAATAATGTCGAGCATCCCTTATACGAAAGGCTCTCAAATCCGTTTTCTGTTTTTAATGTAGACATATGGCCTCAAGAAAAAGAAAATTGACTCAAATATTATTATGGTTTATTTGTCATGCATGCTTTATAGTTTATAACTTACCTGGAATAATAATAAAATTTATATCCTGCACATTAGTTAGTATAAATTTTGATTTGGGAATAATTGTGATTCTAACAAGTTGTCCACAACAAGTGGATAAAATTAAAATACTTTCATCATTTTATTAGTTCAATACAAGCAAAGACCTAAAATTCTTTAGAATATTGTATAAATCCCTTTTCGATTATGTAGCATATGTATAAAACGTATACGTGACGTATGTAGGGAAAGTTAATATAAGGTATGTATGAAACGTATATATGACGTAAATGTGAAATGCATTGATGAAAAGTTTATAAAACGTATATATGAAACGTACATATAAAGTACATAAAGTTTATGTAGCGTAGATGTGAAATGTACATATGAAATGTTTACTTGACATATGTGTGAAATGCATATTTAACGAACATATAAAACGTATAAATACAACTTATTTAAATCGTTGTTTATATGAAACATAAAAAAGGTTTACTGTTTAAAATTCAATTCCCTCCGACATATTATATTACTATGTTTATACAAATGCTCCGATATCAGATATACGATTGATATATGATTGATATCAATACACAATCATTTCTACATTAATATACGAGGAAAGAGTAATAACAAATAGAATATTTTGAGATATATAATTAATCAGATATTCGACTGGAGATATAAAAAAATGTTTTTAGTAGTGCTTTCAGCCAGAAGATCACCGCTTCTTTAACCTCGTCATCACTCCCAAACTGTCCTCTTAAAGAGTTCTTCACCAATCCAAACACATGAAAATCTGAGAACTTATGAGATTTTCCCTGTTCTATTTCTTTATCTGATATTAGATTATAAATTTAATTCATTATAAAATATAGAAGCAAATTAAACTAATTTTATTCTGAAAGAGGCGTATTAAAGAGATAAATATATACCTATTTGGTCTTAAAGATAAAGTTAAGAGTGATATAATTTATTCTTTTCTGTGCCCTCTCTAAAAAATGGAGACAAGACAATTACTAAAAATCCTAAAAGAAAGAAACGGAAGGAGAAAGAAAACTTAAGGAAAACGCGAAGCAACTAAAAACATCCAATACATTCAAAATAAAGTTTTAAAAAATTGATTGAATTTACACATCCACGTTTACTTTGAGAAAGAAAAACCCTTTTGGTTTATTTATATTTTTTTTTGGTTTTGTTTAAGATTCAGAAATCCTGTATTTTATTTTCACTTATTAGATTAAATTCCGTTTGGGCATGTTCCCACGAACAAAAATTCCGACGTATTTAGACTCCCTGAATAACGGAGCTCGCACATTTCCGATTATTGAAATTTGCAAAAATCAAACACAGTAATTCCAATATATACATCTCTATTCTTCATTTTTCAAGCAGACGCCTTGCCTAACTTTTAAGATATCTTACCCATGCACACTGACATGTTGTGTGTAAATGTACAATTTTTTCATTCATTCAGTAATATTCCTTGTTAGCATGCAGTTGTATTTTTAGCATGTTTTATTTTCAAAATGAAGAGTCATAATATTTCACAAGCAAAAATATTAAACACCCCATACTTTTTTTTATTTAAAAAAATGGCTTAAACATTATTTAACATGTTTCCATCCTATATATAACCACTTTTTAATACCGTTTATAATTTCTAATGAAGGGAATCACAAATTTAAAGGAATGACTTAGCGCAATGCAGATTGTGAGATAAAAACAATTTCAACAAAAAAATACATCGTACACATACATATCCTTCCTACTTGAATTGCTAAACTAACAGAAAATGTCAAGGAACTATCGGACATTTCATTCAAAAAGGAAGGAATCGTACACTTAGATAACTTTTTCCAAAGGATACTTAAACATCTAAAAAGCTAACAGACTGGAAACTTGCCAAAATAATTGGTGTTTTGGTTCTAACGACTTAACAATATAGTTTTATATTTATATTTTTGTTAGATGAAAAGAGCAGAGGCAATTTTTTTTAAAACTAAGGGTTTCATTTCATTATACTTTATACTGTAAAAGTAAATAGTTCCAAGTTTTACAGATTTCATACACTAAAATCGCTATTACAATTGTGCACGAGTAATTTAAATATCATTTTTAAAAAGAGCCAAAACTTTCTGATTTATTATTAAAGAACAGGAAATATGTCCTTGTTCGAAAATATTCTAGCCAACCATACTTCTAAAGTTTGATGATTTTTTCCTAATTATTTTTAAATTGTAGTTTTAGCTTGGTACTTTTTTTAACTTTAATTTGACATACGAGGATATTATCATTAGAATCTTATCAAACTAGGAATTCTATATTTTAAGGGAATTTTAAGGGGATGTTGGACTTTCAGATTGCCAAAAATCGTACAAGAATTGGAAATTTTGTGTAATAATATTTTTAAAATATGTAAATATTGTAATAAAATACATTTAAAATATGTAGTGAAAAGTAAAATTAAAACTTGGTGGCTTTAGAAAAGTAAGTATTAAAGGTAGGATGGGGGAACATCATTTAAATGGCTTTTTCTCAAAATAGGTAATTTCCAGATTAAGTCTTTGAAATGCTCCTTGCATCATAATTTTTGACAAAATTGTATAAAATTTATCATAAAGACTCCTCTAATACATTAAAATAAAGTTATATATCCATTTCAGGTTTCGACATCATTAAGATTATCAAAGTTTAACTTAAGGTACAAAAACTTCATGAAAATTCAGAGTACAAGCATAAAATATTTCCAAAAAATTAACTATTCAACGGAAGCACAAAGTAATACACATAACTCTGTTCAAAATGTATTTTTAAGCAATATAAATGCAAAATTATGGGGGGGGGGATAAAAATTGGATCGCAAAGAGCATTTAAAAAAATATAAAAAGTAATTTCAATTTTTATAATATAATTTTTTTTAAATATTTATAAAATTTTATAATGTGTTTGATATAGTTATTCTTTAATGAATGCATATACAAAATTTCATATATATCAGGTAAAAATTTCAAAAATCGCTTTGTAATGTCCACTATCCCCTTAAAACACTCCCAACAGAAACACGAAAAATTCCATATCGAAATTTAAACCACCAACCCAAATATTGATAGCGATACTGCACATCCTTGTTAAGATGAATTGAGTAATTAAAAAATACGCATCTTCAGTGTACATAGCAGCAGGAATCTTGATTTTATTCTCAATGGGGACTATTCAGAATAGCACAGATATGAGAATTCTGGAAACAATGCCAAAAATCATTTTTTTTTTTCAAATGTTGATTTTTGACAGCCATTTTTCAGTGAATTCAACTCCTTTTCGCGAAAGTAAATAACAAAATATTTTCCGCCATTTGGCTGTGCAAAATTTAGATTATTTAAGAGGGTCCAGGACACAAAATTGTTCGAATTTTCGAAAAAAAATTTTATTGCATTAAAATTTTTTTTGTTCTTTTACGCTTAAAATGACGTTTAAATCATGCTTCTATCTTAATTATAATAGGATAAATTATTAGTTTTTATTTTTTTTTCATCATTCTATTAGTAGCCAATCTTGGTTTAAACCTGTAAATGTGTTTTTCTGGTTTATGGGTTTTTTCCCCATTTCTGGTCTTTAAATTGTTATAAGTCAAGAACGGTTAAAGATAAATGGTTGAAACTTGGAACATGTCTTTTTCAACTATTTTACTTTAATTTTAATTCAGAAAATTTGCAAAAAATATTTACTT
The DNA here is from genome assembly GCA_907164885.2 of Dolomedes plantarius. Lineage (NCBI taxonomy): Eukaryota > Metazoa > Arthropoda > Arachnida > Araneae > Dolomedidae > Dolomedes > Dolomedes plantarius. Next base: position 56,154,646 of record OU015497.1, on the reverse strand, counting down.
TTGAAAATATGATTTTTTAAAAATAAGTTACATAATTTTTTTTGTAATTTTTACTCTAAATATTTTTAATTTCTTTAAAAATTAATATTTCAAAAAATGCTGAATCAAAACTAAAACATATATATTTCTGTTTAATTAAGTGAAAAAATTTTGAAATTCGACAAATAACATTTCGAGTTATAAAGATTTTAAATTACCCCACTTTTATTAAAAATTTTAAATTTTTAATTTTTTTTAACTTTTTGAGAAATTTTATGATGTGATTTTGTTTACAAATTATATGGTTGACCATCACAAAAAAATTCAAAATTTTAACTCAAAAAATAAAAAAAAATTTAAAATGTGTCTCGGACCCCTTAAAGATGACTCGATTGCTTTAATCCGGCCATCGTCAGGGAACTAACTAATACAGAAACAAGTAACTTTCCTAGTGGGCTGCTCTGGTCGAAAGTTCTTTGTCAGCATTAAAAATTTAGATAACTTTTATCGCTCTTTTAAATGCTTTGCCTCGAGTGTACTCGACGTAATACCATGCTAAAGTGCCCGTGTAAGCAAAACATAGTTCCTTAGCTGTTGCATACGCTTAAGATGCTGTTTTTAAATATTGACATATCAAGCGTAAATCATTTTTTATTGTCCAAGATTTTGACCAAGGGTTTTAAATTTTATTTTTAAATCTATAACTGCTGCTTGTAATACATCTAAATTATTCTAATTTTGAACCTTGAATTTAATTATGATGAGTCACTGACTAGCTATTAGAGAAATTACATTTTCAAAAATGTTTCATTCTGCAGTTACTTTTGATATAATAAACTTTCACTGAAAATACTACAGTATAGATGTTACCAATCATATAGAACTAAAAATGACGTTCTTCAGAAATGGAGTGAACATTTTTGAGGTTTACTTGATACGCAAAACTTAAAACCTGAGTTCCTGGACAAAGTTAACAATAGTCATGAAACTGTTGCGCCTTGCTCAATGTATGAGGTTAAAGAAGCGCTGAGGAAATTAAAAAATAATAAAGGCACTTATGCATACTCGATTTCATGTGGACTTTAAAATAATGCTGGACCAGCCATGACTAATAGACTCCATGATTTATTGCTGTCAATTTTGGATCGAGAGATGCTCCCGTCAGAGTGGAATTTAAGTGTTATTAATTGGCATAGTGGAATTTAAGTGTCCAGACATAAGAAAGGAAACACTTTGGATATCTCCATTTATCGAAGTATAAATCTACTGCGTATCACTTATAAATATTTTTCAAATACCTTATTCGATAGATTATCTCCATTTTTTCAGAGAACCATTGGAGAATATTAATGTGGCTTGAGAAGGGACAGATCTACACCAGAGGAGGTTTTTTAGCCTGCGACAAATACTTCAAAAATGCAGAGATCACGGCATCGAAACTTACCATCTCTTTCTCGATTTTTAAACACCTTATGACAGTATCAATAGAAACCTCCTCGCTAGAGCTGTGAGAAATTTAAATATTCCAGAAAAACTTGTAAGGCGTACGCTTAAAGATGCCAAGTTAAAAGTAGAATCCAAGGAAATTTCTCAAAACACATAAAAAATAAAAACGGTGTTAGGCAGGATGACTCCATTTTAATTTTGCGTTGGATAAAGTAATTGGAAACTCAAATATCGATAAGAGAGGAAAAATCTTTAACAAATCTGTTCAAATCCTTTCCTATACGGACGATATTGACATCAGAGCCAGAACCTCTACATCACTAAACTGGCCTCCTTAGACTTGGAAGGAGAAGTAAAGAAAATGACTTTATCAATGAAAACACAACTAAATATGTGGCATGCAAAAGAGGAATGTACTCTCTATCCCTTTCTTGGAAAATGGCTCCTACAAATTAACTTTAAAAAACTTGATTGTTTTATCTACTTGAGATCAGATGTTTCTATCAGAAATGATAAGGGATCAGAAATTCAAAGATGAATCATTGCAGCTAATCACTACTTTTATGGATTGCATACATTTCTGAAATCTAGTTTCATTAAATCTAATACCAAATTACTGTTATACAAAGTGCATATAAGACCTGTTATTACCTATGTCTTGGAGGTATGTATTTTGACCTTAAGAGCGGAACACAGCCCGGGTGTGTCCCGAAAGAAAAATTCAAAGTGTGTTTGGTGGTATCCAAGTAAATGGACTGTGTAAAAGAAAATTCAACCCCGAATTATATCACCTTTATAAAGACTCTGATATTATTAAGTTTATTAAAACGCAAAGAATAAACTGGGTTGTTCATCTAATACGATTTCCAGAAGAGAATAACCATGTTTGAGAGAAAATTCCTCAGGGCTATCTTTGAGCCAGTTCAGGAAGAAGAACGTTGGAGAACTAGATATAATTTTGAACTGTATAGGCTTTATAGGAAACCCCAAATAACCCAAGACATCCGTAGTAATAGATTAAGATAGCTTGCCCATGTTTGGAGAAGCTCGGAAGATAATCCCGCTAAGATCTTGACATTTAAAAAACCTGAGGAATACCGATCTAGAAGTAGACCACAGACTAGATGGTTAGATGATATTGAAAAAGGCAAAAACTTTGAAAATTAAAAATTGGAGAGGAGTCGTTACAGATATAAAACTCTGGAAGGAACGCGTGGTTGAGGCAGCCAAGGCCTGTAAGGCTGACTCAACCACACGCTTGTGAACTGAGGCTGTTGTGCTTGTGAAGAAAAAGAGGAAGAGAATAACAGAAAGAACTTTTTTATGACTAAACCAACTGGCAATCGACACAGAGGTAGAACAAAACAAAAATGGTCTTATTCTATTGCCAATTACTTTCACCTTTTAAATTGTAGGAATTGGAAATCAATATCTGAGAACTGAGCGAAACGGAAGAATCTCTTTGACAAAGCCAAGACCCACAGGGGCTGACATGCCAATGATGATGGTGAACAAAATTTTAAAGATATGAGTGAAAAAAATAAATTAAGAATGGATTCTATACAAAGGATATCTCTTTTATGACTTAAGTTAACACAATTTGTATCATTTGTTGCTTGAATCTTATACTTCATGATTTACACTGTAGATGGATGTGCCTCGATCTCTTTTGTGTACGAATTGTTATCCCGATTAAGGTATTACGTCCTGCATGACAATATTACAATGGGAAGCAAAATAACTAATATGCGGGGTGGAATCAACTGCTTATCATATTTTATTTGTAGGATCGAAATAGAAATATAAAATCGTGACTGAGTTCTAAATCACTTTTTACAGAACTTTTTTTGTTTTGAAGAATAGTAAAATAGGAAATTTCTTTGATGTTATTTTTCTAATTACTGAAAACCTCGAATATATAAATTTACTTCAGAAACTGTTGAAGCTCAAAAGTTTTTAGATAATCAACATTTTATTCTTAATAAGAATACAAATTTCCTGATCCTAGATTTAAGCTCCTGCTCAAGGTAAATCTTTCTTTTACAGTAATTTTAGTCTTAAGACGTTAGAGCATAAAATTTGCTAAACTCTTCAGATCTCACAACGATCGATCCCTTTTATAGACATAGACCCAACTGTCAAAGCAAATATCAGCGGCATTCAGCCTTTACATAGCTCTAATATCATTGTTTTTTCTTCTTTTACTTTCAATGCAATGTTGAAAATTTTGAAAGTTTTTTAGCAAAAGTAATTTAGAAAAAGAAAAAGAAAAAAAAAAAAAAAATATATATATATATATATATATATATATATATATATATATATATATATATATATATATATTCGTCGTATGCAAAAAAAGATTACGTCATATGTATGAATGAAAGAACTATATATTTCAATATTATGTTTTGAACTCTCTATTATTTATAAAAATTGGATTGGTTCAAAGAATTAACTGATACATAAATAAGTTATAAATTTTTAAATAACAATAATGATCGTACAGACGACAACAGCATGTAATTTCAAAGGAACTGTACCAGTTTCAGGTGTAAGGGAACAATACATTTCATATGAATTTCCCAACAGTATATTTTGGAAAATTATGAAATAAATTTTAATTATTTGACATGCATTTTCATCATGTCTAGTTATTCCAGTGTTAAGGAAAACTGAGAAGATTTTTGCAGTTATTTGTAAAAATAATACCTAAACTACTTAAAACAATCAACTTAAAAACAAAACTGCGTTCTAGCAGTAAAACACTATGTTGTTTTCATTCCTTTCCCTTCCTAAACAGTAATTCACAAATTTTCCTCCTTCAGAGAATGTGGTTTACAACATATGCTTGAATATGGATAGAAAGAATGTAGGCGTGTAAATAGCAGGCATGTAAGTAGCAAAAGATTTTGACAGAAACATAAAATGTAACGAAAAGACACGGAAACAATTAAAATTACAATGCCGGGAAAATATGACATTTGCACAAAATATGTCTTAAATGTAAGATAGCTAAAATTCAAACAATGTTTGTTATCGAGAGTATAAACATAAATTAGGGTAACAAAAATTTAAAGAAAATCAAGTAAAGGAGGAAATCGGCCTAAAAGATGTAGGTTTTGTTTGGTTTGGTTTGGTTTTGAGCACTACAGTAATTTTTTGCTACACGAAGGCTAATTAGACCGGGGCCTACAGCTTAAAGCCGATTCCGAATGGCTACAAAAATCCATGCCAAGAGCGGCACTCGAACCCACAGACTCTGATACCGAGTGCCAGCGCCCGAGTCATTCGGCCACCGTCCGGCTTAAAGATATAATCGTATGCTAAAGAGTTTAAAAATGTACATAAATTTTCCTGATTAACCTTTTGAGGGGCGCCACTTGCATAGTGCAAAAAGACTAAAACTAGTCTTTTTTCATTTGCATTCAATGCATTCTAGTCAAATGAGCAGAAAAATGGTTAGTACTGCCATCTGTTATCAGTTTAAAGAAGTAAAAACATTTTGCAACCTTTAATTGGAAAAAATTTCAAGCTTCTTTATGTTAAAAAAATCGGTAAAAAAATCTACACCATGCAAACGGGGGAGGTTGTTGCCCCTGAAAGGGTTAATTTATGATTGGATTATTTTAAAATTTATTTTATTAAAAGAAAAAGAAATCCTTTTGTTAAAAGAAAAAAGAAATTTCTTTTATTAAAAGAGAAAAGAAATTTCTTTTATTAAAAGAGAAAAGAAATTTCTTTTATTAAAAGAGAAAAGAAATTTCTTTTATTAAAAGAAAATTCCCCCATGAATTATACCACCTTTATAAACACTCTGATATTATTAAGTTTATTAAAATACAAGGAATAAATTGGGTTGATCATCAGAGGCGATTGCCTGGAGAGAATAACAGAAAGAAAATTTTTATGCTGAACCAATTGGCAATCGACACAGAGGTAGACCAAAATAACAATGGTCTTATTGTATTGGCAAGTACTTTTACGTTTAGGAATTGAAAAGGAGGAATTGGAATCACGTTAGGAATTGGAGAATTTTTTTTTTTAATGGCAGGCAATGTTATCTATTAAAATATAACATTGTCTGTTACTTGTTAACATTGCCTGTTACCTGTACCTTGTACTAAATAGGTCATATTAAACTATTACTTGAAATAAGATGCCATTAAAAACTAGTCAAAATTCTGTAACTTAACTAAAAACTTTGTGACTAGTGATATTGAAATTAGCGCTTTCTCAAAGCACCGGAAAAGTGCAGTTGGTTGATTGACCGACCTTGAAGTTTAAGCGATATAATTTCAAATACAGCCACCGGTAATAGGCAATAATGACACCGTATCTTTAGAAGAATGATTATAGACCATCGTTTATCAAGAAAAAATGTAATCGATGATTAAAAATCAGCATCATCAAAAATAAATAGATAAAATGATCTCAAACCAACAATCTGAGTCTTTTAACTTCATAAAGAAATGAATTTTTGATTGAAATATAACACACCTTCAAATTGCAGACAGTTAGTTCAATTGATTTTTGAGTTCAAATCTCCTTTTCGCAGACTTTCCTTAGAAGTTCTAATTAACTTTAAAGAACGTGCTAAATAAAAGGTCAATATTTATCAGATTGAGAAATTTAAGCTCTACGCCTAATTAACATGTTTCCCAACATTTTGTTTCGTTTTCTAAACATTTATAGTCCCTTTCAAAAATTCTTAGTAATTTTAATCTTAATATAAACATTCCCTAAAATCTTACATTATAAGCTAATTTTAGCTAGCTTACAAAATTAGCTAATCTTTAATATAAACATTATAAAAGCTTTAAGGCGTACTACAACGTTTGAACATTAGCTTCTTAAGTGAAAAGTTTTAAAACACCTTATAATGTTTCAGATACCATAGATAAAAGAATTTCGTTACCTTTTATTTATAGTCAAACATGAAGGGATAGAAATTTCAGAGATTTGCGTCATAGTATCGTTTAAATCTTTGCTGCTCATATTGAAAGGTTAAGTTTTTCCAAAAATTTAATACTCAAAAATAAAATACTTTTTTTTGCTAGTCAAACCAATTTTTAATGTCATCCAATCGATGATAAAAATATCCAAAATCATTAAACTATGTGTATCTGCTGTGATGTTTGAGTCTTAAATGCATTACGTCATATTCAGAGCTGCTTTATAAATGTAATTAAAATAACATGAAGCTAACGTCGACAAAATTCATATCTTCGTAATAAAATACATTTGCTTTCTCAGCTGTTCCATTATAGAAAGTTGAAACAACCTCTCCTTGTTCTCTTTTCAGTCCCCCCCCCCATTAATATTTCAGAAGAAAACTTGATTATGCTTACGCGTTGCTGAAGAATTTTATTTTACAAATGTCATTAATCTTAGTTAAATATTTTTTGAAATGAAAAATATCACAATTTGAAAGAAATGTTATTTATCACAGACGCAGCGCATTTCCTTTTCACTCAAAGAAGGTTTTGATTCGTGTTGTTTATGTGTTTCAAGATTTTCATGTGAAAAAATGCAATTTCCTTATTTCAGTTGGCATGGATATGATCTTATCAGTATCTTCAACTTTGCCATTAATCATCGCTGCACTGGGCATTAATTCTATTCTAGAGTAAGTATTTTTTTCAATAAAAGAATGCTCTATTCCCGAACTTATTAAATTATGAATCAATTTTTAAGATATATGTAAATTAAATTTCTCATGTTGAACTTTTAAAATAATTTTCTAGATATAAGGCGAAAAAGCGGATAGCTTAATTAACAGTTTTTAATAACAAAGTTTGATTCTCAGATAGCGGTTAATTCCATTATCATATATTAAATCTACTAAAACAAGATCTTATAATATATCCTGCCTATTTGCACTTTTTATAGATTCTGCGGCGTTGTATAGGCGAATGTCTCACGACAAGTGCCTCCGCATTGGAAAAAAAAAACTTTTGAAAGATTCAAATCTCAAATTTGGGCTGATTTGTTGTTTGATTTTGCAGTCAGATGGTCATATTTTGCTATACAACGGCTAAAAAGTAACATGGTAAAACTTTTTGTTTCAGTATATACGTTATGTAATAAGCAGGAGTTTTACAGTCAATACAGTGTTTATATTTTTTCTACTCTAAGTGATCTGTACACATTTAGAAACTTCAATTCAAAATTTTGTACCCTCTAGCTTCAGGTTATCATGTAAAGTATACGAGTATTTCCTAATTTTAATCAGTAAAAAATCCTAATTTTAATCAGTAATCTCAAGCATTTCGAAAAAGAAAATAGAAATTACTACAATAGAAAAATTTACTTGGATTTTTAATAAAACAATTCCTAAAAGGAAATTTTACCGAGGAACTTTGAATTTTGAAAATTTTAACATAAATCCGTCTTTTAGTACTTGATAAAATAAAGAGAAAGACAGGGTGTTATATAACTTTCAATAAATCCATTCTTATATAGCATCTCTTTATTCAGCATATAGCAGTACGTTAATTTAAACTACATTTCTGAGGGGGTGGTTTCCTGATGAGCAGCTTATAATAAGAAAGAAGCCTTAATCCATGAATGATATTAAATTACCTGTCTTTTCGATAAACCATCATGATATACCAACGATGAAGAAAAAAAATCATACATTTCAAATTAATTGACCATAGACTTTTTTACACTTCGGGTTTATACTTCAGTTTTGATTGCCAAGTTGTTTTCCTTTTAGTCCCTTAAACATTTAATGCACAGTAGTCTGAAATTTTGCTGCCCTCAAAGCATTTTACACTAGAGCAAAAATCTTATGACGTAGATCGAGTGTGATGATATAATTCTTAAAACTCATGAGTTGTGTTCACATGCTTCATTGTGAACAATCATACATAAAATCAAATTTTAATTAATATGTGATGCTTCAATGTGAGCGTCATTCAATGATTTGTTAATTTCATCTATTCATGTTAATTAATGAGTACCATTAAGTGTCAGCCAGTCACAAATATTCGATGAAACTCCACGTGCTTGTCACCTGGTAAGCAGTATTTTTTGTTGCAGGGTTATATGTTTATTAAACACGCAAATATAAAACCAGTATCTTTCTATAGCAAAAGCGATCACCATCCAAATAAAAAAAAATTGAAGCTGACCAACTCATCTTGAAGAGTCATGGCGTTTGTCATTTGGTATTGAAACGGTCCACTCTTGTAGAGTGTATGGCCTTGAGACCCTCAAGGAAAGTTTGATGCATATTATTTCCCTAAGGGCTTGTGGCGGCCCTGTGGTACAGCGCGCTGGTTTTCAGTGCTGAGGGTGCTCGGATCGAACTCCGGCGTTGCGCCACTAAAAGCCTTTGTTTGTGTCGTCCTTTCATAGGGGGTGGGGTAATGCTAGTCCGTCTATATGGTGCCCCCATAATAAAATGGCTAGCAAAACTGCGGTGTACAATGTCGGTAAAGATATTGTCCAAGAAACCATCTACCGCATCGGAAAAAAATTATTATTTCCTTAACTGGTTGCAACACAGGGATGTAACTTGCCAAGAATATCAGCAGTATCTTGAAGTTATAGGAGTTGAAAAATATCTCAGGGTCAGGCCTCATCCATTCTCTCAGACATGACAAATAATATCAGACTTGTTTCGCACGGTATGGATATGGCAGTAATATGACTGTCAACTTGTCTTTCATGAAAACAGATTGTCCCAGATCCAATTCCAGTGTTATCCAGTTAAATTTAAAAAAACAAGAAAATTGATGTGTCTAAAAATATAAGATTAGTGTTTACACATTTCATTAAAGTGTTTACTATATTTCGTCTGCATTTGCGACAGCCCAACCTTCTTCCCTCCGCAATTTTTACTAAAAACTAACTCTGGCCAAGTCCGGTTTCAAACCCATCATTTTTGGCCCTCTGGGCCGATATTCTAAGCACTGAACTTCTGATCCATGTCGTAGATCAAATAGGGGGACTGGAGCTGTCCACTTGACAAGGTCAGTTTGGTTTGGCTTGGAGAACTGCGGTCATTTTTTTCTACACGAGGACTAATTAGACAAGGAACTACTGCTTAAAGCCGATTCCGGACGGCTACAAACGTCCATGCCAAAAGAGAAATTTGAACCCACAGACTCTTGTACCAAATGCCAGCACCGACAAGGTCAGTAACAGGGAGTTTCTCAGTCCAGTGGGGAAAAAATAGCGAAAGAATAGTATTATGCTTTTCAAAAGAACAATCAAGGCCACTATAGTTCGAAAGAAAATCTCCCAATTATCGTTAGGCGCTATTGTCTCACACCTTGCTCATTCACATTTTTCTCGCATTAGAAATAAACTATGGCCTAGTAAGGATTTGAACTCTTATCTTCGGCATATTAAGTCAATATTCTAACCTTTGAAATACTATACTATGTCGTACAAAATATCATCCCTACACTGATTTAAAGCTTTCTGTAAAGGTAAGTTCATCGATTCCTGGATCTGTTTTCAGCTGAATTATCAAATCAAATGTAGCAAGTACAGTAAACTTTATTTTGAGCGTAACAGTGTAGTTCTTAATATATTTTTGCATGTTACTCTTAATTGCAACTAAAAGTTACAAGAACTTAATACTGCCATTAATTAAGAAAGAAGTAGAAAAAGTTAGAAAAATACAAAGCCCCGAGAAGAAAGCAACACGCTTGGTTAAATAAAAATAATAAAACCAGAGAGAAAGAAAATATTTGGAGAAGTGCTTTCTCCGATTTAAAAGAAGTAAAACACCATCTTTAATTAGTAACGCTTCGAAAACAGCACGGGAATCCAGTTTCCAATAAAATAACATTCGCTTATCAAGATAAGTCTAGGAATGCTTATGTAAGTATTTTCTAAATCTTTTAATTCTCTTTCTTGTAACAATTTTTTTTCTTAAATAAATTCCAATATATTAATTAGGCAGTGTTTCTGGAAGTATTTCATTGTACAGAATTTATCTCTAGTGCCGTGGGGATCATTTAGGAATGAAGGTAGTCATGGAAATGAATCATAACTTATTAAAGCTGGAAGACTTTAAATAAATATTTCAAAAAGGATTCTTCCCTGATCATATCTTGCAAATTCAGTTTAAATCCTGAACGCACTTGAGCTAAAGGAAAACTGATGAACACTAAGGGTCTGTTCACATAGGAGTCCGGTATCGGAAGCGAAAAAGGAAAGATGGCGCCGAGACGGAAATAAACCAATCATAGGCGTTAAAAATTTCGTTGCTAATCGTTTGGAGGTTTGTCATTGGATAAATATATTTCAATACTTTAACGCTTCCGCTTCCGGACTCCTATGTGAACAGACCCTTAGTTATGTTCTAGTCTGAATTCTGCCTACAGTTGATATACAATACATGTTTCACAGGTTTCTTTTCGTATCATGAAACGTAGTTTCCATTAGAATGTTTAAGGAGGAAATTATTTTTCATTTGCCAAATCATGCTCGAGAGAGATACCATTAGTAGAAAGCGTATTTTATCATTTTTGACATTAAATGTAAACAAATGAAAAACAAACAATAATAAAACAGGAAAAAATATGTTATCAAAATTTTGTTTCAGTGTTTTTATTAGGCATCAATACCCCTAAAGAACACGTTATATTTGCTCAAGACTATGTTGTTTACTTCTCCAGTATTAAATCTCATTTATGCTTCTCATTTAGTTTCTATGCTACCTGGAGGCTGGGGTATAGTTGACTATATTTATAATTTTGTTCGAATTTCGTTTCAGTGTTATCTAAAATCTGAAAACACCAACTAATTGTGGTGGCATATAGCACACAAAATTTCAATTGAAATGCCCAATCAAGAGAATTGTGATACTGAAGGCGAAAAAAGGGACAAACATAAAAGAGAATAAATTAGGGTGATTTATGGCGTGTTGTGAAATTATGTCATAAAATTAAGTGACTCGCAGGGTAGAAAGAAGGATGGAAAACATGGCAAAGTAAGTTTCAAGAAAATTTATAGATGCAAGGTGCAAAAACAAACTTGGGATACCATAGAGACTCATACAGGGTGAAAATAAAATTTCGGAAAGAAGTAAATGGCTCCGCAGCTCCACCTCTCCTTATAAGAGACGCAATGCGGTGACATTATAGATAGTCAGAGGCTGATAAATTTGGCAAGTAGAAAATAAGTTCATTTAACATTCAGAGTATCTTTACGGGGCCTAATGAAGTGAACAGAGGGTGGTACGCCTAACCCAAGGATAAAGATACTCAAAAGGATGAGCAAGTGTTCTTGCTGCAACACCAGAAAGAGAGGTTTTAATAAAAGAGTTTTATAAAACCACCAATAACGAGAGTGCATAGCTTTCGCTACCAAATTCTGTGACGGAAATTAGTTGTGTTTTTCTGGTATAGAGGGCGTTAGTCGTCCATGTTTTGATGTATTTTCAACATTGCTTTGTCTTGTGTAATTTTCTATCAGTGTTCAGTATTGTCTTTGTTACGAACCACCCAGCATGGAACGTCCGTTTAATGGACGATAAGGTATGGAATAAATATTGACCAGGATCTATGGTGGCTGTTTTTTTTTTGGGTGTCTGATCATCCTTTTTATCTCAACATCGAAAGAGATGCTTTGATTAGGACGCTATTGCCATGAATCTGAAAAAGAGGGTTTGAACGATAAAGAAAAAAAATTTTCATTACAATGATCAAAAATGACTTTTACTCAAAAAAATTTGCTAACATCTCAAGAAGAGATTATCTGACCATGAAAAGTAGTTTTTTCCTACTAGGGGAAGAATTCTTTTAAAGATGAAAACTTTTACAACGTCATTCGGAAAACTTTGAATCTCTAGATGAAAAATTTTTCCTAATCTTATAAAAATAACTATCATTTTCTTATTAGACAGTTGCAAATTATATTAGACTAGCTGAATACCCATACTTCGCTATGGAGTGCATTCAAATTAAATACAACGGTCAATGTATGCAATTAATGCCAAAAAAATATATTTAAAATAAACACAACGATCAATGTATGCAATTAATGTGTATATATTTATTTATTTATAAAAAAATAGTAACTGATATTTTTATAGACAAAATAATGTAGAAGAAAATATTCAAATTAAATACAACGGTCAATGTATACAATTAATTTGTATATTTAATAACCATAAAACATACTATTTTGAATTAAATTCTTAAAAAACTTCCATCTGAATTAGTCTAGTGGTTAAATTTTATCTTTTACCATATTTCAGTATTTTTTGTCAGTTTATTTCGTTGTTATGCCCGTGACGCAAAATTAATTTAAAGTATCACAAAAAGAAAAGAAACCACGTGATCAGCATTTAATAAATTAAATTCTAAAAATGAAATGTTAAAAATTCTCCAAAAATCAGAAAGTGGAGGTAAAGATTCGAAAAAGATCTCATTTTAAAGGAATTTTCATGATCTTTCTCGTGATATAAATTTCATAACCCTCAGATTATTATCTTAAATGCAAACTTAAAAAAAAGTAAAAAAAAACAAGTTAAAAATTTAATTTTTTTAAAAATCTAAGAGGAATTTTTCAAAAATCTTTCTTAGTGCACCCCTACACTATAAGGAGAATCGCATTCCAAAATTTCAGCCCTTTAGGTCCAGCGGTTTGGTCTGTGCGTTATCTGTCAGTCAGTTATGGAACTGATATATATATATATAAAAGGATCTTACTGGCACTGCTCTAGAACACGGGGATTCGGGTAACAAAATTACAGTTAAATAAAATAAACCCTTATTTTCCAAAATTTAGCCAAATATTTTATAGTGCAATGATTTTCAATAATGATGTACTCTTATGCCTAAAGGTGTTGAATCATAAATGGGAAAAGTTTCATTTTGGGAAACATTAAAATGTCTAAGAAAACTTCGCAACTGTGTTCCATTTTTGCATTTATAAAATGAAGGCAAATGTCTCTTCCTAAACGAAATGTTAAATATTCATCTTATATATTTATTGATTTTTCACTTAACTTTACCTGGAAAGCCTTTTTAACGAAAGCAAAAAAATGAACTTGAAACCTTAATTAATATTTCGTCTCATTATTCCATTTTATTTAATGACTCAGAATAGAAAAAGAAAGAAAAGTTGCACAAATGGTAATTCCCGTCTAAGGCATTTTTCCTTTCCTCTATATAAATTAAAATTTTAAAAACAGTAAAAATAGAAAAGGGAGTTCTCTAGAAAACTTGTGTTTCTTTTAATTTAAGACTTTTCTCAAGGGTAAATTTTTTTTCCTTCTTAAAAGTTCTCTTTAAAGCAAGGTAAGAGGAATTGGTTTTAACCTTAATAGATTATTAGAGGACATATTTTATTTAACTTACTATAAATGTAGGTTTAAAAAAGGGAAAATAGAACGCAAAAGTTTGTCATCGTACTCCTATCAAAACTTGAGATACAGTTGAAAATTTTCAATTTAATTTCTGTGAATTAATGTTTTTTTAACTTAAAATTGAACTAAGAAAGCGTTGATTGTTGATTTAATTCATGTTGATTCTGTGTAGCTTGCTTTTTCTATAACTCGAGAAGTTTCACCAAAGTCAACACTGTCTCAAAAAAGATCTCAATAATATTATTTATAGGTAATTTTTTCACATTTTAAAAATAAAAATTGTATTTGAGAACTAAACGGATAGTTATATTATAAAACACAGCTGACATTTGTGGGGGAACACATCATGAATTCTCATTAAACCCTTAATCAAATTTTCACACTCTGTGACTTACAATTTCCTTTCTTAGTTCAGTTATTCACCAAGCGTTAGGCCCAGATCCAGGGCCGAAGATAAGACTTCGGCCTCTTTAACTGGGTAATAATCTACTTCAAGCCCATTTTTTCATGTGTCTCTGGTGCTCATTGAACTCGAACCAAATTTTTATTTCATCATTCTACTAAGACCTTCTTTATTTAGCTGTGGGAGAGTGGTAAGAGACTTTGGGAAAGATATGAAAAAAAGCTGGTGACAGATAAAAAAAACTAATGCAATATCCCACAGCCTATTTATATAATATTAAATCTCTAAGATCGTTTGCGTGCAACTTAATGCAGTTAAAACAAAACGCGTTAATGCCATGGGAAGGGAAAAAATCTAAAGAAAATCCTTATAAATGAAAAAAATATTCTGAAGTTCAATCACAAAGCCCAGTGCAGTTTTTTCTCTCAAGAGCAGAGCCTGATAGGTAATATAACGCCAACATAGTAAGTCAAGGCAGCAAAATGGCCATTTTGCTTGCATTGAAGTACTTGCATTTGTTCTCTCATTCTGCTCCTAAATAAGAAAGCTTATTTTGTTCTGGAAATTTGCGAATGGAGTTTAATTTTCAATTATTTTATTCGCACCTTGGCAGGTGCGGCGGGATGCTTATATGCTGTTACAACGGGACAGCATATAAGCATCCATGTCTTAATCGAATTCGAGCTCGGGCACACTGTAAAAGCTCGGAATGCTAAGCACTATATGGCTTAGCTTGGTTTAAGACTTTTCTCAAGGATACGGTCAACTTTTGCTACTCGAGGGCTAATTTGATTGGGCTCTACTGCTAAGGGGACTAACGACCCTAAGTCGAGGAAATAAAGCATATTTTCATACTTTTTGACTCTTTGTAACTATTTCAATTTACTCCCAATTTTTCCGAATTTTATGTATATGATAAATTGATATATGATATATGATAAATTGATATATGATATGAGAGTTGAAACAAATTTTCAACTCTCAAATTAATTTTAAATAGTTTTTTTTAAATGCTTTAGATATACCTTGTTTCTTTAAGTATTTTTATTATATACTGGCTTGCGCGCAGAACTATGAAATTAATTTTACCCTTAAATGTATAATTCCTGTTTCATATTCAAAATAAATAATTTAAAATACAATTGAACAAAAAACATTAAAATATTTTTTCAATTTTTCAAAACTGCTGAAAATATACATAAAATTTCCTTAAATTTTTCCATTAATTTACCCCTGAAAAAATAATAAAATGTGCAGTGATTGCAATAATTCTAATTCAGAGGCAATAAAATAACATGATTCTGCAGTGATAAATATTTCATGGAATTATGTTTCATAGGTTTTTAGATATCAGTTGCGGAATGATGCAAAATTACATTTTGAGAAAAATGAGTTTAAAATTTTTCTCACCATAAACTTGATCAGTAATTAAATATTTAGAATATCAATATCTCCGGAACTAAGCGGAATATTTTCATGCGGTTTGCTTTATTTTGTTCAGAAATGATCAGGTTTTAACATACTTTTTTCAAAAAAAGATTTAAGGGTAGTGAGTCCCCTTAAAGACGATTCCGAACGTCTACAAATGTCCGTACCAAAACTTTGACTCGATCCCATAGACTCTGGTACGAAATACAGGACACTTGCGATTAAGCCATCGACCAGCACTAACCCCTATATGATGGGGGTGGAATTTTCAATTATTCGTTGCTAACTTGTTAAGGTTTTCTATTTCCTGACTTGTTTTACCAGTTTTGGGACTATTTCTCCTATTACAATAGTGCTATATTTAGAACCTTGATATTAGAAAAAAATACAATAGATTTCGTTAATACTGAACCTACGGAAAGCAAGCTGTTGGTATTTTCAGTTTTGTATCATAGAGTTATTCCTCTATCAATTTTAATTATAGATATCGGATTCATTTAAAATTTTACTAATGCTCTCTATCTGCTAAAAAGGAAATTCTTATCCGGGATAGTTACTTTATTTTATGAAAAGCGACGCTGATTCGATTATGTAGCTCGAAAGAAATAAAGAAAAGAGGCCAGAAGAGTTTGAAAGATGGGAAACCAACCAAAAATGATGTCCTCCAAAACATTCTTTGTTTAACACAAATATGTTGCCTCTTAAAATAGATAAGAATAATTAATTCCTATTGAAATATTTCGAATTCATTTTAACTTAACAATTGTTGGCAACGCATTAGGTAAGGTGTGGTTTGATATATTTTTACCACGTTTTTATTAACTCGCTTTCTTGTTTGTGTGTTTGTCCAGTACAAATCTTGCAATCGATTTTTAACTAACTTCCCGACTAGCTAGACATTTGAAACTTTTAGAATAGCTCAGAACACGATGGCAATGCATTCTTTTAATACTTTTAGCCATCTTTAAGCAAATTTGAATTCATTTTCAGTTAATTTTGTTTTGTATGAAAAGTTAGTTCGAAACAAATCCGCAAGGTGGCGCTTCGGTTGAATTCAATGCTTGCACTTTTGCGTAACGCCGTTTGACGATTTTGAAAACAGATGAATTTAGTTTGTTTACAAAAATATTGTGCGAAAAATTTTTAAAAAATTATAAAAGTTAGCAGTTTATAAAGTCTGTGGATAGTGGAAATGACTAAAAAGTGATTAAAATTAAATAAAAGAAAATGAAAAAGAATAATTAAGTGAAGGTTTGTGCAAATAGTTTATATGATTCAACAGAAAATTTAAAAACGTGGTATATAAAAAGCTTTTTTTATCTTGTAATTATTAATATTTGTGTAACTAATAAACTGTAAATCATCAGTGTGGGTGAGAGAACATATATTACATACTTAAATCAAAAGGGAACTGAGTGGTCTAGTAACAATAAAATTTTACAATTTAAACACTGCTTATACCTTTAGTGACCAGAAAACTCATTTTGAGCAATATTCTGCTTGTATATGTTTGACTCTAAGTCAATACATATTTTCGTGTTTATTTTAATTTAATTTTTTTCATATAGTTAAAATAAAATAAACACGGAAATATGTATTTCTTACTGCTCAATGAGTCTTTATTGACTATTATATCTTTTTTACAATATCTCAACTCTCGCATCCCCTAACTGGGTTCCAACATAAATTCTGCTTATAATCTTTAATAAAGAAAACTGATTTAAAGCAATTCCTGCTTGTACCTATACCTTTTTCTTGGCCAAATTTTTACCAGTTTTCAAGGGCTGATATTTTTTTTGGCTAATGTCCCTGGGGGATGACGACATTACACCCCAGTCCGGCGTACATATGAATACAAGACATAGAAACAGACAAATCACACAATCACAGAAGAATTTTATTGACAAACGATGACACTGGCGATGGACGATGGGTTGCAGCTCCCCTTTCTAGACGGGGCTCCAATTGCAGGTGGAAGACTGACCGGTTCCCCAGAATACAGCAAAGTCTTATGCGGGAATCGAACCCACACCCCCGGCGTGGCAGGCTGATGCCTTAACCACTTAGCCACTGGGCGACCAGGGCTGATATTGATTTACCTATATGGGGCTCCCTTTATGAGCCCTTAATAATTTCGTGATGTAGTATGGAAGAATGTCGGAAGACATTCTAGTAAAGTAAGCAAAGAAAAGCTTATTTTACTCAAGAAAAGTTCCTGCCACTTTGGAAAAAAATTGATCATCGAATAAGCATTTTTCAGTGACTTTTCTTTGTTCCCCTTCTTCCTAAAATCTAGTTATTAACTAGAAGATCCATCTTTACAATTGTACCAAATCTTACCTGAACGTGGTTCATGAGGTTAAATTTTGTAAGCTACATGAGCCGCTCACTTGCCAAATTGGTTGCCCATGAAACAAAAAGGTGGAGAAAAGTGATAAAATAATTTACGTTGTTCTTAACGTAGGATTAAGGTGATGGCCGAATGGCTAGGGAGCTGGCATTCGGTTCAGATCCTGCGGGTTCGAGTCCCACTGTTGGCATGGATGTTTGTAACCGTTTGGAATCGGCTTTAAACTGTAGGTCCCGGTCTTATTAGCCCTCGTGTAGCAAAAGGTCTAAATTTTGACGCATTTTGGTACTTTTCTGTTTAACTGTTTACTGCTTGCCCCAAGCGATACAGACTGGGTTTGGCGCACTGCCAAAATTATAACTCGCGACGACGGACGGTTTTAGCGTCTGAAATTTTGCTTTCCGGAGGACCGTTTTGGAGGAACGTAAACATACGTTAAATATTCAAAAAGTAGTCTTAACCGATTAGGCTTGCGAATGGGCTCACATAAGGGAGCTAATGAAGAAATAAATTTCTAAACTTCTTGAAGAAAAATAATCCAGTATTCCCAAAATCATTTCAACAATGATTGCATCATCAGTTTACCTCCCATTACGTCAATATTGCACCCGTATCATTTGTATACTCGAAGTTGGGGAATAAAATGCATGCACTACTCCGAGAAGATGGGATTGATTCCCTTTAGACTCAATTTGGAACCTTGCCAAAACAGGACTTCGCGTTTCGTAATTGTGCCAAAGCGATTGAATAGTAATAAAACCGTGGACGGTGTTGGTGTTGTAATTTTTGAAAAGCTTTAGTTTATTAAGTTAAAAGCAATATTCCGAAAAACCTCAGAGACAGAAATACTTTTTAAAATACTTCTAATGTTGGCGCACTTGATGAGGAACATTTCTTTAACACCCTTAGAAATGACAATGATAGAGGGGTGAAAATTGTCTTCTCTGGATCGACTGGCTGTGTTTAAAGAATTCAAATAGTAATAACCGTTCACTGTGAGAGTTGTACTGTAGCTTTAGAGGAACAAATTTTTCCCAGGACAGTGGACTGCCTTGGTCGTCGATATTGTCTAAAATATGGTTTAATTTTTAAAACTCATTTAATTTCTATTCTATATTTGAGCTGCTCGGTTTCCAAATCGGTTAAATCCATAAAACAAAACGTGGAGAAAAGAGAGAAAATAATATACAGTGTGTCTCAAAAAACCTTGACACATTTTAAAAATTTATAAGTTCTTTGATATAATCCAATACACTTTGATTGATCCAATGCACATGAAATTGCAACAATTATGAGCTTTTGGAGTTCTTTAAAACTGTCCAATTTTGTTGAATAAACTTTGACAAAACTTTGATATAATTTATAAGTTATTGTGTGATTTTATAAGTTCTAAAAGTTAAAAAAGTATATCATATAAAAGCATATCATATAAAGTATATAAAGAAAGTACTCATGGTAGAAACTAGAAATTCACATACTTGTTACCTTATATATTAGAGTTTTTTTAGTATAGTCAATAAATTTCAATTTGTGCTCCTTTTGTGACACAGAGAATATCCAGTCGGTAATCCATTTCATACCATGTGCGTTCCAAAGTGGATGAATTAATGGATGCAAAATAGTTCCAAAAGTGATCCAATACGCATGAAATTGCAGCAATTATGAGTTTTTTTTTAGTTCTTTAAGACTGTCAAATTTTGTTGAATAAACTTCGTCTCTGACAAATCTTTGATATAATTTACAAGTTATTGTGTGATTTTATAAGTTCTTTTGTCATATTAAAAAAGTATACCATATAAAAGTATATAAAAAAGTACTCATGGTAGAAACTAGAAATTCACATACGTGTTACCTTATATATTAAGAGTTTTTTTAGTGTAGTCAATAAATTTCAATATGTGCTCCCTTTGTGGCACAGAGAATATCCAGTCGGTAATCCATTTCAGGCCATGTGCGTTCCAAAGTGGATGAATTAATGGATGCAAAATGGTTCCAAAATTGATCCAATACACATGAAATTGCAGCAATGAGTTTTTTTAGTTCTTTAAGCCTGTCCAATTTTGTTGAATAAACTTTGTCTCTGACAAATCCCCAAAGAAAAAGGGTCAAGAGGTGTAATGTCTGGAGATCGAGGCGGCCATTAGATGGGACCATATCGTCCAATCCACCTGTTTGGAAATTTCTCATTTAAAAAGTCTTGTACAATCCTCCCCCAATGAGGCGGTGCACCGTCTTTCTGCCAAATGATTTTGGGATGTAAATAAGAAATTTGTAATACAGCAAAATAGCCATTTACAACTTTAGCCATTTTACAACTTTCGCTTTCACTGAACAACTAGTGCCCTCTGTTGAACTTTTTTGACACAGAAAACAACTCTAATATATGAGGTAACACATCTGTAAATTTCCAGTTCCTACCTTGTATACTCTTTTTATAAATTTTGAAAATGTGTCAAGGTTTTTTGAGACACCCTGTACATTTTTTAAAATTCCTCAGAAAATATAAATTTATATAAACATTGTAGAATGTATTATTGCAGATTTAGCTTTAATTTGGCGATATATAAAATATGTAAGATAGACTATCCTTGTAGTCAATATTTTTATTACAAATTTTGCGTGACTAAGTGACTTAACAGATTTGGCAAGTGAAAAAAATTACTTTTTTGTGATGAAACAACACTAAAGGATGGAACGTTATCATCAGGTACTTGCTTCTACATTTGAATTGCATTCTTATTGCAATGATTTACATTACAGTATGGACTTATTATTCGAAAAGTTACTTATTATTCGATGGCCAGAAAAAATTTTGCTATTTAGTTGTGTTAATCCTTATTATTTGGGAAATTTATTATGAATGTCAGATGTTAGAAGGTAATCAAGAGCACTTACACTAAAATTTAAAAAAAAAGTGTACTTAACTGATTTGGCTAATGAATGGCTCACATAATTATTGTTGTATTAGATATAACATCTAAAAGAAATATCAATCTTTCATAAAGTATAACTTAGCAGATAAAATATAAATCGCAAACTACATTGAGGTTCTGATTTTTTTTAAACTAACTGAAAGTATTTTCAAGCTAAATTCTGCCTTTGAACTGCATTATTGCAACGATTTACATTAGAGTATGGACTCCATTGGCTTCTCAAAAATGTTACTTATTATTTGATGGCCAAAAAAAGTTTTGTCATTTAATGCTGTTAATCCTTATTTGGGAAATTTATTATGAATGCCAAAAGTTAGGAGTGAATAGAGTGTTTTGACACTGAAATTTTAAAAATTTTTAAATGTGTACTTAACCTATTTGGCTTGGAAATGGCCCATTTGTCTAACTATCTTTAAATGCTACCTCCCTTACAGAAATAATAAATTTTCAATTTATTATACCCGCAAAAAAAATTTATTTTACTGCATTTTATTTAAAACTAGTTTATCTGTAATTCAATGAACCAAAAATTGATGAACGACAGTGACATATTTGTAAACTTCCGTTAATCCTGCTATGAGCTAAAAACAGTGGAAATGGCCCATTTGTCTAACTATCTTTAAATGCTACCTCCCTTACAGAAATAATGAATTTTCAATTTATTATTCCCGCAAAAAAATCTATTTTACTGCATTTTATTTAAAACTAGTTTATCTGTAATTCAATGAACCAAAAATTGATGAACGACAGTGACATATTTGTAAACTTCCGTTAATCCTCCTATGAGCTAAAAACAGTATAAAATGAGTTTTGTTAAAACCGTCATGAAATTACAGGCACCTTTAATTCTATTTCACGACAAAACTCATCTTTTACGATGAAAAGTTCATTTCAAAAGTTTATTACTGCCATCTTTCGGCCAAAAGAAATCTATTTTGTCTACTGCAAAATTATTAAATTTTCAGAATTTAAAAAAAACTAACGCTGTGATGTGGTTCTAAATGAAAGAGAACAGAAACAAAAATGAAAAAAGCACTTATCACTGAAAGAACTTCTTGAAAGACAAGGAAGTTACTTGGCAAAATAATTGGGAAAAACTATTTTTGACTCTTGAATTCATAACAACACAAGCAGATTGAAATATATAATTAAATTAACTCAAAATAAACCTCTATCTCGTAGAATTATTGAACTGTGAATGTGTTATAACTTTGGAATAATGAAGGACAGAAAAGGTAACAAGTAGTCTAGAACATTATTAAATTTGAATAAATCAGACCTTTCTCTTTATTTTACAACTGACAGATTAACCAATTGTTTAATACCTATGAAAGAAAATATGTTACTGTGAATATCAGTATTTTTTTGAATTCATTGAAAATGACTAGAATATTTTTGGAACCCCACTTTCAACAAATTAGTCTTTATTTTAAAAACTTTAGTAATACTAGTTAGTACCCGTCAAAACATGACGGCTAGATAGTAAATAAATGTACTAATACACAAATTATACTCAACACATCGTTGCCAAATGTTGAAAATTAGAATCATGCGCAGAAACAAATTAATATGCTTAAGTGGCCTCGTGCTGAGTGAGTATCTAAAGCCAGATTTAAAAATGTCACTGATCATGCGCATAAAGCAATTTTTTTAATTGTAAATTATCGCTAATAAAACAACGCGAAATGAACAATTTCCGTCAGGTTTAATTTTATATTTCACAGACATAATTATCATAAAATAAAAATGGCAGAGAGAGAGATCTAGAGAGACTCCTCGGAATAAACGTGTTTATCATTAAAACATGTCACTGAGCATGCGCAGAAAGCAATTTTTTTAATTTTAAATTAACGCTAATTGATAGAAATTGCGGTTACAAAAACCAAATTTGAGAAATCTACAGATTACAGTCTTTCGTTTAAGATCAAAATGAAGTAAATTGATGCGGTAGTTTTCTCTCACGCCAAAAAGTCGGCTTAGCAACTTAAATATATAGATGATTTTATAATTTTCTTTGTTTACAAACCCCATGTTTTAAAAAAACTGAAGACGTTTCCCTAAAAATTGCATAATTTTAACAGTATCTTTCTCTCTATAATTTAAAACAATTATTCTGAAATATTCCATTTGGTCACTTTAAGTGACATACAGAATATACAGCTAGAATTTTCAACTTTACAGTTCCTTTATTTTAGAAATTGCTTTAAACAATTTTGCCAATTTCTTCACTTGAGAATTATAATTATTTTGTGTAATGTTTTCCACGAAAATAAGTTTGTTTTAAAAGAATAAAATACTTTTAGCCAGGGTGAAATCCTCGGTATTTTAGCTTCTGGTGAAAAGCAACATAGGATGGCCAATAAAGTACAAATATTATGAAGTAACAGTATAACAAAGATCAAATGCTCTCGCGACAAGCAAGTTTTCCTCCATTTTCTGCGGGTAAATAAAAAATAGCTTCAACAAGACCAAAATGTGATGGGAAACAGATGCCCTTTAAATGCAATTTTCACCGAGTTATGGTTATTTTGAGTCGAGGCATAAGACATGAGAAATATAGTCCCTGTGTCCACATACGTTGAGTTAATATCTTTATGGCTAAATTATAAAAATAGATCTCTATAGTCATTAGTCATGTATTATTCTTGTGACAACTGGCTGAATCTGCCAGTTTTGATTAATTTTTGTCAGTGACTCACGCATACGAGTATCGTCTCAGCTCTTGTGTCTAAGTTCTTTTGTCATATTTTGCAGTACTGCAAGCATCCAGAGTCTCTGGGTCTCGAACTCGCAGACACTTCTATTTGTAAACACCTTTTGTATACCTATACTGTAACGATTCCTGTACAATAGCGAATTTTTTTTTTTTTGGGGGGGGGGGGGGGGGAATTCCGGGAAGACCAATCAACGCGCGGTTTGTGCGCATAAAGGATTTTGACGGCTACAGATAGACAGTCGCCTAGCGACATAATGGCCGGAAGTACTACCGACAGCTCACAAAACAGTTCGTCTGCTACAAAAAGAAAGTTGCCGACCGGAGGCACCTAGTCGTCTGGGAACGTAACTGAATAAAGAAATGCGGCGTTTTCCCAGACCTTTCGAGAACGTTCAGCAGTGGTATATAACTTCGCCGAACGCAGATTCGTTGCTTCTGAGATTCAGACACGAAGTTAGTCATAGTGACGCTGGAGCCGGAGACAAGAAGATATTGTCTTGCTTGAATGAGAGCAGCGACAACTCAAATCTGACCTTCCTCGTCGATGACGTAAACCCCCGAATTTAATCTTTATTTATTTATTTATTTATGTATGCATATATATATATATATATATATATATATATATATATATATATATATATATATATATATATATATATATATATATATATATATATACAGTGGAATCTCGATCGATCGTTTTCGGATCCATCGTTTTTCCGTATGTGTCGTTCATTTTATCCAGTCCCAACGATCATATTGCTTTGTTATGTTTCCGCATCTATCGTTTTCCCGCATTTATTGTTCATTTCAATTGGTCCCTTGAAAAACGATAGATCGAGATTCCACTGTATATATATTGTAAATAGTCTGTATTTAGTCGAGAAATGCAATTAAAACATTAAATACAAAAAGGCTAGCAGTCTTATTTAAGGCAAAGTCCTTACAATACGAATGGACCGTTCCCTTTCTAAACCAAATAAAGTGAACAGCTTCTGTTCATTATCATTTAAGTAGTTTTTCAAAGCTTTTGCCAAAAACTACGTCAATGAAATTTATATATTGCTGCGTAGGTCTCAATTTTGAACATCTCAGATAGTAAGACTATGATAATAAAATACAAAATTGAATTTTCCTATATAAAACATAAAATAGTCTCGAATAATATACATTTAAGTCACATTAGATAAAGAACAATGGCAACAATGCAAAGAGCAAGAAATAAACGCAAAAATAAAAAATATTTTCTAGGAATATTTTCTTCACCATTTATTCTCAAACATCTATTCTCTACTCCATTTTACTCTCAACACCAAATTTTCTATAAACATAAAAATCGCTTTAAACGAATATCTAGCTATAAAAACTCGTACGTTAACCTTATCGTAAAAAGAATCGACTTTCTAGTGGGAAATAAGACCATTTATATAGCATGCCATGGGAATATCCCAATTCTAGAGTATTCAGCAATTTATAGTCAATACAGTTCAGCAAAAGACCATTTCACATTTTATTATCATACTATTAATACAAATAGATTATGGGATAAAAAGGAAAATGTTATATTTTTACTTTATCTAGAATTTTCATATTAGACATTAAAAGTCTTGAAAAATTTGAATCGTACAATTCACACTGCATATTTTTGACACATTTGACCCACAAAATACAGTACTTTCTTCCCATCTGAACTTACTACAGTCTATTAGATAGATTTCTATAAATAATTTCTTCTGGTCACGTAGCCTTATATGCGCATATGTCTAGATCGTATTGACAAGGTATTGTCCTTTTCTTGATTTTTATTTGTTATTTGTTTAGATAATTTTTACCTGGCTGAATTATTTTCCTGATCAAAGGCTGTGATTTTTATTTTTGATAAATATAATATAAACCTATTTTAAAGACACCTTGAAAGTTTCATACCCTCTATAGCAGGGGAGGGCAATTGTTTTGGCCCGGGGGCCACTTTGTGTAAGCGGAAGTTCACACCTTTTAAAATTATTGCCTGTAATTAGTTAACTTTACATTTCTGAAAACGTATAAAATGTATCATAAAAATCAATAAATATAAATTAAATTAAATATTGACAGTTTTTTCTGACTGTCTTGGAGTTTTTGGATGTCTTTGGCAGTTTTTCTGGTTGTCTTGGTGGGCCACAAAATAATCTGTAGCGGGCCACTATTTGCTCACCCCTGCTCTATAGGAATGTTCCACTGATGCTCAAAGACTTTTTTAACGTTGATTATGAAGCTTGTAATCCCTTTAAAATATTCTTCCAGAAACATATACTCCGTACATTCAAAAAGTTTTCGAACACTTCTCAACTTCACTTTGTTCAACTCATATATTAGATACATGAAACCATAATTATATCAACATTATGTATACACTAATGTGGATGTTCATAATGATAGATATCACGATCAGTGTACAAAAGGTGATAAATACATTTGATTGAGGTAAGTCAGGTATGTGGCGTACGTGTGGTATAAGCTGCTTTGATGGGTTCTGCAGAGTGGAGGATCTACAACAGTGTTGCCACTATTAAAGTTCCATGTGATTATTTTGTCAGTTTACAATTGCAATCTTAAAATACTAATTGTTAAATTTCTATGGTAAATTTTACCCAAAATCTAGACATTTCAATACCTTAGACAAAGAAAACAATGATAAAAAGCACTTGCTCGTTCAGATATACTAATTATTTTTTCTTTAGATAATATTGAATCTCTCAGTCTTGGCCTACACAGTACTGGGTAATTTAGTTCAATAAAACATTCTGCTCGCGCGAATGAGGGCTAAAAATGAGCAATAATTCAAATACGGCCTAGATTTTCATAAATCAGTAATTCAATGCTTGCAGGTGAATTAGTTTTACGTATACTCAATTCAAATGCAACAGAATTGCTTCTCTAGGCCCATGAGACCATGAAAATAATTACGTTTATCGTCGGTTTAGTGCTTTTGTTGGGGGAAAAACGGTAAAAAAAACAAACAGGCTAAATGAATAAAAGAATGGTATGAATTCTTTGGGTGTTTATACAGGTTAAAGCACCAAACTGGTTATAAATTTATTAATAGTATGTTAACAAAAAGAAATTCTTATATACATGTAAAAAGAAAAAGCCAAATTTTTCGTTTCCAAATTCAATAATACGTTTTTTACTTTTTTTTAGATAGTGAATCCAAAGCAGCTTAACTGTTTAGCTGGATCAGATAAGTCACAAAATATTACGATCCGTCAAACTACTTAATTGGAAAAAATTAGAGAAACATCCATTACATGAAGAAGAATTCTACAAAATCTAATATTCTTTAATTTCCTCAAATATAATGACTATAAATTTTAATATAATAGATAGCGAACCCCTAAAATATGAGTACCCGTAGTTTCAGTTAAGAATGATACTCTCTTCGTAATATAACATACACAGCGAAGTAAAAATAGGTAATGAATGTTGATTTTTTTAAAACAATATTTCTATTCCAATATTTCTCTAAAAGATTCAATTTATTGCATCTTGTGTCATATATTTCTATAAAAAAATCTAACCTTTCGAATCAAAAATTCTCATTTTTAAGACTATGTGGTCGGAAAATATTTCTTTCTTTTGTGATAAAAGGAAAGCGATAAAAGAAATTCTATCAGAATAAAAAGAAAATGGGAAAAAAATAAATCAATGAAAATCCGCAGTGGAATTTTTTTTACTGCATCTTTCCTCTTGAAAGATTTTTAGGTGTTTTTTTTTACGCGTTTTATTCTCTTAATCTTTGTTTCTTTTATCATGTCAGAGATGGTTCTTCGTAAAGTAAAGAGTGTAGCCACTGTGCGATTGCTGATAAAATGCCGTCCGATGATTGTCCATACTGAACTCAAATGAAGCATATACTATATAGGTAGATTAAATGATCCTTCAATCAAAATCGGTTTCATACAGCTCTAAAAGGTTAGATAATGAATACTCAGACAAAAAGGATCTAATGAAGCACAAGTAAACAAAACATGTGTTTATTCGGACATAATTATCTTCGAGTTATGTACATTTTTATATAAGTTTTCCCAACTGTATATTGAATCGCACAGCCTCGATCTATAGGACTCTATATTATTTCTACAGTTTCAAAGAAGTGGCTGATGCCTTGGCTAAGGAGGGAACTACAATGGATTTGACATCTAACACTTAAACTTATTTAGAGATCTGCTCAAAGTTAAATCTGCCATCGCCCTTTCATGGCGATCTCCTCTAGCACATGACTGGTATTGTGGCAGACAGCCGGGAGGAACTATGGCTTTTGTGGGCAATCGTGCTCAGCAGACTGCTTTGTCAAGACTCCTAAGTGGTCACCTAAAGTGCCTTAAATTTGATCAAGGCAATAAGATTTTCCCATTTGTGGAAAATATAACATCAATCATTCCATCCCTGACCATCTTCTTTCTTATTTGGGGCTTGAAATGGAGGATTTGACGCAGAGTCCCGTCCTTGTCTTGGATGTTTTAACTGTTTTTGGTATCATGGATCTGGTCTAGCCTATCGGCTAGATCAGACAGGATTAGTAGCAACAACAACATATTTTCAGAAATATACAAACTTCGAAAATGACATCCTCAAAAACCCGTATTGCAGTTAGACAGATCTAGAAGGTCAAATGTTAGAAAGAGGTAAGCTTTACTTCGTTTCAGTCAAATTTAGCCCAAAAAGGCATAATTAGTTCAGAAGCGAAAATTTGCTGACTGAAAAAGTTGGTCTAGATCACTTCAAAAGAAAGTTCACAGAAAATATTACTTTTTCAGAGGTAAACAAATTGTATAGGATTGATAATAATATTGTTCCGTTTTCCTGGGTTCGATAGGATAATATCTCAATTGAATAAAATATCTTCAGAAAGTGCACACAAAATATAATTTATTATTCTATAAATTTTTGAGGTGCATACACAAATTCAACAGAAAACACGTAACAACTGTCTTCTATACAGCAGAAAACCCTAAAAACACAAGTCAGGATAACAGAGTCTTCAATACAATACACACCTAATGCACTTTCATTACATTCAATCCTCAGCAGAAAAGAACACTGAGTTCCAATGCCAATGTCACGTATATTTATAGACTTCCAAAACGCCCTCTATCGGTCAACCAACTAGATATTTCTTGAAGCTTCTGGAAAGATCCAGAATATTGGCGACCATTTGGAGACCAAAATAAGTCACCAAATCAATCGCCAATAACTTTCATATTTGGCGAGATTACAAGAGACTCATAAAATTCTTAACAATATGTACTCGTTTACTTAATATCATGAATTACTCTTGTGTTATTAGATCTCAGTTATATCGCAGTGCCTTTAATTTACTCCTGAATCATGCCAGGTACTAATCCATACTAGCGGGCTGAGGGGTGCGACTCTGATTTATAATAGCACCTTAAGGGTCGGAATCCAATTTAGCCATGTGCCAACTCAATTTCGACCGAGCACCTCCCCCAGGGGTGACATTGGGGGATCGTACCCACTCCCACCCTCTCTGACCTCACAGATTGACTTTCCGGTCTACGGATTTAACGTGCCCATATCCAGCCTGGACACGAGGTATATATTGGCGCACGATTAGCAAATCTTTCAGTTTTGGAAACAAGAAAAAGTCTGTCGGTGCTAAGTTTGGAGAGTATGGAGGATGCTGCATCTCCAAGACCTCATGCTGGGCCGATTTGCTGAAGAGAACATGATCTGAGGATGTCGAAGCCATCAAGAAAACGGTGACGTCAACGTTAAACAGCATTCCGAAAGAGGACTTTAAAAGTCGTTTCCGAAACTTATACATCCGGGCACAGAAGTGCATTACGGCACGTGGGAGTTACTTCGAAACATATTAAATGGGTATGTATTTCATGTAATATTTTCTGGAGTTATTAGATCAGTCCTGGAAATTAATGGCCGCACCTTACTTTCTAAATGAAACTCTCAGAAAAACTAATTTGAAATAAGCATAACAGAAATCAGTTTAAAAAAATATAAATATCCCTCCCTTTTTCTTTAAAATGATATTGTTTTTAACTTTAAAAGACGTGTTCAAAAGTTATTTAAACTATGCTTACAGGGCTTTCACAAAACACTGATACATTTAGAGACACTGAAACTTAATTGTTAATACGGACAATAAGGATTAATTTTTCAATACAAAAGGGAAAACTTTTATTAGACTTTTTATTTATTCGACTTTTTATTCTCTTTTTACACCCACATTCTATTAAACCATATTTGTTTTAATTTAATTCCCCCGAAAATGTGCGTTCAAGCTTCATTTTAAAACAATGACTGCAAGAAAAAGTGACCTAATTTTACTGAATATTTTTTAAAGGTATAGCTTAGGAAAGATATTTTATCCATGTGAAGATTATTAAATTACAGGAATTGTAATAGCAGCAAATGAGTATATGTGATTGCCACCTTTTTCTCCTTTTAGAGGGGGGTGTTAAAAGGGGGGTACCTTGTAACTTTTAAAAAATTATTTCCTAATGTTTTAGACTGAATCAATTCCAGGTTAACACAAATAATCTAAAATATTAACAAATTCTCTCTAAGGCAAATGCCACTAATGAGGAATTCCTGTTAACTTTGAAAAACATTTATCTAAAAAAATTGGGTTCACTTTTTATTCAAAAATAATCCATTAGAATTGCATCAAAATATTTTTTTAAAGTCAGCTTTACATCTGAAAAAGTTACCCATTTAGAATACGGTTAGGGAATATCCTTTTTTCCAAAACATTGAATAAAGAAATCCTACGGAAAAACGAAAAAAATCATGAAATCAGCAATATAAATTTTTTACAGATCGCATTTCTTCTTCAAAAAGATTTTTATACCGTTTTGTTCTCCATTCTTTGAAGCTTTGTTCCTTTTATGTTATAATGATTTCATCAGGAAAAGTGTGGATTGAAGTTAGTGAAAGGCATCTGAAGAAAGGAGATTTGGCAAATTTAAATTATAAGTTTTATGAACTGTAATTAGGATTCTAACAAAGATTCTCTATTATTCTTGCCATGTTTTCAGGCTCTTGTTCTGTATCAGTAAGTTTTCCTTAGACCTTACAGCTCACTGTGTTTAAGACCCATCGTACAGAATACACTTTTTATAAAATTATTATTAATAACTAATAGTGAAACTAAACTTTTGTAATGATTATTAACGTACCTGGAAAGATTTGACGATTCTGGAATCAGACTGCTGAATTTCTAATCATTAGCTAATCTAGATACAAATTGTTTACTTTTAGTATCCAATCGATTAATTACGATACTTTTCTTTCTTTTATCAATTTTGATTGGTTTGGTTTGGTTTGGTTTGGTTTGGTTTGGTTTGGTTTGGTTTGGTTTAGGGCAGGGTTTCTCAAACTTTTTCCATCGACGACGCCTTTTATCAGGAGAAAATTTTGCGCGACCCCGGGGTATATACATAAAAGTAAATATACAAATGTAACATAGGTACGTAAAATAAATATACGAATATAACGTAGATACATAAAATAAATATACAAATATAACGTAGATACGTAAAATAAATGGATAAGTATAACGTAGATACATAAAAAAAATATACAAATATAACGTAGATACGTAAAATAAATGGGTAAGTATAACGTAGATACGTAAAATAAATATACAAATATAAGTAGATACATAAAATAAATATACAAATATAACGTAGGTACGGAAAATAAAGGGATAAATATAACGTAGATACCTAAAATCAATATACAAATATAACGTAGATACATAAAATAAATATACAAATATAACGTAGGTACGGAAAATAAATATACAAATATAGCGTAGATACATAAAATATACATATAACGTAAATACATAAAATAAATATACACATAAAACATTAACAAATAATAAATCAAAGAGATTTACCCGAGAATAAATCAAATAAGTTTAAGCGAAGAAAGATCGGTTTATCTCTCTGTTACGCAAACATGATGTAATTCCTGATTTTAATTGAATTGTTTTAAATCAAAAGGGTTTTCGCAATTATTTTTGCTAACCAGTATTGAAAGTTTTGTAGGGACATGTCGGGTTGAAAGGGCACCCTTCGCGGACAGTTGCTAAAATTTTCGTGACCCCAAAATTCTGTTACGCGACCCAATATGGGGTTGCGACCCACAGTTTATGAAGCACTGGTCTAGAGCGCTACGGTCATCTTTTTGCTACACGAGGGCTAATTAGACCTTATCAATTTTGAAGATATTGTGATGATTGTCACGTACTACTTCGTTCGTATGATCATGGCATCATTATGCTGACATTTTGCATGTGAAGGCAAAATCTTTCGAAAACTGAATTTTGAAAGGACGTCAGAGAGATGTATGTAAATTGCCCTTTGCATGGTCCAGATTCATTTCCGTAATCGGAAAAGAAATACGGCAGAAATTATGAGCAAGGCCGGTATTTTACGGCTAAAAGAAACAATGGCTGAAAAAAAAACATGGCGCATTTTCCTTTTCAGTTAACTGAAGATAAGAACAAATATTATGTTTTTGAGTCCAAGTCCAATTTTACGGGTGAAAGGTAATGAACGAAGTAGTTTTCTTGATGGAAATAAGTCCCAGTATTCATTCGGGCAATTGTTTTAAATACTATCATCACTAAAGACTAATTTGACTAATTTGGCCAATAAATCAATAAATGAATGTATAAATACGTCAATAATTTATGTAAAAAGTTGTGCTTTTCATATCACCAAAAAATAATAATTTATAACAAATTGTGTTTGTCTATTTATATATATATATATATATATATATATATATATATATATATATATATATATATATATATATATATATATATTACTGCTAGCCATTAAAATTGCAACAACATGAAGGAGGGATGATGAAAATGTCAATTCGCATGAAAAGAAGATGATGCTGCGATATTCAAATGATTAGCATTTAAGTGCAATCGAACGACGCAGGAAGGAGAAACGGAATCTCAAACTCTGTATAAAAGGAAATCTTCTGCAACCGGTTTCTCATTCGGAAATCGCATTTGAATGTTGGTTGTTTGTGAGAAGATCATGTTATACCTCGTATAAGATGGCGATTCGCTACCAGCACGTGTCGGAATTCGATAGTGGCAGATCATGGCCTATCGAGAGTGCGGTTTATCGAGAGTGCGGTTTATCGTTCCGCGATATTGCTACTCGCATTGGTCGGAATACAACGACTGTCATGAGAATATGGAATCGATGGGTCCAGAAGGGTCATACCGCCCCTCCTGATGCCATGCTGGATCTCAACGGCTTCCACTAACGCCTGAGAAGACAGACATGATGTCAGGTTGATCTTGCAGGATCGTACAGCCCTATCACGGAAATTGAGTGAGGAAATGGGCTTGTTTGCAGCACTACAAGTATCCGCACGGAGAGTAATGACGTCTGGAGCACAACGGACTGTCTGCACGGCCATCATTATTGGGGCTTCCCAAGACACTGCAGCATTGAGACTCGCGGTGACGGTGGTGCGCCAACGACAAAACTGAATACAGGAGTGGCACCACGTCGTCTTTTCAGACGAGTCCCAGTTCTGCGTGCAGCATCATAGTGGACGTATTTGTGTCTGGAGGCACCGAGGAGAACGCACGTGGCCTGCTTGCATTCGATATCATCATACGAGCCCTGCACCTGGTGTGATGGTATAGGCAGCCATTGGGTACACGACACGAACACTTCTTGTTCGAATCGTTGGTAATCTGAACAGCCAGCGTTACATTTCGAAGATCTTAAGGCCGGTGGCTGTTCTCTTTCTTCTGGGCCTCGGAGACGTTATCTTTCAACAAGATAACGCAAGACTGCATGTTGCCCTTCGTGTCCTTACCTACCTCGACAGAGAGAGTATTAGACTGTTGCAATCACGTTGTCAACGTGACGTTGTCACGTTCTGGAACGTCATTGCCAGCACGTTCTCCAGATCTCTCACCCACTGAAAGCATCTGATCACAGGTTGAAGAGAGACTGGGCCGTCACCGCTCTCCAGCCACTACGGTTGGTGAAGTAGGGCATAGACTTGAAGAACCATGGAATGACTTGCCTGTATCTGTCATCCAAGCCCAGTTTGACTCGATGCTTAACGGGGTTAGAACCGTTTTAGCTGCCAGAGTCGGCAGCTGTGTGTGCTAATTTCAGACCCTGTATACCCCAAATTGCCTACAAATTTAATCATGTTTTCTTCCTGATATGCTGTATATGTACAATAAGTGTCTATAGTTACAATGGATTGTTGTCTTACATGAAACAGCTGTTACTGTCCTTCGAAGTAATCCCCTTAGGCGGTAATGCACATTTGGGAACGGCTGTACAAGTCTTGGAAACACCTGGCGTAGTCGTCTTTAGGGATGGCCTTCAGCTGGGTCGTAGCATTACGTTGGATGTCCGAAAACCTATGGTCCTTCAGGGCTGATTTCAATTTCGGGAACAGGAAAACGTCCGGGGGAGACAAGTCTGGGTAGTAGAGTGGGTGATTTAGGGACACAACTCGTCTGTTGGTCAGGAACTGCTGCACCATAAAGGCAGTATGTGGCCGTGCTTTGTCGTGAAGCAGGGTCCAGTTGCCTTACTTGGAGTACTGGGGGCGTACCCGATTGATCCGTTGCAGCAGACGTTTCAGTATATCCACGTACTTAGCAGCATTTAACGTGGTTCCCTCAGGGAGGAATTCTTCATGGATGAGACCCTCAGAGTCGAAGAACACCACGAGCATTGTCTTGATGCGGAACTTCTCACTTCGCATCTTGTTTTTCGGTGACCCTTGATCCCGCCACTCTGAAGCTTCCCGTCGGGGTCGTACTTCACGCACCAGGTTTCGTTACCAGTGACAATGGTTTTCAGGAAATTTGGGTTTTGATCCGTCATGTCGATGAAGTCTTCCAGACGTCAAGCCGAATTTCCGGCTTCAAAGAGTAGGGCACAAGTCGGGAGCTTGCGTTTACGCAAACCCTGGTCAGTATGAGGTGGGCCATCTCACGACCAATTCTCAATTCCTTTGCTATCATTCACACAGTCACACGACGATGCTTGGCCAACAATTCCTTCACTTTCTTTACGTTGTCCGGGGTGCGTGCATTTGTAGGCGGACCACATCGGGGGCTGGGGGGGGGCGTCTTCAATTGTGTCCCGTCCCTCTCGGAAGCGTTTAAACCACTCATACACGCACTTCAAGATGACAGAACGTTCTTCGTAAACATTTAGCAGCATTTCATGAGTATCTTTCACAGATTTTCCAAGTTTGAAACAGAACAGCATATTCGTTCGCTGATCCATTTTCAATTTCGACCGAGCGCACTACACCTTTACCGTACAATGAACTGTTTCCACACGATAATCTAACTCGCAACACCACCACTCAGGAACTGGTTCAGACCAGACTTAACCTGTCCGGCACGGTATGGGCCGGTTGCAAACTCTTACCACCGTGATCACTATGACGTCATTCACCGAACTTTGTGGTCAAAGGTTGTGTGTGTGTATATATATATATATATATATATATATATATATATATATATATATACATATACATATATATATATATATATATATATATATATATACATATATACATATATAGACATATATGTATATATATATATATATATATATATACATATATACATATATAGACATATATATGTATATATATATATATATGCATATATACATATATACATATATATATACATATATATATATGCATATATACATATATACGTACATATATACATATATATATATATACATATATACATATATACATATATACATATATATATACATATATATATATGCATATATACATATATACGTACATATATACATATATATATATATACATATATACATATATACACACATACATACATATATACATATATATATATATACATATATACATATATACACACATATACACATATACACATGATAGATTTTATATATATATATATATATATATATATATCAACTAATAGAAAGGATAAGTGTAAATATTCATCAGATACTTCGTATATTCGCATATTCTACGCATTTTAGTATTTTCGAATATACTAAACTTACAGATTTCCGTGCTTATAAATGCCCTAATTCGTTGCCTATAGGAAACTCAGGTAATTCAAAAATTCAATATTATTCAAAGATTCAATGTATTTTCATAAAGTTTCGATATTATTCAAAGATTTAATATATTGGCATATACTATGCATTTTAGTATTTACGAATACACATACAGATATCCAGACTTATAAATGCCCAGTATCGTTGCCCACGAAAAACTGGGGCAATCAAAAATTCAAAGATTCAAATTAAACCAAAAATAGTGATTGGTGTTTCGTTGATACAGCAATAAAGTTCGCAAAAGATTTAATTTCTTCTTCATTAAAAAAAAGAGTCTAAAATTCATTTCTTTAAAAAGTTTATTAACATTCTTTCGGAAAATTTCAACTTTATCCATAACATTTTTCTGAATTCACGGATAATTCATATTCGATTAATTGGGAGTTTAATATAATTTTCAATTTTCTTCCCTTGGTTAAATTTTCATTTGAGGTGCAACTGTTCATTATATATTTCTGAATCTCTGAGTATCTCTGCTCTACAAATAACCATGTTCGGTTTCAAGGACACAGATTTTCAAAGGATTTCAGGAAATTCCACAAACTTATATCGAATAGAAATATTTGCCTCATATCCGTTAATGTAGCGAAGTAAAATTCAATAATTCAACAACTCTTTTCCAGAATTCAAATTAACACATCATTCTCGAAATCCTTTTCCATCTACAGAAATATTTTTGCATCTGACATTAATACAGATTAATAGTTATTGGATTCAGAAACTGGTTTTGCTAACGAAAAGTCATTAATTAAAGTCACGAAAATAAACGCAACCGCCACTGTTTTTGAAACCACCATATTGGCATTCTCAGAGTTGCCATTTTGCACGAGCAGACAAACGTAAGGAGGAGTAAAAGGAAAACTTTCTACGATTAAAGTAAGAATCAATAATCATTATCAGTTTTGTTAACGCATGTCATAAGTAATTCTTTTAATTTCTTTTGTCGTTTCAAGATGCTTCAGGAGATTGAACTAAACAAATTGTTTCCCAATTTATGTTTCCATGTTAGATTTCCTTTAACTAATAATGAATATTTCTGAACTTTGCATGACAAATGACTTTCAAAACTTCGTACGAGTTATATAAGAGAACTTCGCTTAACAACATTTTCCCTCTGACAGATTTTCCACTGTCTTCTAATGTTTATTGTGTTATTAGAAGCAATGATTTATACAATAAACTGAACACTGACGCCTTGAAATTAAAATGTGAGCAAAAGGAAACCTTTATCTCATAATACAATTAAATTTGCCTTACTTTGTTCCTCTATTCACAAGTTTATGAATGTATGTAGACGCGCATTACCGACATTGCCTTCCTTCACTTTTAATTGGAAAATTAACTTTATCAAAAATGATTATATAGTAATTATATTACATAATTCATAAACTACTAATGCCATTTCTGTGTTTGAAATGCCCATATGAACAATCAGAGTAATCAAATATTAACTAAGCCTTTGAAAGATTACAGAATAAAGACGGCACACGAAAAATATTAGCTCTCTTGCTTCAATTTAAATGTCCGTAAACGATTTTGTTTTGAAAGTGTGCATCCATAATTCTTTTCACATTTTAGGAAGATACAGTCGCACGACTTAATGGATATTTACCCAAATAAATAAGTCTTTAGCCATGCATGCAAGATACTGCATAACAAAGGCTCAACTTTCTGCTCAAAATGTTCAGGGAAATATGCCAATTCATTGAAAATGTTTTAGTTCGTAATGTTTTGATGTTTGTTATTGTTCTCTGAATACTTTCTAGGACAACAAGTTGGCAAGCCCCCTAAATTTTTTCGTGTCCAGTAAACTTGAAGCCGCCACTTATAATATTTCAAATATTCTCAGTTTTCTGAAAAATATGACTTCAAGAGAGAAAATGGACAGCAAGATAATGGATATTTAGATTTTTAAAGACATTTATTAAAATGGCTTTTTCAGAATAAAAAAAATTGAATTTCGTTATAGCAATGTTATACTATAATTATTTTATAATAGGAAGCATATAAGGAGAGTACTATTTTCCATCGTGTTTTTTGATAGCTCTAAAGAAATGTCACTGTGCGTATGTAAGTAATATTAATGTCCCACCATCCATAGTTCTATACCATTAATGTCATCTTTCTTCGTCTACAACTACTTCCGTTTCTGTTTTTGTGTTGCCTGGCTGTCGCTTTAGAAGGTAACCTCATACACAGGTCACGTGTACAAGTGGAACAAAAATTTCTATTGTCCTGGTAGGAGTTGTAGCAAAACGTGGTTCAGTAAAGATGTAGAAACTAGAATGCTGCAGACTCGTGAAACATAACTTTTATTTTCAAAACTGGCTGTTATTAGGTGCCGAACCTTACTAACGAACATCACATACCAAATAAACATTCGAACTACTCGTTCCAGCAGGTGACTCCTACTTTTGTTGTAGTCAGAGATTGCTTTCTGCGCCCTCTCCTGGCAACATGGAAAGAATATTTAACAGGAATATTAAGCGGCGCTTCACATATAGCCTGTTCACATAGAATCCATCAGTTTCAGCATTAAAGATTCCATTGGCTCAGATTGGGAGAGGATTGGTAAAAAAATTTTTCGATAACGCTCGGAAATCTACGTGGACAGGCCCTTGGTGTATTGCATATGGGTTTAACTTGAGCGAAGAACCAGACGCTACCATTCTCTCTTCTGTTCTTTGTAAACATGTAAATAACTTTCAATCTTTATATTTCTTATAATATTTTAACCAATTAAATATTAGAGTACTGTCCATAATGTGTTCAAGTAAATAAATTATTTTCCTAATTTATTTTCCTCTTATGTTCCTCTTAACTAGATGAGTTTCAGTGGTCAGCAAACACAGTCGACTACAACAAGGCAGCCCGACCTAATGACTTCTTCTGGTTGTGGAGACGTTACATATATGTGTGTGTGTTGACGGCTCCGTATGATGCATTTGATTAGTGTATCCAACTTGTGGCTATTACCAAGTATGTGATTGCTAAAAACATCAAATCCATAATGACTACTTGTAACTATTTCCAAAGGCTTAATCTCCAGAAGGCTCTCACAGAACTACGCATACGTACTGTAACGTCCTCGTAGTTGAAAATAAACACACGAGAGACAGAAATGTTCAAACCACAGCGTATATTAAAGATATATAACTTATGTACAATATATACAATTGCATAGAGACTATTCCTAGTCTGTGTCCGACAGATTTCTCTGAAACAATCACTAAGACTCTTTTAGTCTTTAACCGAGAGATGAACCCGCACCGATCAGCACGTGGGCCAGCTTCGCCCCAATTCTTCCGCTGATCTCGTTTATTCCAGCTGCTGGCCCTCTCTCCCCTATCCTTTTGCCAGGTGCTCCTCTATATTATATATATATATATATATATATGTTAGTTTGGTGGCGGATTCCCACGCTTCCCGAGGCTACAGACGCTGGTCAAACGAACGCTCAACACTTCAGCTCCTCATGGGGTTGTCTTCATCTCGGTGGACCCTTTTCTCGTCCGAGCGTCAGTCAGTCTCGATGTTTCTTCGGGCTACACAGGGGTCAACGCCAGCCAGTCTCCCTCTTTGTAACCTTCGTCTCGATAGGCAAGATGCGGGGCAGGGGTGTTTTCCTCCTCTCTGTTCTCGAAGCGCCAGTTGGCTTCATCTAGATACGTGAAAGCTAATTTACACAGTAGTAGCTTGCTTTTTCCTGGTAATTAACTATACCCTCCACCTCAACTCCATGGAATATGTTTTCCATGAAAAAGAGTGTTTTGGTTCGGTGTGACCTCTTCTCAGGAAAGGGGAATCCATGACGTTACAGTACTCTCCGCTCGCTGATTTCGAATCTGCACGTTATTCCGTATCTTGAGAAGCTGTTAAACTCTATCCATAATGTAGACTCTCACTTTTTCACCACTCCGAGTTTGCTTTTTAATGACACACATTTATAACAAAACTCAAAAAAATAAATAAATAAATAAATACGTGTATGTAGTTTATTTTTCATATGTTTAAAAGTTAACCCTACATTGCATGCTTTATTTTCTGTTTAAAGGATTAACTTTTTATCACAAAATACTTGAGTAAAATATAGAAATAAAACTGAAAACATCATAGTCACGGTTAAAACCACATACATTTTTAAATATCAGAAAGAATTTTTTCTCTGTTTCAAATGAAATCGCTATGCAGCGTTGGTTTAGAAATAAATGTATATGTCTCTTTTACGTGCGAAAGCGTACCGTATATACCAGGGGAGACGACGGTAATCAAAAGACATTCCCAAAAGAGCCTTTTGGGATTGTCTACGTTCTTAAAAGTGTCAAAAACAGATAACGTTATATTTGGTGCAAAGAAATTTTAGGCGTTGCTTTTTCTAATTTTTTTATTGGATATGTCAGGCTCCAATTGTTAGAATAATTAATATACCTAAATTCTTAAATAGTTTCAATATCTTTAATAATTATTTTTACCATGTTTTTATTAACTTGCTTTCTTGTTTGTGTGTGTGTTTGTTTGTCCATTACAAATCTTGCAATCGATTTTTAACTAACTTCCCGACAATCTAGACATTTGAAACTTTTAGAATAGCTCAGAACACGATGACAATGCATTTTTTAAATACTTTTAGCCACCTTTAAGCAGATTTTTACCATGGTTTTTATTATTTTCAGTTAATTTTGTTTTGTAGACTGGTGCAGCCATCTGTCGGCCGGAACGGGAACGAAAAATAAACACAAGTTAACTTCCAATTAACTTCATTTTCTTTGAAGTCGATGGGATAATCCATGAAAAAAAATTTTTAAAAGTATCTATTAATACATAGAATTGTCAAGTTTATATGATTCAACATAAAATTTAAAAACATAGTATATAAAAAGTTCTTTTTATCTTGTAATTATTATTGTTTTTTTTCAAATTATTCAAATTTGACCTACAGTCCGTTGTTGCAGTTCGTGGCCATGTAGTTAATTGCTGGTTTGTCAACATTGAGCATTGTTGTTTTTTAATTAACCTAAATGTAGAATGCAAGGATTCACAGCTAAGTTGTATCAGAGACGTTGTTCGACATGCAGTTCAAACGAGCCCGTTGCTTTGGAAAAAAAAACATATTTTACAGTGGTTTCTGTTGTTGTTGTTCTAGGAAGAGAAAAAAAATGGGAAATAAGAAAATTTATCAGAAAACATTCAGAGAGCAATTTATAAGATATTCTTGTATATTTTAAAATGCACATGCGGCTCGCGATCAGCAGTTTGGCAATCCCTGCTATATACCGCGCCTGTAAATGTATTTTCATGTTTCATGAGCTTACGAGACAAAAAAAAAAAAAACGATGTTACCAGAACTTCATCAACTTTAAAAGAGCGAATTAAACAAACATGAGATATGGGGTCGCAAATTTTTAATATACGCACGCACACACACAGTGGTATAACTGAAGTAGTTGTATGTATATTTGAATCTAAATTCACAACTAATCCTGTAAATGTATTTTCATTTTTTATAAACATCTGAGGCAGGAAAACTAACATTACCCGTACATCATGGTCATGGAAATAATTAATTTTATGAACACGAAATTCGGAGGATCAAATGTAAGTAACACCTAACTACTTGAGTATGTTTTTGTAATTGCTTCTATATTATATATTACCGATATTTTACAAAAAAAATTAAGCTGGTTGTTTTAGACCCTAATACTCATCGTTCGCCACTAAACTTATAAATGAATTTTCCCCTTTTATAAATCTAGAAAGAATAGATAAATGTTAACACTACCCTCGCATTTTTCCTTTGCTTACAAATTATGTTGACATACGTTCGGATATTTTTATTTTATTTCTTTCTAATTTCTTTTGTGAATTCTGCATGATTAATACTCCAACGGGAAATCGGGAACTCAAGGTGTTACTTGGCGTATAAATCATACATTTAAAAAAAATGATAATCTAAAGAAATTAAAACCCATCTTTGCAACACTTTATTAACATCTCTGAGAAAATAACACTTTCTTTAAAACAAAATGCTGCATTTTATGATACATTTCGGTCATGCTTTTTTTCCACTTATATATTTTTAGCTCTGAATTTTTTCTAAATCACATTTCCCTTATTCTTGTAATAGTGTTACATTTTTGGGATTCATTAAAATTATTCCTTTTGTTCCTTACAGATTAATCGTGCATTCTGCACGATTAATACTCCAACGGAAAATCGGGAAGCCACGGTGTTACTTAGCGTATAAATCATACAGTTAAAAAAAATAATGCAAAGAATTTTAATCCGATCTTTACAACACTTTATTAATATCTCTGAGAAAATAACACTTTTCATTGAAACAAAATGCTGCATTTTATGATACATTTCAGTTATGCTTTTCTATCACTTGTATAATTTTAGCTCTGGATTTTTTCTAAATCACATTTCACGTATTCTTGTAATAGTGTTACATTTTTTGGGATTTATTAAAATTATTCCTTTTGTTCCTTACAGATATTTCTGAGAAAAAAATTTATAACGAAAACACATTTTTTATCCCATGTTCCGTCAAAGCCTGTGTGAAAACCTCTGTTTCAGAAAAGAAAAAAATTTACTTTCATATAATACAGCAATATAACAATCTCTTTTTTCTAGCTTAGATACCCCAAAAAATATTACTAGAATAACCACTGAATTCCATTTGATTCTATATCCAAAAGACAAAGTAGTTTTTTTTCCTTCCCAATGAAATGCTTCTGTTACGTGTTGAAACTTTACGAGAGACTACTTTTTTACTAAAACAAGCGTATCCACGGAACTATTAAATACCGAACAAGCGATTTATTGCATTGTTACATAATCGCATTACATGCTTCCATGTCCGAAAAAAAGTTAAAATTGTTTCGTGACAACAGTACAAGATTGCGGCAAGTTAATGGAAATTTTTCCTTTTGCGAGAACGAACTAAAATTAGGCGTACTAAGATCTGCTGGGGAACTTTCTACGGTATATAAAGGGTTAAAATTTGATTAAATTAGATTTCATTTATATATTACTTACAACGCTCGGGAGATGTAAGTTACAGTATTTTGAAGGAAACGGTATAATATGATAACCCTTAACATGAAACATCAGTTTTGAAAAATGTCGATCAAACAACTAGTGTTTTAAATTTAAATGTAGTAGATTTCTGAAACTGTGATACCAGTATTCTTGGGGAAGGTGTTTGTCACATGAACGTCAAAAATGCTGTCTTATTTTCAAGCAAAATCTTTTAAGATTGGGGTTACAAACCCGTTAAGTAGCTAAAAAGTATACAAAATTTTTTTTTTAACTTAAGACTATCTGATCATCGTGAAATTGCAGACCGCTTATGTCATCGTGCCTAATGAATTTTTAAAAATAATTACAAGATGAAAAGAACTTTTTATGTACCATGTTTTTAAATTTTCTGTTGAATCATATAAACTTGAAGATTCTATGTATTAATAAATACTTTTTTTAAAAATTTTTTGATGAATTATCCCATCAACTTGAAAGAAAATGAAGTTAATTGGAAGTTAACTTGCGTTTAGCTTTTCGTTCCCGTCCCAGTCTAAGGTTGGCTGCACCAGTCTACAAGACAAAATTAACTGAAAATGAATTCAAATCTGCTTAAAGATGGCTAAAAGTATTAAAATAATGCATTGTCATCGTGTTCTGAGCTATTCTAAAAGTTTCAAATGTCTAGCTAGTCGGGAAGTTAGTTAAAAATCGATTGCAAGATTTGCACTAGACAAACACACACACAAACAAAAAAGCGAGTTAATAAAAACATGGTAATAAAACAGCTTACCATATATTTCTAATTTTTGGTTACTGCTGACTTTTAG
Source organism: Dolomedes plantarius (assembly GCA_907164885.2). Classification (NCBI taxonomy): domain Eukaryota; kingdom Metazoa; phylum Arthropoda; class Arachnida; order Araneae; family Dolomedidae; genus Dolomedes; species Dolomedes plantarius. The sequence continues at coordinate 56,111,028 of OU015497.1, read as the reverse complement.
TTTTACAGAATTTTCAGAAAATGTCTAGCAATGTTTCCATCTTCTTGTAAAGGGAATGTCTTTGATATGCCAAATAGGAACTAAAAAATTAGAAACAGAATCAATGTGGAAAATTACTTCCGAGACAATATATCAGATTTTTTTTTCTAGCGGAGGCACTTGTGTAGACATTCGCCTATAATTCACTGTAGTTTGCTGGCCATTTTATTATGGGGGCACCATATAGGTGAACTAGCATTACCCCTTATTAAGAGACGACACAAACGGAGGTATTTTAGTGGTGCAAAGCCAGGATTCGATCCAAGCAACCTCAGCACCGAAAGCCAGCGCACTGTACCACCAAGCCACCACAAGCACCCATATAAGATATTGAACTTCACATTGTCTTGTATTTGTGGAGAGAATTCGCATTATCTGTCAACCAGCTACAGAAAAAATCACATTATTATGTATTTATATGTATCATCTCTATGTATTTGTATTGCAACGATTTAGAGAACGAACTACTTTCTTGATTAACTTAAACTTTATGTATTAATTCCTTAAAATACTGAACAGTAACAATGGGAAGTAAATTAGCATATTATTCCTTTGTACGTTACTCGGTCCCCTCATAAGGATTGAAATCCAGAAAACGTAAGCGTTTTTAGCGGAATAAGTCTTTCCTTTGTGCTAGACTAGCGAGTTCCGAAGAGTCTGTTGTTTCCAGCTGATGTTCGTTAAGTCTATTCAGAGGTGATTCTGAAGCTGGTTGGAGCAGTTGAAGCTGTACCCTACATGCATCGTCTCAGCAGAAACAAATGAATGAGTTGTCTGCACATTTGGATGATAAAGAACATTAAAGGATTTCATGGAAATGGAAAATTTAATTCCGGTGAAGAGGAAATGGAAAAATTTTAAAAATTAAACGATTGGAAAATGGAATAAGAAAAGGGATTTAAAATATTTTCTCACGAAATCTATAATTAAATATATATATATATATATATATATATATATATATATATATATATATATATACACTGAAGAGCCCAAAAAACTGGTACAGGCGTGCGTAAGCAAATAATGGAGACATGCAACCAATCAGCGGAATGCGATTTAGTCTGCAGCTTCTATATAAGACAGTAGGTATGTGGAGAAGCTATTAGATCGGTTCCTTCTGCTACAATGGCAGGTTATCAAGACTTTTAACGTGGCTTTATACTCGACGCACGAGAGAAGAGACACAGCATCTGCGAGATAGCGATGCAGTTTGGATTTTCGTGCACGACCATTTTACGAGTGTACTGTGAATATCAGGTATCCGGTAAAACATCAAATCTCTGACAGCAGTACGGCCAGAAAAGACCTTGAAAGGACAGGACCGTAGACGACTGACGAGAATCCTTGAACGGGATAGACGTCCAACACTTCCTCGAATTGCTGCGGATTTCAATGTTGGGTCATCAAGTGTCAGCATACGAACTGTCCAAGAGGCCGTCATTGATATGAGCTTTCGGAGTCGCAGGCCCATTCGTGTACTGTTGTTGACTGCACGGCGCAAAGCTTTACGCCTCGTCTGGGCCCACCAAGACCTCCATTGGACTGTTGATGACGGGAAACACGTTGCCTGGTCTTACGAGTCTCGTTCCCAATTATATCGGGCGGATGGACGTGTAAGGGTATGGAGACAACCTCATGAATCCATGGACCGTACATGTCAACCGGGGACTGTTCAAGCTGGAGGATCCTCTGTGATGGTATGGGGCGTGTGCAGTTGGCGGGATATGGGACCCCTGATACGACTAGAGACAACTCTGACAGGTGACGGGTACATAAGTATCCTGTCCAATCATCTACACCCATTCATATAAATTGTGCATTCCGAGGGACTTGGACAATTCCAGTAGGACAATGCAACACCCCACACGTCGGGAGTTGCTACCAAATGGCTCCAGGGTCCCTCTTCTGATTTTAAACACTTCCATTGGCCACCTAAATCCCCTGACATGAACATTATTGAGCATATCTGGGATGCTTTGCAACATTCTGTTCAGAGGAGATCTCCACCCCCTCGCACTACTATGTATTTGTGGACTGGCCTGCAGGATTCCTGGTGTGAATTGCCTCCAGGATACCTTCAGACATTAGTCGAGTCCATGCCACGTCGTATTGCGGCACTTCTGCGTGCTCGTGAGACCCCCTACACGATATTAGGCAGGTGTACCAGTGTTTCTGGCTCTTCAGTGTATATATATACATGCATATACATACATATACATACCTACACACACAACGCTTGTGTATATATATATACCATCGTTGCATAAAACTAAGTTTTCAGAAATGCTCCATTTGATTGTTTAAAACCAATCTATATATATATATATATATATATATATATATATATATAACGCGTAGGTATGCGGCACAAAAATCGACGATATTTCTACAGTCCGAATGGCAACGGCTGCAACTACTGGATGTAAACATTAGCGGCCGTCCTCAATTTGCAACCGCGTGTGTGTAGTGGCTCGACGATAGCACGTAATTTGGTACAATTTAATTGCTGTATTTTACTCGTGAACAATTTTAATTTATACACGAAATAATTTTAATTTATTCATTTTATATGATTAAGTGGAGATATTTGAATTGCGAACAATAATGCATACAGAGAGAAATGTAATCTACACTACATTTTAGTACTTCCTGACTTTTTACTCCATTTTATAAGTGAAAATTTTCCCCAACAATTTCTTATTTGATGTAATGATAAAGTGTAGATATCTTAGTTTTGAAAAATAGTACATACAGTGAGGGATGTAATTTTTAAAATCATTGGTGTTGGGTTTCTCAAACTTATCTTTAACTCTGTTCTGAAGTAATGGAAATTCCCATTTTTTAATCATGATGTTTGAGATTCAGCCTTATAGTGAATTTAGCAATGATTATAAATTTGTTGTCTGAGCTTTCACTACCCCTTAACAACGTATATTTATGACAGGTAATGGTAACATTCCTTACATATATTATTTTCAATTGAGTTGTTTTGCCAAAGAAAATATAAATCTAAAAGCGACCAACCTGGTCGCGCAGCGGCTAGTATATATATATAAAACGCGTAGGTATGCGGCACAAAAATCAACGATATTTCTACATTCCGAATGGCAACTGCTGCAACTACCAGATGTAAACATTACCGGCCGTCTGCAATTTGCAACCGCGTGTCAACATGGATTTACGCATTGAAATCAGGAATGATCGAAAGCGAGCTGCACGATCAAGTGAAATTTGGGAACAGTCTCAAGAAAGAGAGCGAAGAAGAAATAATTCATTAAGAGAGAGGCGTGAAAGAGAGCATAAATTATCGCGAAGTTAGGCTTAATCTTCGGCGGCACAGCAACCGAGAGCCAGTAATAGTTAATTTTCTACACTTTTTTCAGTACGTGATGAAATTTTACTCCATTTTTAAAAGTGAGGAAATTTTCTCAACAATTTATTATTTGATATGATTAAGTGTAGATAAATAAATTGTGACCAAAAGAACATACGGTGATGTAATCCATACTATATTTTAGTACTTGCTGAATTTTTATTCCATTTTTTTCAGTGAAAATAATTTTCCCCAACAATTTCGTATTTGATGTAATGATAAAGTGTAGATATCTTAATTCTGAAAAATAGTACATACAAAGAGGGATGTAATTTTTAAAATCATTGGTGTTGGGTTTCTCAGTCTTATCTTTAACTCTGTTCTGAAATAATGGAAATTCACTTTTTTGCTCACGATGTTTAAGAATCAGCCTTATAGAGAATACCCCTTAACAATGTATATTTATTATGGCAGGTAATGGCAACATTCCTTACATTTGTTACTTTTAGTTGAGATGTTTTGCAAACGAAAATATAAAAATAAAAGCGACCATACTGGTCTCGCAGTGGCTAGTCTAATGTTAATTGATGCCAATGCTGAATTACCTGCATCAGGGATATGACCGAATTTTGATAGAGATAATCTATATATATAAAACAGTTCCGTAACTGACTGACTGACTGACTGACTGACATACAAAGCACAGACCAAACCGCTGGACCTCAAGAGCTGAAATTTTGCATGGCGATTCTTCTTATAGTGTAGTGGTGCACTAAGAGAGATTTTTGAAAAATTCTTCTTAGATTTTTTAAATTAAATTTTTAAGCTGTTTTAGTAACTTTTTTTGAGTTTGCATTTAAAAGAATAATTTGAGGGTTATAAAATTTATATCACAAGAAAGATCATAAAAATTCCTTTAAAATGACATCTTTTTCGAATCTTCACCTCCATTTACTAATTTTTGGTGAATTTTTAAAGATTCATTTTTAGAATTCAATTTATTAAATGCCGATCACGTGATTTCTTTTTCTGGTACTTTAAATAAATTTATCGTCACGTGCATAACAACTAAATAGACAAAAAAAAATTTCTTGCCAATGCGGTAGACGATTGTACATTATTTTGTCTATAAAAACATCCCTTACGATTTTTTTTATAAATATATATTTTTTTCTACATCAATTGTATAGATTGATCGTCGTATTTATTATAAATATATATATATATATATATATATATATATATATATATATATATTTATTTTTTTTGGCATTAATTGCATACATTGACCGTTGTATTTAATTTGAATGTACTCTGTAGCGAAGTGCGGGTTTTCAGCTATTCTTATATAATTTTAAAAGGGAGAGAGATTTAAGTTATGTTGGACGTATTTCATTAAAAGGTAGCGGACTAGTTAGGAAAGTTAATAGTTATTTCTTTTTCAATCATATTATTGCTTAGTGTCAATGTAGGACGTTGTTTTCCCTTCCAAAATCAAATGTCTAAAACACCCTACAACTTATAGTGAATATGACAAAGTTTTGTAATGGATGGGTGAAAGATTTAGGTACTTTAAACTTGAGTAACTCGAAAAAAATTATTTTTATCATGTTTTGCATTAATGTAATGTCGAAATATCTATAAGAAACACATATATCAAGGATATATTTGCCGAATATATCATTTTTATGCTAGATATATCCTTTATATGTCATTTGATATTAACACAATCTGCATACATTCTAGCTCTCGAATAATTTTAGATAGATACATAACTGAATTCATTTTTTAACTCATTTTTCATAGATTTTCCCCAAATATTTTGCATGTTTTCCGTCAACAATATAATTTAATATTTTAAAACCTAATCTCAGATTCTGAAGGTTCTAAATCTTAATATGCATAACCGAATTTGTGAATGGCAACTCCTAATTTATTAATTCTTACTCGCATTTGTAATTAACCGTACCGTTTCTTTGTACAATGCAACTATTCGTTAATACATTTCAAATACGGAAATAAGTTACCTTAATGAATCATCGTTCTGTTAAAGGAAATTGATCATTTCCGTAAGAAGGTAACACAAAAGCTATTTTTCAATGTATGACTTTGATGACATTTTAAGTTTTGTAATCAGCTGTAGGATCTTTCCAACCTCTTGTTTCAATACCTTTCTATGAGGGTAAATTCTAGATTCAGTGGTATTGCCTATCCCTTTCATTTTAGATTTATCCCAATAACCACAGTCTCACTACATAAGTTTTATTATGAACCAAACGCCCATAGCTTCTACAAAACAATTTGAGCTACCAAATAAAGCAACTAAGGTGAACAACACCTTTAGGCAACTCTAGAAATCTATGACTCTGCAAAGCTCAAACTATTCCTAATTTCAAATGACTGTCATGTCATCCAAGGAATCCAGAGAGCTTAGAGCTCTTCCCCGAGGTAAATTCTACTCGACTTATGCCTTTCTACTCTTTGAACAATGGGTACGCACTTCCCTCTGCAGATGCACTTAAACCGAAAATTTTTGCTTTCACTCGAACGGAATGGGTCGTTAGGTATTAAAGAAATGCATAAAGATGCGATATAAACTCTGTAAAAATTGAAATAAAGAAGTATCTTATTTTGTTGTCACACTATTGAACCCTTTCAATATTTCATTTGTAAAATGCAAAAGTAAAAATTGTGTTAATGGACAAGTATTCATTTGAGGTAAATTTTCTTTTATTTATTAACAGTATTCCAGCAATGATGATGTGAATGTAATGAACTTTGTATGTTAATAGTTTTATAAATTTCTTGCTGTGTAACTATTGTTGCTAAAAACAAAGTTTTACAAGCAAATGTCGTGAAAAATTATAAGCAGAATGAGTGAGAAAGGGTGCAGTGCATTCATAAAGTAATACTTTAGAATAACCTTGTAAAATCCCAACCAGAGCAAAAAAAAAATATCCATTCCACAATATTAAGGCTGCTATGTACTAAGAAAAAAATCTTATTTCCCTTTTCCTCTTCTTGAAGACTCTTGTGGTGGGAGGAGTCCAGTTGACAGTTCGAGAATTCCACCCCCCTTAGGATTGACATTTTTAGGGATTGTAATGGCTCTCTCTCTATAGGGGGATTAAGCGCTGCCCCCAAATTTTTTATTTAAAATATATTTTTGTCAACTATTTTCAGGTACATAAATGCTGATAATCAAATGAAATTTGTATTGTCAGATAGCCTGAACATTTCTGCAAAGCGCTACAGGATTCATTTTATAAATTTCGTCCACCGAAGGAATTTATGAGCGTTTAAAACACACTATACCAGATTTTTCCACGAATAATTTAAATTTTAAAATATTAATTGCATTCTTTTAAAAAAACGAAAAAAGTACACAAATGTAAAATTTCTTTCTCTATGACGGAGTACAGTTTTTTGAAAAAATCTTTGAATCCAAGTCGGCAATCCGTGGACAAATTTTCTCCATAGGTTAGCACTGAGGTGAGCGAATCCAATGGGGTTAGTAGATAGCAGCCTTAACAGTGGTTTATCAAGAAATATAAAAGTTAAATTTCACTCATCTGATTATAATATTACCCTTCATTGCAGAAACCCTCAATCGAAATTTCAACACCTTAAACGCATATTTATACCAACCATATCTTGCATCTCTAGTTATCAAACTTCGGTATAGGACAAAGACGAGTGGTTGAGAACACCGCATTTAAGATTTCTTCAATGCATGAACTATCACAAATTTCTTTTTTAGAATTTCAATATAAGGGGAAATATCAACATAGCTTTACCGAATATAGTTAAAATAAGTTCTTGTAACATTTAACAACATTTTTAATAAGAAAAGGAAATGTAATGACAGTACAGTGTCTGGCTACACAAATTAGAAGTTTCCCATGTAACGTCAAGGATACATTGCAAAATTTAATTGAAAATTTCATTATACCAGATAAAAGTTAATTCACATGATTCGTTTCTGTAATTTATGAAAAAAATTAACGTTCTTATTGTTAAAAGTTCCGTGTGCTTCAAATATGTTCCTTATTATTTGTGTTGTCCTTTCCTGGTGAGCAACTCAATTTTTTGCAATTTAGTGCCAGAATCTTTTTCTGAATCAAAAGTGGAGCGTTCAAGTTTCCATTTCGTCAAAATTGTACAGCCTATTTTAAATTGTTGGAATCATAATTAAAATTTTAAATCAATGGTCAATGCATAAGATAAATTTTTAAGTTTTGATTATAGTTTTTTGCGTGAAACTTCTCGAAATTCGTTCATTTAAACTTCCAATAAATGATTTTCTTTTATTGTTGGCCCAAGAAACTTGTTTCACTGACTGAATTTAATCTAATTGAAAAGTTAATATTGAAATGTGTTCCATTAAATGATATTCCTTTAATCAAATTATTTCAAAGATAACGAAAAATGAATTTGACTTTTCATTTTGGTTTGATAGTTTTTTGGAGATCTAAGATCGTATTTTGCAACACGAGGTATAAACAAACCGATAACTACTATTTAGTCTTAGGAATTTTTAAAATTAATACTGCAGTACACATTAAAACTAGATAAACCAATTTCTACTTATGTTAACACCACCTATTTCAACTTTCTTGGTTCCTCTGGGATTAAATATAGTAACATTATCAGTTGATACTGAACTAATAAGAAAAATACGTTGAGCTATATGCTTACTAAATTCTTACATCAGACTTGGTCTCTAGTTCATCGTAAATGACAAATACGTATCTATGCTACTGAAATAAAAACTAACAACTCATTCGAATTTTCCTGGGAAAGAAACTAAATCAAATTCTGTTTGGTCACTGAATTACCAGTAGGTGAGTGAGTGTTTCATTTCTTTCAACGAATCAGCATCAAAAGTACGTAATTTAAAAAAAAAAATTTATAAAAGATAAAAAAAAATATCCTAGTAAAGAAGAGGTTAATTTTACTTTAAACCCAGAACGAATTGTACAGTAACTATTTATAACAAAGCGTCTACTATTGATTACATGTCATTGTCAAAATTCATGAACATTTGGAAAGAAAGCCTGAATATAGGACGTGTAAAATATGCTAATCCGTAAAACTTAACAATTTGCTATCTTAGAACTCTTAACCATGTCGATGTTAGATCAGTCACGTTTAAAACTTATTACTTTGTTATTTACCCGCCTTGTTGTGACTTTCATGACTGTAATAGGGTAGATTATGACCAGCATTTTTTTTTCAATTTCACGCCTATACTGTAAGCCATTTTTTATAATACTCAATCACTTAAATAAAATAAATAACAGAAAGGTTAACACTAAGCGATATGTATTTACGCGCACAACAAAATACATATAAAAACATCAACACATACATAGACTTCAAAGCAACTAAATCCTAGAATGTCTTGAAATCCTTGATAAAAACTTTAGAATTAAAACGTTCAGCACAAGTACAAAATATTCCATAAATGTAAAACGGTCATAAAAGAGCAGATAAAGTTAAAATTAATTTGAATTACCCATTTCATTTCGCCGCATAATTCACTTCAATATTTTATAATCAATTCAATCACAAAGTATCAGATTTTTCCTTCAGTTCCGCCACAGTCATCGATTACTGAATAATGATTCATAATGCATGTGTGGAAAGACACTATTATTTTAAATAAAATACTAAACTTTGAAATATACGATTCCAAAAGGTACAACTATTGTTTTATCCTAAATAATTTGTTTTCCATGAACAAATTCAAAAGAGGAATTTTTGTAAGTACAGTAAATCAGCGTTTTATTGTACTTACAGTAACTTACTGTACTTACAGTAGTTCAGTAAGTACAGTAAATCAGCGTTTGTCCGGACTACCTGCCACCATAGGCAATACGGACAATTGAAAATCCGGATAATACAGGTAATATGGGTAATAAGCAAAACAAAATCCTTAACTAAGCAGACCTACCGTTTATTACGATAAAAAAAACTGTTTTGTAATAGAATTACATAGTATTGTTTACAAGACATTAAAATATATAAAAATAACTTTTCACATCATTTCTTAACAAAGAATTGGTAAGTCTAGTAAAGATTTCTTAAACTAAACAAAAAGCATTTTATTACCATAATTTATTGTACAATCTATGCAGGAACTGTACAACGAATCACACTAAAAGCGAATATTTGGCGTACTTGTAGTTGCGTTCTTTCTATCATAGTTAAAAATTATCTAATGTGACCATTAAATAAAAAAGTCTACAAATCTGATCCGGATTATCGGGAGATCTGGATCACCGAGGGCCGGATAAACGAGGTTTTACTGTATACATAATAATAATACAGTCTTGAACTTTTCATTATTTACACATATTCTGTGACAAACGAATTATTCAATTATCAAAAGACATTGGTTGATTAAGAATCTACTTTAATGTATCAGATATAAGATCAAATATAGATTGTTTCTTTTTTGTGTGTGGGTTTGCACGTGCACGTAAAACTATTGACCATTTCATCATAGACATAGTCAGAAAGTGTGTTAGCCAGAGTGAAGAATAAAAACTTGCACTGTGGCAGGAAAAATAACTATTAAACTAAAGATCGGAAAATGTATTGAATATGACAGTCTATTTAAGGTACACTATATTAAAGAAAAAATATCGAGCAGTGTATTGTTATGCTTCAGAATCTGTGTTAACAGAAATCAGATTGCTTCAAATGTGACAGCCACAGGTGCCTGATGTAATATAGCCTTACTATAAGGTTATTATTGCTCCATTTTTCTGAACATGTAACAAAATGAATACGTTTTTATAATTCTCTTTTTAAATATGTCTGTTAAGTACGACAAATTGCCCATAAAGTAGATATATTTCATCACATACAGAAAGCTCTATTATTGCATCACAAAATGAAAAGAAAGGTTTGATTCTTAAAATATCAGACTTTAGTAATAGGCAATGAATTATAAACAGAGCATAAAATAAACTATTTCATATATTAGATAAGTAATTTAGGAAGAATTTGAAATTTCAGTTTTTCAAACTTAAATACTCATAATGTTTTAAGTCCTAATCACCTGAAATTTAGATTACCTACATCTTTGCTCTTGAATGCTGTATTTTCTCATTTTAAAAAATGCCTTGTAGACTTTAAACTAATATTTAATAGTTCTATAACAGAACAACCCGTCTATACCTTTCATTTTGCCAAGGGAAAAAAATATCCCTGATTATAAAATATTTTTCGACAATAAAATGGAAAAATATTTATACATATCACAGGATATATAGCACGCAATTTAAATGCTTGCTTAAACATACACATATATATGGTTTGACCACAGTAGTGTGAAGTGAAACACTAACCTCATTAAACATCTACCTCTCTTTAATTACTCACAAAAATGAGTTAATCAGAGGATTACAGCACTGTAAAGAAGGTATATGACAAACTGATGGAATACGATACTCACTGAGATATTTCAAATTTTCTTTGCCCGAGTGGAACCTTCGGCTACATTTAGCTCACTATGTTGGAATAAACATGCAAAAAATAATTAATAAAGCGGTCAAAGGTGAGTAAGTGGTGGCTATAATCGCTTCTCTACAACATCCAGGCTTGCCTAGCAACATAAGTTATGTTAAGCAACGAAGTAGCATAGCGCCATCTAGTAATGATAGAAATAAATGTTTTGAAGATTTTTCTGAACACGAAATGCGAGAAAAACTGTCAAGTATTTTTGCTGGCTTTTATGTTGTTAGTTTTCTTTTCATTCCATTTGCACTGAATTTACAATTTCAGATTTCTTTAAAATTTCCGTAAAAAAATGTAACTAAATGAACTCACGCCAATGGATTAATCAAATATCAAAAAAGAAACGGAGCTCCGGACAGTTTCTTAGGAAAATATTTAAACTAAATAAAAATGATTTAAAAATAACTTGCAATTAAAAACCTCTCAGCATTTAATTTCATAACAAAACTTTTGATTTTTTGTTTCCTTGTTTGTTGTAAATATTCCGTTCATAATTAAAGTACTAAATTTTTTTTTGTCCAATAGAGAGGTTGGAGGGAAAAAAAAGACTATAAAATAAGAGCTTATTTTACTTAAACCCTGTAGGTAGAGCCTCAATGGACTGTCATAAAGGTTGATCGAACAAGATCGAGACCTAACATATGTATGTACCAGTGAGTAAAACAAGTTTTGCGGTTGAGTTTGAATCTGGAATTGCGAATCCAGAAGGATAAGCAACCGATTTCACCAAACGACCTCTTATGACGTAGGTAGTTTATTTAATTTTATACAGTGATTAAAGACGGGTTGCTTCTATACCTCTTCTAAAATTAATCTGCTGAAGGTTGCTAAATGACACATAAATGTTTAAATTAAAAATGAAGGTTCTTCCACAGTTGTCTTATTTGCTCCTGTGTTCTAATAAATTTCTGTACATTGCCATCCATCTCACAGAAAAGGAACAAAAAAATTTTAACGTAGGATTACGTTCCTCCATAACGGTCCTAGGGAAAGGAAAATTTCAGACGCTAAAACCGTCCGTCCATTCGTCCTCGCTAGTTATAATTTTGGTACCGAGCCAAACCCAGTCTATCCCTTGAACAAGCAGTAAACAGTTAAACAGAAAATTGCCAAGAGGCGTCAAAATTTTGACATTATATTTGTATATACAGTGGAATCTCGATCGATCGTTTTCGGATCCATCGTTTTTCCGTATGTGTCGTTCATTTTATCCAGTCCAACGATCATATTGCTTTGTTATGTTTCCGCATCTATCGTTTTCCCGCATTTATCGTTCATTTAAATCGGTCCCTTGAAAAACGATAGATCGAGATTCCACTGTATATACATACGTACATAAATATAGATACATGTATACATACAAAAGAGGTAAGCAACGATATGTAATCCTACGTTAATAACCCGCGGTCGTTTCGTTACAAGAGACTACCTGAATTTTTTTTTCTGTCCCATGAAAAAAAAAATTCCTCATTATTCTGAGAGCTCTTGAATAAACCACGTCCTGCCAGTCAAAATTCGGCGAATTTAAAGTATTACCTGACTTTTGAATCATCATTTATCCTACAATATTACAGAAAAATGTACTTCTTCTTTCGCAAAATTCATTACTCCATTCTCAGTACAGAAAAGCCTTTGAAGTACTAATCGCAGCAGATTATCCCATCCTCTCGGCATTAACTACATCCACCGCCGGCCATCTATTAACCCATGTAAATGTTATGACAGCTGTACGCACTTATGTCAAACATTAATTCGTAAATGTTTCCATGTCCTTTTAAGATTAAATGATATACTACACAGTGTTATTTGAGTTTCAAATAACATTGTGTCTGTTTCTGTAACAATGTCTACCAGTTTACGGAAACGCGTATATATTGTAACCTTTTTCTCTATCCTAGCGGACATGCGGAAACGCACTGTGTATATGACTTAAAGTTAAAAAAATTAAGAAAACATTTTCCTACCGTACATTTTCAAGTAACAAAATAGCACATGTCGGTCATATTAGTCGTACCAAATTTTTAATTCTATTAAAATGTGTGATTAAAAAATATCCACCTCTCTTTCCAATGAAATATCACATTTTTTTTTAACATTAAATATTAGCATTAATGATAAATTGATATAGTAGAGTGCATTAAATTTCTTTTCTTTACTCACCTTTCTCTTAAAAAATTATTCTTTCGACCTTATTTTTTAAAGTATTGAATAAAATCCTCGATTTACAGCAAAATGAAGATTTTTTTTAGTTTACAACGAGAGAGTAATCCAATATTTAAAAAATTCACTAATGAAAGACATACAGATAAGCTTTAAAACTGACATTTGTTGTTTAATATATTTTCATCCTATGTTAAAAACTAGTTAGTTTTATTTCTTTCGCTATTTAACTATTTCCTTACACCCTTCAGACTTATAAATTTCCCTCTGATCTTAAAAATCAATACGTATAATGCTAATTTTAACATTACAGTTAACTTACGTAAATTTTGTAGTAACATTCCTTATCAATTGGTTTTGGGAATTTTATTCAAAACTTTCGTAATTCGTAATAAAAAAGGAAGTTTAATGCCTTATTTTAAGCTCTATGTCCTATAAAAAAATCAGATATTTATGAAAAACTTCCCATTCGATTTTAGAACGTATTAACACATTTCCTTGACTTAAAAGTCTAAAAAGCTCAAACGTTTAGAATTGCATGTTTGTTTCTCAGTCAGCCTATGGTTCAACTTTATTTCACTACAATAGAATCTTTTAGCATAAATATATAAAATGAATGTAAAAATTCTGTCATAAAAGTTGCACCAAGACGAATGAAGAACAAACAAGCAATCTAAAATACATAAAGAATTTCAGAAATCCCATTAAAATCCATTATTCATTGAAAAAAATTATATTTTTTACAGTTTCATACTCTGAATCAAATGTCAGCATCAAGACTCTTTTTCTAGTCCCAATAGAACATAATTGTTTATGATGGGTAATTTCAGTTCTGCGCAAAATTGCTGAATGGTATTAAATTTTCTTCTTCATTACTCAAATGAGCTGATTAACCAGGAATTGTGGCTTTTAACATTTTCCTCGCCAAATTTATTAATTAATTAAACTTTTAATTTGACTAAAAAGTGAGCTGAGACCTGTTTATTGTTCAACTAGTTCGTGTTTAATATCAAAATCAAGAGAAAAACAAAGTTCTGATTTCTTGCAGCTTTCAACCAGGAAACCTTTTTTAAGGCCATTTATGTTACTATGCCATATGCCACCCCTGGGAATGATCGGTAAAAACTGAGTTGGCACCAGGAGTGGTGTTGATTCACTTATACAAAGACCCCATTGAAAGCAACCAGTGATTCTCAAGGATAAAGTACGAATGTCTTCATTGACAAGTGCCACGCATGGGCAAACAACAACATGTTACTATGCCCACATATCTAATTAAAACCTCAGTAATTTTATAAATTCGATTTCAATCAACTATAGTGAGCTAACTGATTAAGACAACTCCATAATAGAAGCAATGTCTTTTAGGACAAGATCCTAAATATCCGAGTTGACGCAGTAGGCATGTTGCATTCCAGTGTTGCCAAATAAAGTCGCCTGCCTTAATTGACAAGTGATGTTTTTTCTTACAAACGTTTCATAAATGATCATTTTTGAAGGGCGGTTTCTTAAACCGTAATTTTTTCAAAAATATTTCCCAATTTCTACCTCTCAAAAACTGATACTGTTCATTATTTTTGGTTTAAATAACAAATTGTAAACCACATAAATACTTATTACAATTTTACAAAGTTGGCTTGAAAGCTCATCAGCGTTGAGTTTGCGAAAGGCGTTAAATAGCTTTGAATTTGCTGCATTTGCAAACCAAGCGAACTGTTAGATCAGATAGAAAGCTTATCATTCTTGTAAAGTATCAGAGAAAAATCAGCAACGAAGGTTTTACGAGACTTGTATTTTGGCAATATTAGAAAGTAAGATGAGTCAGCTTGAAAACTTAGAAACTCTATATGCATAATGGAATTATCTAAATACGCGGGCTCATTCGTGATCTTCCATCTTGTTTGTCCCTGACCAAAGCAAACGCAACGTAATTCCTTTGTACCCGATCTATCGTCAGTTTATTAAAACATTAATTTTAAAATTCCCTTTTTGGATATTTTAAGAGTTCGATTAGCTTTCTGTCTAAGATAATAAGTATCATGCAAGTAAACATAATGAAATGACAAGCATCTTTCAAGCAAACTTAACTGTAATAAACTTTTTTTGTGAATATAATTCGTTTATTTTTTAATTTTCACATTGCGGAGAGGCGCATCATTTTATATCTCTCTTTCAAATGACTTTTAAAACTTCCAAGGAAATACACTAGCTCTATAAAAAGAAAATATTTAAAGCAAGTTTGAAGAAGAAACCAAAACGCTTTTGCAAGCATCAGACCAAAATGGCAACAATGTGAGATAAAATACCTGATACATTAGGTCAGATATTCAGTAATATTATGCATAATAATGACGTCAGAAGAAAAGCTACACTAGGGAACGATTTAATTGAAATCTTGACCCCACTAGATATTCTCACACGTCAAGTTGAATGCTTTGAATTTCAATAAGTCTCTGTTGGGTGAATATGATTCAAAGATCCATAAAACTGTTGCCATTCTACTATATACTTTATCTCAAATAGCGGGTCTACAATATTTATTCCGTTTTAGCATTTATTAATATTTTTGTATTTTTCTCTTTTGTATAATTTAACTTTTCTCTATTTTACAAAAAATTAATTACATAAATTACAATTCATAGAAAATTCAAATCCTCAACATTTAAAATACAATTTAGAATTATTTTTCAAAATAACTTATAGAAATACATGAATATTTTGGATGAGTCAGTAATTAAAATAATACCTAAAAAAAATTTCAGGTAGTCTCTTCTAACGAAACTACCGCGGGTTATTAACGTAAGATTACTTATCGTTACTTATAACGTAGGTTTTCCTCTTTTGTATGTATGTGTTATGTATATATGTATCTACAGTGGAATCTCGATAGATCGTTTTCGGATCCATCGTTTTTCCGTATGTGTCGCTCATTTTATCCAGTCCAATGATCATATTGCTTTGTTATGTTTCCGCATCTATCTTTTTCCCGCATTTATCGTTCATTTCAATCGGTCCCTTGAAAAACGATAGATCGAGATTCCACTGTATATATATGTATGTATGTATATATATACATATATGTATGACAAAATTTTGACACATTTTGGTACTTTTCTGTTTAACTGTTTACTGCTTGTCCAAGCAATACAGACTGGGTTTGGTGCTCTGCCAAAATTATAACTTGCGAGGTACGGACGAACGGTTTTAGCGTCTGAAATTTTGCTTTCCGGAGGACCGTTATGGAGGAACGTAATCCTACTTTAAAATTATGGGATTCAAATTTTTCAGTCCAAATCTAGTAAAAATAATTTGTAACAAGAATTCAAAACCTCTCATGTTTTGGATATTTCTTTATTTTCACTCTAGTGCAATATGAATTATATAAAACAATAGAATTGTTGAGTTATATCAATAATTTTACAAAATATTTCTCCTGGTAAATGTAAAACCGCTGTGTTCAGTAAACAAATTTTAATATAAATATAGGTTTTTCAAAGCATAAATTGTTGATCTAAAGTTAAGAAATGCACATGAAGCGATGACTAGTAAGAGTAACTCCAATGAAGTTTTTTAATTAATTACACAATGGCATATAAACTAAAATCCTCTTTTTTATTTTAAAATCGATGAACACAGCTGCTTTTCCATTGCTGGAAATTTTTTACTGTTATTGACAGAAAAGACAATAACAGGATTTTTTTTTTCAAAAAATAAATAAATCAAAATATTTCAGGCATTTTTGCGGTAAAACCTCAAGATCAACAGAGCAGATGTTCTATAAATTTCTTTAAAAGGGAAAAAAATTTGAGTTAGAGACCACATTTAATCTTTTAACTTTGCTAATAACACAGGGTCATTAATAGCACCAAATATTATATATTTCTATGATAGTTGCTGAGTTAATAAATTTAATAAGTTGAGAGAGCATTATACTTATTCGTCATGGAGTACAAGCTTCTGGGACAACTTTAACAATATCTGGATGTTTCCTTCTCTCGTGATTTCTTAATTCTTTTGGTGTTGCAAAACCCTTCACGCAATGAGAACATTTGTATTTGAAATCTCTTGTATGTCTCCTAGCAATGTGTTTTTCCAGATCAGAAGTCTGAAAGCATCTATAATTACAGTAAGGGCACGGTTTCCGATCTCGATTTTTACAGTGAAGCATGAGAAGATGTTTGCGAAGACTCGAAATACCAGCAAATCTAGACTTGCAAATAACACAGGTTATCTTCCTTATGCCAGGATGTTTCTTCAAGTGCTCTTTTAAGTCTGAATGACATTTAAAGGTTTCTGAACACTGAGAACAATATAAATCTAGTGGGTCTTCATTCTTAACCAGCGGTTTAAGAACGGAAATTCTCTTTTTAGCATTATCAAGATATTGAAACGATTGGTACCTTGATGAATTTGGTCTCAAAACATTCTTATTATTATAGTGAGTTTTTAAATGATCCTCGTATTCAGAATAAGTAGGAACTGCAATAGAACATGACTTGCATCGGAAATCTGGGAATATTTCTTCTTCATTCGAAGAATTTCCCCAATTGCTCAGCTCTTCAACGAAATTATATGCTGTAGGATTCACCGTAGGGAAGAGAACATATAAATTTTGCCTCTGGTGGTTTCGGATATACGGAAAAGTGCTAGTAAAACCACCTAAATTAGGCATTAAAAAATTACCGCAATCTATCTTGGGATTCATAAGTAAAAAGGGGAATTTTTATTTCATTAAGTGTAGAATATCCCTTTGTCCTTTACGTAGCAGTCATCAGATGATTAAAAAGAAATAATCATACAACAAATCCTTTACTTTGTGTGCTTGGACTCAATATTATATTTTCTGTTAGCTCTTTTCAAAAGACATTCTAGTCCTTTAAAATCCAATTCTTTCAAGTTTTTTTTTCAACTTTGTCGGATGTATTGAATGAATAACTCTGCAACCTTTCATTCGGGACTCACAAATGCTTTGGATATTTCCACGCCATTATTCCTGTGTAAACAGACATTCATGTACTTACTGAAATTGCAATTATTTTATTTCCACTGTAGAGAAAAAGTTTTGTATCATAAAAATACATGAAAAATGTCGAACAAAAATTAAAATCAATTTCAAACACACCCAAAAACATATTCTCAAATTAGTTTGTTTTAATGCTATTTGATAACAAATATGATGGTTGGTAGTTCAGAGCGATTCGATCAACTTTTGCTACACAAGGGCTAGTTCGACTGGATTATATTTATGAAGATAGGAAGAAAATTTACTTAGCAAACGCCATGCAAAGTAAAATAACCTATCATAAGATTAAATAGACATACGACATGACTTTTTTTTTAATCAACGATATGATTTTTCTTGTAGCCTAGTGGTAGCGCGTCGGCTTTCGGCACCGAGGATGCTTGGTTCGAATCCCGATAAGCTCCATTGAGTACCTTCCAGTCTAGACCTGATATGGGCACGTTAAATACCTAGACCGGAAAGTCCTGTGACGTCAGAGAGGGTGATAGAAAGTACGATCTCTTCAGATGTCATTCCTGAGGGTGCGCTAGGTCAAAACTGAGGCGGCCGCAAGGGAACAATGTTGACTCACCTGTATGATGCTCCCAGATAAAGAGTAGCCAACAATATCTTTGCGGTTCTATGTGAATGTCTCAGGAGAAGTGTCTCCTCATTAGGAAAAAAATTTCAGGTAGTCTCTTCTAACGAAACTACCGCGGGTTATTAACGTAGGATTACTTATCGTTGCTTACCACTTTCGTATGTATATATGCGTTATATATATATATATATATATATATATATATATATATATATATATATATATATATATATATATATATATATAAGAGCTCGTCTGTTTGTTTGTGCGCGATAGAATCCTAGACTATTTCACCCACCGGGGCCAAATTCGGCACAGTTAATGTTTAGAATCCAAGAAAGTTAACGCAGCAAAAACAAAATTTGGGGCTCAATTAGTTTTTTTTAATTAATTTTTTAATGATTTTTTGAGCCTCTAAGAGGTGCGCGTAGCACTTAAATGTGGATACAGCCCCTTCACCACAACACTTTATTCCCCAAGAAGAGTATTTCTGAACGCTAAAAGCTGGGCGCTGCGTTATCAGTCAAATTCCGATGCCCGGGGGAGAAGAGGGTTGGTACAATAACCTTTGGCCCTGAAACCCCAGATACACACTCCTACGGTTTTTGGCCTTGGGAAAATTAAAACCCGATTTACAATTTGCTTTTTATACGATTTTTGGCCTGTCGACAATAAAAAAACCGAATCACCAAAGTAAGGAAAATAGGCTTCATGCGGAATCCCGCCTTACTTTGATTAAATAAAGGGGATAACGCATCTTGCACTTTACCTCTTGGGTGATGTGGAAAAAAGTGCGTCTCTTGGGTGATGCAGAATAAACTGCGTTTTTAAGGGGAAAATAAATAATAAAGGCAAATGTAAATTATAAAACTTATTTCTAATTAAACAGTGGATCAAACAAATCTAATTAAATCTAATTAAACAGTATCTAACAAATATAATTAAACAGTAAACTTATTCAATCTAAACGTGCGAATCACGCAACACTGTTATTAATTCTCAATAAAATGAGACGTATAATCAGACGAAGGTCCGCAGGCTCAAAGTTTCCCTCTTTCTTATTGTTTGTACACTCATGGACAAAAAAATTAGCGCACCAAGAAATAATTGCGGGATCGTAACGAAACTTGCAATGAAGGTACATGTCGGGGAGATATGCAAATGATTAGAAATGCAGCGTGATTGCGCATTACGTATAGCTGGTAGAGAGCGTTGAACATCGTACTCTGTGGAGTATAAAACAGGTAACCAAAGATTGTTTGAGTGTGCTGAATCATTTACAAAGGAAGAGCTGAAATAGACATGCCATTACGCCGTGTTCGAAGACAATATAAGCAGTTGTCGCAGTTTGAGAGGGAGAGAATCGTCGGGATGATGGAAACTGGGTGGTCAGCTAGGCGAGTAGCTCGTCAATTAGGCCGTTCTGGTTGTGTTGTGAGGAGGTGTTGGGACCAGTGGACCCGAGAGATGTCATGTACACGAAGACAGGGCTCAGGACGCCCTCGACAGACCAGTCGTCGAGAAGACCGCCACATCGTAAGAAATGCACGCGTACAGCCAACTGTTTCATCGGCCGCCATCCAGGCACAGATAGCACCTTCACTAGGGGCCTCTGTGTCTTATCGAACCATACGAAGGCGCCTGGCTGAAGTACAGTTGGTATCGCGGCGCCCATTACGTGTGCTGCCCTTGACGCCCACCCATCGACGCCTCCGTTTGGAGTTTTGCCGCGCACGAGGAAACTGGACTGCAGCGGAATGGAACCAGGTCGTCTTTAGCGACGAATCCAGATTCAATCTCGGCAGTGATGACAATCGTGTTCGTGTGTGGAGAGCCCGTGGTGAACGCTTCAATCCTGCCTTTGCTGTACAGCGACACATCGCTCCCACAGCTGGTGTGATGGTATGGGGTGCCATTGCCTACAATACACGGTCACCCCTAGTATTGTTCCGTGGCACCATGACAGCCCAGCGGTATGTTCATGAAATCCTGCAACCACATGTGTTGCCACTCATGCAACGGCTCCCAGGAGCCATTTTTCAACAAGACAATGCTCGGCCTCATACGGCAAGGGTGTCACAAGACAAGGTAGTATCAGTGTCTCCGCACTGATACTACCCTTCCTTGGCCTGCCCGATCCACAGATTGGTCTCCAATCGAGCATATCTGGGATCATTTGGGACGACGAGTTGGGCATCCCACGAGTTTGAACGAACTAGAGGCAAGGTTACAGCAAATATGGAACGAAATGTCTCAAGACATCATACAGAACTTGTATGACTCAATGCCCTATCGTATCGCATCGTGCATTCGCGCTAGAGGCGGGTCCAACGGAGTATTAACTCCTCCGTTCTTTTGCCTTTTTCTCTGAAATAAATTATCCTTTTTCTTTGATTTTCTTATCATTTACTTATATCAAAGTAGTCATTACCTATGTAAAATTTCGTTTCATTTTGACGACTCCTTCTTGGTGCGCTAATTTTTTTGTCCATGAGTGTATATCATTTCAGTAAAAACGCGCTAAGCGCATTCTGTCTGGCCAGATGAACATAAAGAGCAGAGGGTGCTTTCCAGTATTTTTTTGATGGAATGCATGAAAAATTTTATAACTAAATATCTACCCGGGCAATGCCAGGCAATACTGCTAGTATATATATATATATATATATGTGTGTGTGTGTGTGTGTGTGTCAAAATGTTGACGCATTTTGGTACTTTTCTATTTAACTGTTTACTACTTGCCCAAGCGATACAGACTGGGTTTGGCGCACTGTCAAAATTATAACTCGCAACGCAGGTTGGTTGGTTGGTTGGTTGGTTGGGGTTTTATGGCGCAAGATCCAAAATAGGATATAAAGCGCCAAACACAAGACTAGAGCCAAAAGAGAGTATATAAAGAGTCGCCAAGCTCGAACCAACGGTGAAATAACAGATTTATAACCAACACTAATAAATATAAAAACGAGTAACCGTGAAAACCTGAATAAAAAGGATGATAAAAATTTAAACATGTTAGAATGATGATATATACAAGGTAATATAGAAAGATGATATGTAAAGTGATAAAAATAAGGTGATATATAAGGTGGTATAACCAATGATAGATAAAATTGATAAAAAGATTATAAACAGGGAAAGATATGTTTGTAAAACGCAATAAAAGTTTAACTATAAAATCAATGGCTAAAGCACAGACTGTGTATAAAACCAGTAAAAAATAAGAAGGCAAACAGAGCAGGATGGGGGGGGCTCCCCCAGCAGTTCAGATAAGATAGGTGAAACAATCACAAATCTCATTAACTAACCCTCGCAAAGCAGGACATCTGAAATTTTGCTTTCCGAAGGACCGTTATGGGGGAACGTAATCCTACTTTAAAAACTCCGATTCATTATCTATATCTATAAAACAGTTCCGTAACTGACTGACTCACTGACATACAACGCACAGACCAAACCGCTGGACCTCAAGGGCTGAAATTTTGCATGGCGATTCTTCTTATAGTGTAGGGGTGCACTAAGGAAGATTTTTGAAAAATTTTTCTTAGATTTTTTTAAATTAAATTAAGCTGTTTTAGTAACTTTTCTTAAGTTTGCATTTAAAATAATAATTTGAGGGTTATGAAATTTATATCGCGAGAAAAATCGTGAAAATTCCTTTAAAATGAAATATTTTTCGAATCTTACCTCCATTTTCTGATTTTTGGTGAATTTTTAAACATTAAATTTAGAATTTAATTTATTTAATGCTGCTCACGTAATATCTTTTTCTGGTATTTTAAATAAATTTATCGTCACGTGCATAACAACTAAATAGACAAAAAAAAATTTTTATCTTGCTAATGCGGCAGACGATTGGACATTATCCAAAAAAATATTCAAATACAATAAAAGATATTATGTTCCTCAAACTGTACTTTATTAACTGTACTATATTCTTTAGTATGTCCTATTACATTTAATTTGAATATTTTCTTCTACATTATTTTGTCTATAAAAATAACCCTTACGATTTATATATATATATATATATATATATATATATAAATCGAAAATATATACTGCGCATGCTTATTATTGAGGACATTAGGAAACTATTGCAACTATTACATCGAAATTAGGAAACTATTAGGTACACATTCTCGGCAAAATTTCATCGTTAATACATTGCACAGCCCTCAAATGTATACGCAAATCCGAAGAGGTCAGGGTATACTAATTAGTGGTTAGGGCAGGGCCCGACTTTGACCCAGTGGGGCCCTGGGCAAAGCAGACTTTGGGGGCCCCCTCCAAGGACAGATCCAGAGGGAGGCCATGTGCCCTCCCCCTCCAGGAGTAGATTTCCACATGAACATGTGGGACACTCACCAAGGCCCCCCCCCCCCCATAAATTCGGACAGGAAATTCAAAAAATTTTCGACCAAAAAGTCAAACATTTGAAAAATAATAATAATAATAATAATAATAATGTGTTAATTGATCTACTTTTAATGTTAATAAATAAATTCAGGAAATTTTCTTTTGAAATGAATATAGTGGGTGCACTGTGCCCCACCCAGGATTTTTTTCTGTATCCGCCACTGCCCACCTTTACTGAATTAACCTAAAACCAAATTTTCAAAAATATGTACAACTTAATACTAAATTAGGGGGCCCCATAAATTTGGGGGCCCCGGGCAAGTGCCCCACTTGCCCATGCGGAAATCTGGGCCTGGGTTAGGGACAAACCAACAAACGAAAGCAATGATTGGTTCGGTAGTTGGACCATTGCTTTGAGTGTATGTGACCATTTTACCGGTCATTTCAACGTATGGGATCTCTTGCTCAGCTCCTGATGAGGAAAGCCGTAAACACTTTTGAAAATTAGCGATAAGAGTATTCTTTTACTTAGTCACTGAGAATATTTAAAGGTTCATCTTCCATATCCACTAGTTTTATTTCTACAATTTCTATCAACACAACAACCAAGGCATTTAAGAAATATCTAGAGGGAATTTTTGCTCGTGCATGGAAATACAGAGATTCAGCCTCAGAGAGCTGCCAAACTGCCAGAAGAAAAATCAACTATTATCTAAACAAACCAGAATCAAGAGGGATATAAGATTCAGTGCATTTTGTTTAGTTTAATGCAACTGTGACAGCATTTTGGTATAAAAATTAAATTTTATCAAAAACTGCGAGAAGCCGATCGAAATTTGGTACCTTTAATTTATATGATACATGATAAAACTAATGTACATAAAATTTAAAAATTTTAAATACGTATAAAATTTTGATTTCCCATAAAACATGCAAAGAAATAATGCTAAAGAAAAAAATTATTTTATATATACCCGCGCATTAAGATAAAAGGCTTATAAATATCGAAGACGACGCATAGGTAATTTTGTTACGTGTTGTCGCCAAATAACGTCATTTCAATCTGGATGGTCTCTGATTCAAGTTTTACGGAAAATTGTCTTTTGGCGGAACTTACATATTTCCTGGAGTTTCAAAAGCTTATTGGAGAAGGAAATTTAAAATTATATTCCTACTTTCTCACAACTAAGAATAATAACTAAGTATATCACCGAAACAGCATATAGCAGCCAAGTAACTTCACTCGAAAGGAAAATTTTTTATACGTATTCTAAAGCATGTTCGAAGCGTTTTAACATAGAAAGAAAACAGAATTTGTTAAGTACGCAATGAATAAAGTTTTGTGAACTACCAACAAAAGATCTTTGGGGAATGTTTTGGTGGGGTTGGTGAACAAGATGGGTGCTCATAAGGACAGCCAAGGATTATTTAGGAGCTGCGGTTATAATGCAGGCGTCTCAGCCTGACAAATTTATTTTTACCAAATATTTCCAAGGCATTTTGCTACCCGAACAGATAGGTTGACCTTTACACCATCAGAATCATAATCCTTTAAAAATACCCTCATAAGCATAGAGTGTTGAGCGATAAACTACCTTGTTGCTGATTTATTTCCTATAAACAGATTTTACGCTCTCCATAGCATTTACTGGGATGGATATAAATGTCCAGTGATACTACAGAAAAATGCAATAGACTGCAGCTGCTATGAAATACTTAATAATATTAACAAGTTTAAACATTATAATTACAAGATAAAAAGAACTTTTTATATACCACGTTTTTAAATTTTCTGTTATTTCACTTTTCCCT
This sequence comes from Dolomedes plantarius, assembly GCA_907164885.2. Taxonomy (NCBI): domain Eukaryota; kingdom Metazoa; phylum Arthropoda; class Arachnida; order Araneae; family Dolomedidae; genus Dolomedes; species Dolomedes plantarius. The sequence goes on along the minus strand of OU015497.1, from coordinate 56,086,215 downwards.
ACCTTATAAAATATCTTTTTTGCCTTCCTTTTCTCCCTCCTCTCTTATTTCGCCAAATCACAATTTTAATATTTTCCTATTTAATTATTTTCACTTGTATTTATTTTTATTTTTCTCTCCTTTTCTCTCTTAATTGTACAAACCTTCACTTAATTATTCTTTTTCACTTTCTTTTATTTAATTTTAATCACTTTTTAGTCGTTTCCACTATCCACACACTTTATAAACTGCTAACTTTTATAATTTTTTGCACAATATTTTTGTAAACAAACTAATAAAAAAATATTCTGTTTTCAAAATCGTCAAACGCAAAAGTGCAAGCATTGAATTCGATCGAAGCGCCACCTTGCGAATTTTTTCCGACTAACTTTCCATACAAAACAAAATTAACTGAAAATGAATTAAATCCTGCTTAAAGATGACTAAAAGTATTAAAAGAATGCATTGTCATAGTGTTCTGAGCTATTCTAAAAGTTTCAAATGTCTATCTAGTCGGGAAGTTAGTTAAAAATCGATTGCAAGATTTGTACTGGACAAACAAGAAAGCGAGTTAATAACAGCATGGAAATAATCAGAATAATATATTGATATGAGTATTGAAAATTTAAAATACTATATTTTTAAGAAATAATAAAAAAGAAGAATATATACGCTAGTTATCTTTTTGCAGGAAGTAGGTAATAATTTCATAGTTCTTCCCTGAATTATGTCTAAACTTAACTTGCATCTGACAAGCAACTTTTATAAACAAACATATAATTTATTAAATTAAAATTATAAAATCCTATCACAGAATATGTGTTAGTGATGTTTTGGCCTACTTTTGAAAATAAAGGACACAATAACGCCATTCCAAATAATTGTTGTCAATTTCCAGTTATTGTTTTATGTGCAAGTAATAACTGCATTATAAACTTGCACAACAAAACAAAATTAGTGAACTATTAAAAGTACCAGCTTCCATTTCTTTATGATCGTATACATTTGGAAGTAATCAATAGTAAAAAAAAATTTAGCTCCATAGTTAAAGAAAGAAAAAACAGGACTAAAAAAAAGGAATTCTAGTTGTACTAAGGTTTAAGTAACCATTAGTAATTAGTAACCATTAAAATACTTTTTTCTGGGGTTAGGTCTCACTTGATATCATCTTAAAACAATTACAATTGGCGCCATTCCTAGCTGTTTCATTTACGGATAATTATCAGTAAACGTTACATTTACTGATAATTATCAGTAAATGTAACAGCTAGGAATTGCAAGCGATTTTAGTCCTAACTAAAGCATCCACAAGCCATGAAAATATTTACTTCTAAAGCGTTGACTAATAGAATTCATACATTGATCAATAATTACAGCGAGAAGGCATGTATTTACTAATCTCATAACTATCATTCGAAATGTATTGTCAATTTCCCGTGTTTATCTCGAGGTCTCCGTTAGTTATGGTATAAAATTTGCATTAAACGTTAAAAAATTTACAATCATATCACTAATTTGAACTTTAAAAAAAAAATCTTTTATTTAATCAAAGGTTAGCTAGAAGCACCAAAATTATCCTTTTCCTTGACGACATACAAAGAGAAAATTGTAAAATAGTCACTAAAGAATATAAAATTGCACTTCCGATTGCCTGACAGATTTTGCATATTCTTTTAAATTGGCGCTTAAATAAATATGATTTTTGCCAAGCTCATATAAAGCCTCGTAGAGAAATACAGAAAAATCATCGATATAAATTTTATCTCTTCGAAATAAATCGTTTTCACCTAATATCGCCACTGAAAAGTAGTGTAAAATTTGAGAATCTCTCGAATATCTGTTCTTTTTAATATTAAATATTTCGCATATCGAATGTTTAAAATTTCTGCTTCTATTAAAATTAATATTTACTTTTAAACAAAATTCTGAATATGTAATTTTTTAAATGCAATAGATAAATATATACATATATATAAAATTCAAAATGAACTTACCTCGACCTTAAATGAATGATCTAAACAAGTTTAGAAGCGGAAATTATGAAATTTAACCGTGCTTCCAACAAATTAACTAAATTAGCAGATGATCTAAAAATTTGATATTCACGTGCTGCCAAATAATTTTCTTTTTTGACGAAATGCTATTTTTGTGAAAAGACAAAGGCATTAATTCGGTTATGCTTATGTTCAAATTATGCTTACTTTCCCGCATGCCACCAAACGTCAGGCCTTTTTCGGCACGAACAATGGTCATTTCTTTGACATGTATGCTCAATATGTGCATTTAGTTTTAAAATTTCTCGTCATTTCTATAAGTTTTGTTGGTCTAGCCAAGTAATTTTTACCAAGAGGCCAAGAGTAACTAAGCTCAGTAAAAAAACATTCATTTGATTCATCATCATCATATTTGGCACAACAGCCCAGGATGGACCAGGGCCTTCAGTTAAGATTACTCCAGGGCAGCCTATTTCTAAACCTGGTCTGCCAGTACCTCACTCCAGTCACTCTAAAATCTGATTCAACATAGTTGAGCCATCTTAGTTTTGGCCTTCCTCTTTTCCGACGAGTAAAGGGCCTTGCAACAATATTCTTTACTGGATTTTTTCCTCCATTCTAGCAATATGAGCGGCCCAGTTCATTCTTTTAATTTTAAAAATGTTAATAATATCGGGCTCTTTAAAAAATCTATAGATTTCTGCATTAAAACGTCTCCGCCATAGGCCATTTTCTTTGACACCGCCAAGGATGCTTCCGAGAACCCTTCTCTCGAAGACTTCAATTCTGTATTCTCCAATTCATTTGATTAAGTTATAGAAACCATCTATTCATACCCTGAATTATGTTAAGATATCATTAATTGTCGTATTTATCTACTAAACATCAAAAGTTTCATTTTTGGTTATGGTTTTAAAAATGCAAAATTTTAAAAACATTGGAGTGTAAAACTAGTTTTGACTAAAATTCTGATGTCACATTGCCAGACAAAACTTCCGACTACAATCACTCTGACTGGTTCATTGAAAACGATAAACCAATCACGGTGAAAGGGTACGAGTGGTGACTTACGATGTTACACAAGTATATAATTCTAAATCTTTGAAATTTCTTCGAGATAAACTAAGTTTCTTATGTGACATCAATCCTGGTACCCTCATTCGTTTTTAACTCAATAGGCTAACAGTTAAACGGCATTCTGAGAGAGCGTGGCGTAGCTGAAATCCCGAAGCTTGGTTTGCAATGTGTGCAGGTCCATCATGTTCTGAATAGATTCGAAAAGACCGGGGACACAAGAGATGGAAAAAGTCAGGAAGATTTCGGACTGTTCGAACAACTCACTCGAGGTAAAAGATCTGCTCCAGAATCAGTCAAAATCCTGAAAGATCCATGCGAAGAATGGCTCGGGAGATCGGAACAAGCCGCAATACTGTCGGAAGAGTTGCTAGGGAGGATCTTCGACTGAATTCGCTAAAGATAAGCCGTGGACACTTCGAAAACGAAGCAATGATGCAAATCGTTACCTCCGTGGTGTTCAGAGATGAGAAGACATGGACAAAAAGTTTTCGTAAGGTTCCAAATAGGACTAAGAAAGAGCCCTTCACCCTCGGTATGGATATGGGAAGCACTGAAGCTTTTCACGCATGGTCCAAAAAGAAATGAATTAAGTTTAAAAAAAAGAGATGAGAAGAATTTTACCGTTGGAGAAATCCATAATTCTTAAAGTCATCGCCAGTTATTCCCGAGAGGATCACCACGTCACACCAACGAAGCCATTTCCCCGCTTCCACCATGGTCTGGACCAGGATTTGTTTGACAAGCAAAATTCCGCTAGTTTTTGTTCAAAGAGGCGTGAAGATCAAAGCTTGTTTACCAGGAGCCGACTCTAAAGCAAAATTTGCCTCCTTGGGCTCAAAATCTTCTCTAAGACAAGTATTAGACGTACCACCAGGATTGGGCTCCTGCGCAAGAGGCAAAAAGAACGCTCCAGCTCTGCAGCAGGATCGTTCCTGACTTCTTTAATGAAGAGGAATGGCCGTCAAATAGCCTGGATTTAAATCCGGTCGAATACGTAAGTGGCCTTAATAGTAAAGATTGTAATTAGTTCCTAAGAGGCCATACTTAACGCACTCTAGAAATACAGCTCGAAAAAAACATTAGTTTCAATTCAAGAAATTGCAAATTCCCGAGAAACGGATCATTTTTTAAAGGCGTCATGATATAAAATTTTAAAAGGCAAAAATTGTCTTTTTCTAAAATTAAATTTCGGATTCCGATTCTTTCAGACATATGAGGCGGTGAGTTTCAAAACTGTCCATATCCATTATAAGTGATTTTGGAAAAGAAAAAACTCATAAATACTGTCTAAACTGTATTTTATGATTTTCTTGGACCTATGGCGATAAAGGACTTTTATTTTAGAAAAAAAAAACTTGCCTTAAATATAAATCCTGCCACAGAAGCCTGAATTATCAATGTAAAAAATTTTGATAAGGACAGTTTTGCAGCAAACCGATGGATAAGGAAAGTTTTGCTGAAAACTACTTGGGTTTAGAAAATTTTGACACAAAAACATTAACACAGGAACAAGAGTGTGGATCACTTTATATAAAACAATAATGAAACACATATGGTGTACTAAAAAAATCATCGGTATAAGTTAATTATAACAAAATACAAACAAAAAATTGAAAATAGAACGATGAGAATTCAAAAATGAAAAATTTTAAAGTCAAACATTATTTTATACAATTAAGTCCTCAGTTTACCATTTTTTATTTATTTTACTTTGAAAACCCTTGAAAAACTCACAAAATATATAACATTCCAGCTGTATTGAAAACAGTGTGAACAAAAATAACCAACTGACAAAAATATAGACTTACACTGTTGTCAATCAAAAACCACAATGAATAATCAGCAAAATTTCCCCTTTAAAATACTAAAAAGATATAATAGTGTAACATGAAGAAAAAAATAATAACTGTATTTCATATTTTTTTTCTCAGATTTCAGCAACGTTGTGGGTAAGAATAGTTTAAAAAACAGACTGCAAAATTCAAAATGGCTACAACATAGAAAAAAAAGACTACTTTTGTTACAAACCTTATGAAGAAATGAAAGAAACAAATGTACTGGATACGGACAGTTTTACAGATAACCACATATTTTAACATTAAATTTCTTTAGATTTTTGTTACATAATTCTGCTACACCTACATGCAGATTTTTATTATTATTATTATTATTTTTTTTTTTTTTTTTTGGGGGGGGGGGGGGGGATGAGTACGGCTTTGAAACACACCGCTCGTATGTATTCTCACCTATACTGTTTTTTCTTTCTACTGCTTTCCAACGAAACACCATGCGACTGGGCTTCGCCGTTCATAAAATATGTTGTCTCAATTGAGATATTTCTATTTGATGCGTTAGGGAAAATTTTAACGGAACTGGTAAAATATTGCAATCTTCTGTGAATCACCTGTGCGATAAAATTGTCTGATTCAAACAATGAATCAGTTAATCGATATCAGTTTACAGTAATTTACTTAGTCTATTGGAGCAACTCTCAGTCATCACACATCTGCTTTTAAAAAATAATTTCTTGTTATCTTGCACTTCATAAAATCTCTCCTACTTGCCCCACTTTCCATGGAATGAAATACAAAATGGCTGATTCCAATCAACTGACATATAAAAACATGAAAATTGTTATTTCCACACTTTTTTCCATTCAGTTTGAGATTTTTTTAAAGAGAAATTTTCAATTAAAGACTTTAAACACTCTTACCTCGGCCTCACTTTAAGTTTGTTGTTAATACCCCTATAGAGTTTCGTCTACTAAATAAATGAGATAAAATTCTTTTAAAAACGCCAAAAGTATAATAACGTTTACTTTATGTCCATGAATACTTTCTTTATGTGTCAACTAATTTAACTTTTTACACTAAATTTAACCTAAAATGGGTGTTATTCACGGATTATGCAGTAAAGTGAAGTAGGCAAAACTCATCAGCAAAGACCATGTGATGGCTTAGTAGTAATGGTTCATCAAGCTTTCCGGAAAAATCTCGAATTCGGTTCCCGAAGAATAAGGGCCTGTTCACATAGGAGTCCGTTGCGTTGCGTTAAGGAAAAGATGACGTTGAGACGAAAATAAACCAATCATAGGCCTCCAAACGATTAGTAAGGAAATTTTTAACGCCTATGATTGGTTTATTTTCGTCTCAACGTCATCTTTTCCTTAACGCTACGCAACGGACTCCTATGTGAACAGGCCCTAAGTGACAGCATTTGTTGCAAAGGCACCCGAACAAATTAAATAACTCCAGGAGTAACTCCAGGAAACAACCGGGAGGGCTTCCGTTTCCTCTGTAGATAAAGGGAGGTCAAGCTGATTAATTTACAATCATGCCATTACAGCAGCATATCTGCACATAAAGCAGGTCTTGGGTGCGATTTCCCGATAAGCCACTGATATAAATGTAAAAAGTGTGAGTTAAGGCTGCTATGTACTAAGAAAAAAAATCGTATTTCCCTTTTCCTCTTCTTGCAGACTCTTGTGGTGGGAGGAGTCCAGTTGACAGTTCGAGGATTCCAACACCCTTAGGATTGACATTTTGAGGGATTGTAATGGCTCTCTCTATAGGGGGTTAAGCGCTGCCCCCAAATTTTTTATTTAAAATATATCTTTGTCAACTATTTACAAGTACATAAATGCCGATAATCAAATAAAAGTGGTATTGTCAGATAGCCTGAACTTTTCTGCAAAGCACTATAGGATTCATTTAATAAATTTCGTCCACCGAAGAAATTTATGAGCGTTTAAAACACACTATACCAGATTTTTCCCCGAATAATTTAAATTTTAAAATATTAATTGCATTCTTTTAAAAAAACGAAAAAAGTACACAAATGTAAAATTTCTTTCTCTATGACGGAGTACAATTTTTTAAAAAATATCTTTGAATCCAAGTCGGCAATCCGTGGACAAATTTTCTCCATAGGTTAACCTTGAGGTGAGCAAATTCAATTTGGTTAGTACATCGCAGCCTTTAAAGTCTTAACAAGTAAAACTAAAGATTTCCCTCACTGCACATAACACATTAAAACAACTTTAAATAATAAAAGAAAAATACAAAATCACAGTGGTAATTCAAAGGTCACTGATTATTAATTTAAGACTTTAAAAGCTCCGAAAGAAACAGATGCAAAATTTTATTTTTTAACACATAACACTTTAACTCTTTTGTAGGATGTAAACTTTGCAGAAATATAAATAATCAGATAAAGAGCAGTACTTTTATATCTAACAGAACTTCAAATGACTGGGGGAAATAATGATTAATAATTTTTTTATACCCTATATTGCTAGATAAAAAGGGCATGTTTAATTTGAGATTATATGGAAAAACTAATAAGGTTTTCGAATTTTAAATTCTATTAAAATGCTTTGCAATTTTTATAATTTCAACAATACAAATTGTACTTCACTACAATTGTACTTTACAACTCTACATACCTTATTCAAGTATATGCACGAATTGCCCTAATGTAAGAAGAATAGGTAATCTCAAAAATAACCTTAACTAAAGCTTAATCAGCCACTGTCTTTAATAAATTGACTATAATATTGCAAATTACTGCATCAACAAACATATGCAAAAACTTGCTCTGCAAGTTTGGGTATTTCAAATGCAAAATCAGCAAAATAATTTAATCAGAGTAATTTATTACATAATTTAGAAGAAGATATATACATACAATATACATCTTATAAAGACGAGGCACTACATAAGTGGAATGTTTTGTTTGTTTTATCACAAGACATTAAGATAACCACTTTAATCAATACATTTAAGCTATAGAGAACCAATAAATATAAAAAACATAAGAATAAAAATATTGTTTTTCAAAACACAGACACACAGTTATAATAGAATAACAAAAAGAAATTAAAGAAAAAAATCTGTAAACTAATCATTTAATAGTTTGGCAGTATTGCATGTATGAAAAAAAAATTTACATTTTGTATACAAATGAGAAAATATACAAATTCAGTTGTGCAAGAATTTGATCCTTTTTTTCAAAATATGAAACAATAAATATGCAATTTTACAAAGGAATGTTGGTAAAAATTTATAAATATCTTTCATGTCCACTTGATTAAAAAAAAAAGTTTTTAAAATTTTTTATAATACATAGGGAGAATTGTAATTGTTCTTTTTTATCTTTCATAATTTTTTTGGCTAAAAACATCTATTTTATGACTTTACAGAAATTTAACACTTTCTAACTTTAATATCATTTTATGAGTATCAGAATATCCTAAATACATCAATTAATAAAATATAAGATCTAAATATGTACACATTTACAGAATACTATGCCATATGAAGAAAGTTTAAGCCTCCATCTTATTACTTCTTGAGACACAATGTTTTGTTTTGCTTTGATTTTAAACAAAAAAATTCCTTCAATTTTTTTTTCAACATAAATTTAAAAAAAAAAAAATTCCTTATAAAGCATAAAGGGGAAAAATCTCTAAAATAAGTTTGAGTTTTAGTAAAAATGACTAAAACAAAAATTTTGGGATCCAAATCAAAATTGGGATCCAAACCAACACAGGTATATTAGTTAAAAATATAAAAGTTTTCATATACCTTTCTAATAAAAAATAACTGAAAATGAAATGTTGTGATAATTTTAGGTTAAGTTTAAAATCTTTGGATCAGTACTAATTACCATAATACAATCTTTGATTCAAACAACTTAATAAATCCCAACCAAATCATTCAAAATTATAGAAAACTATGAAATAGTTAAAATTTTACTTCCATATTTCTGAAATAATTTATACCACAATATTACAAAAGTTCATCAGGATACAAAAATTTTTACTAAAAGTAATTTCAGACCTTTACTTAAAGTAGAAGAGAGATAATAATCAATTTAAGTCAAAATATTAATGAATATTCCAGCTTAATTAAAAATAATGGTGGCGAAATATTAGAACAAATTTATAGTATAAGTTATTTCTTTCCAAAAATATCCCTCAAACACATAAAATATCAAATAACATTAGTTTAGTTCTATTAAAACATTTTTTTCTCAAACAAAAATATATTGAACTTTTACAACTCTAAGAATTTCTTAAAATAAAAAATCACTAAAGCTGTCAGGACCCCCCAAAAAAATATTTTTCTTCAAACAGGTGTTCAACGCAATTGATAGTTAACAGATTCAGCTCTTTCTTATAGCTAAATTATAAACAATTAATAGGTAAATCTAAAAAAAAAGAGATAGAATAATTAACATGTAAATGTAATACACTTGACCAAATTAGATTTTACAGTATTATTTGTAACTTTAAAAAAGGGAAACTAGAAACAAAAATTAAAATATTGTGTTCATAACATTTTTTAAAAATTAATTTATAAAGTTAAACATGATGCTTGTTTTACTGTATTCAGTCTTTTACATCAATTAGCAATTTTTAAATTATATGACAAAAACATTCATATTCAGAATAAAGAAATATATTTAGAATATTTACAACTGTCATACAGCAAACAGCAAATTATCTTTAAAATTTCTTATACATAGTTTTTGTACAATTTATTTTCAAATGAAACACACAAATATTTCCAAATATATTAAAAATATATTTTATATACATGATAAGTCTACAATAACAGTTTAAAATAAATATTTCTTTGACAAAACAGTAAAATAACTTTTGGAGCAATTGTAGCACACTGGATTACAATGATATGAACAAAACAAAATTATTCAATAAAACTTAATATCAGTATGTTTATATCAGTATGTTTTCCACACCCAAACACATAAATATTTTTAATAATGAACAATCACATAAAATGGTTTTAACTTCAACAGAACAATTTGAGTTGGTTTATTTTTTTTACTATGCAACTTTATAATCCAGCCCTAACTGATAATTAAAATAATTAAAATATGGAACAAATTTTGAAATCGTAGTTCATACTCAAAAAAAAATTTTATGCTAAAGTATCATTTTATAAGATAATTCATTTAATAAAATTAAAACTGAAAAATTCTTGAAAATTTTTAAAATCTAGATAACAATCCTCTATATCATATAATATGCACAACAGAATAATCTCTCAGTGAAATTAAAACTTTAAATCATAAATATTATATAAATGTAAATAATTAAGTTTCATAATAATATAAAAATATACAAAACTATGTGCTACAAAATCTTTTTTACATGATATTTATGAATAAAATAACAATACCTCATTCAGTACAGGATACCTGTATTACTGTGAACATTGAGGTAAATTTTACATTAGGATCAGGAAAATAAATACATGTACAGTCGGACCTCTATTTAACGAACCTCTATTTTGCGAACTTTTCCTTGGAACCAAGAACATTTTGCGAATTTCTTCGTAAAATAACCTCTAAATAGCGAAGTGCATTCTCTATTTAACGAACTTTTTCTTGTAATTCAATATTTTTTTCTCCATATTTCTCAAAATATTTCTGTACATTTCAAACTAATTCTTTCTTTTGACATATTTAACACATTAACTTTCTTTTAACACATTCTAACACAAATTACAGTTTGAATAAAATACGCCTGAAAGGGTTTTTGGTACATTGCAAAGATGCAAGACGTATTATGAGATAAAGCACTTTTTCAAACAAAAAACTGACAAAATTAACAAACTTTACCAATAATTAAATATAAGGACGCATGTGGTAATGTAAGCTTAAAATTACTTCTTATAATAAATGCGATAATGTCATTAAAATTCATTAATTTTAATATAATTTTTTTAATTGAAAATACAGTGTATTCCCGGACAATGTTTTGTTTTATTCTTGTTCTCCTTGCAGATTTCTGTTTGATGGGTAAGATATATAAAACAAATAGACATTAATTTACAAAATGAAGGTGTGAGTAATTACTTTTATTAATAATATTTAGTGTTTAGGAATTTAAAATCTGTCTTGTGTAGTTTAAAGTATTTAAAAGGTAAATCTCTATTTAACAAATTCTCCATATAGCGAACTTTTTTTCGGGATTTAGTGACTTCGTTAAATAGAGGTCTGACTGTATATCATTAATAATAATACCAGTTGAATCAACATGCATTATCTTGAGGAGGTTTCAGTTAACCAAGTAATCTTTATGAACTATAATAGAAGGACAAGAATGACTAATAAATATAAGTAGCAATTCTCAGGCTATTTTTCTTTTCCAGGATACTGAGGTTATAGCCTTATCTATAGTATACTTAGGTTAATATCATACTTTACCCCTCTTCCCTGCAAAATGAAAATTTTGACTTTTAAGTTAAAATAAATTTTGTGGCTAAGAAAACTTGTGCATTTTTCAGGTTAGCAAATTTAGCAAACGATAAATATAATTTATAGATTTTATACTGACTAAGAATTTTTTATAATCCATTAATTCATTAGATCCTAGGCTTATAATGGTATTATGTAACACACATTACTGTAAAAATCAGAGTAAAATTTAAGGCTAAAACCTATGGATAATAATTATCTAATATTCTACAATAAAAGAATGAACTTCTGTATAAACTTATAATCATTGGTTTACTTGAAATCCTGAATGCTGACAACGTTATTGAAAAAAATGCAAGGCTATATCAGTTGGGTTATTTAGCACCTTGAGGACTGGCTATTTTATGCAGATCTAAGGGGACCAGGGTTGCCCAAATTGAACAGCAGATCTATACTGTCCGTCCAGTGCCCAGGCCTATAAGAAACATCATCAAACAGGGGAAATCAACCTTTGGCTGAGTTTGCAGGAATTGCTACGCAGCCCCAGTCTTCAGTTTGAACAGGGTGCATAGTCAAGAGCCATGGTCAGCGTATTTTTAATGCATTATGCAGATCTAACCATTGTTCCCAGTATTGGATGCATAGGACCAGAGCATTCAATACAGATCTTATCACTGCTTTTGATATATATTGTAATGAAACAGTCTTATTTTTTTATAACAATCCATGCCGTGCCAAAATAGTGTTTAAAAAACAGTTTATATTTATTTAGAGAAAACTTGTTAAAAATACATGTTTTGGCAAAATACAGTCCAAATTGTTTATTTTATTATGAAAATCATGTGAGAAAATTATTATTTAGATTATTATTATTCAGATAAATTATTTGGATCAAGTGTAAATAAACTCTCACAAAAAATTTCAGGTAGTCTCTTCTAAAGACACTACCGCGGGTTATTAATGTAGGATTACTTATCATTGCTTACCTCTTATTTTTTTACAATAAAATTCCTACTTATGAAGAGAAGGATGAGTGATAACCCTATGCAGAATAGGTTGATGATAAGAAAAATAAGTTACATATGTCTTCTCTGCCACTCTTGATTTATAACTTGTGACGATAGTTTTACCATCATAAATTTCTGTTTCCGGAGGACTGTTATGGAGGAACGTAATCCTACATTAAAAAGTTTGCATGCATTGACTAAAGAAGAGCATGTGCTATAATAATGCACTTGGATATTAATTCATGTGTCCAATCCACAAACATTGGCTATATAGACATTAATTTATGTCTCCGGTCCTCAAGGTGTTAAACAGATTTTGTTGATGTCACAGACGAAACTCTAATTATACAATTTGAGATTATAACAAAATATGAGTCTTGAGGCAAAAGCTCATATCTTTAAATTCTGATATAAATCAATAAATTTACAAATTAAATACACTTAAGTTTATGATACTATTAACTCATAATCCACATCTTATATATCCAATTTATGACACTGGTCGATTAAATAAAAAAGAGCAATAGATTAATGTTGTTATTTACAATTATGAAGTTATTGAAATTACGTATAAAACTGCGATTTACAACCATCAAATATAAAAATATGAAGTAAGAAAGGAATGCATATTTTTTTATGAATTTGTTGAAATTATTTGTCATAGATTTATAAAGAAATAAGAAAAAAAATATAAAATATACATTAAAAACAATTTTAAAAAAACATTCATACACTGCCATACAATAGATTTCAAAAGGTACAATCCTATATGAATTGAAGAATATGTATGATATAAATAATTTTGTAAGATGATAAATTTACCATACTAGGACCTTCAATTTAAACTTTTAACTTTAAGTTAGATAAGAGCTGTGATAAGAAACTAAAATTTTACCTAGTTTTTACTCTGCAACACAAAACTTACAAGATAAAAATAAATTACACACTTGACTTAGCCCTGAAAGGATAAAACAAAGTATACAAAAATTAAATATGAATGACACAGGGTCTTGGAACATATATAGGAAGTAATACCATCAAATCATTAGGAATCATAATCGAGTTCTGAAAGTTAATGCTTCACAGACAATTGAACTTTAAAATAATTTAAAGTGCTACGAAAAATAAAAGCTGTTAAAGTAAACTTTACTCTCAGTAAAAAATCCAATTTAATAATTCAAGTAAATATAAATCAGCACATTTTTTATTAATGACAGGTCTCATTTTAAAAAACATTTATGTTACACACATGAAATGAAATTATATAAACCAAATAAAACTAAATAATACACGTTAAAGATTTTCACAATTGAATTTTGTTTTTACTGAAGACTGGTCATACAGCAAAAATATAAAATTGTACACAAATAACAGTATATAAGTATTATTTACCACTGGATAAGAGAAAAACTTTTCAGATAGTCTCAACCCTCAAGAACATTGCAGTTTTGATTAAATTTCCTAAAATTCTACATGGCTTCCATGTCTGGAAAGGACTAAGGAGTTAGCTTATCTTATTTGTGGCAACTCTCACAATCAAAAATTTAATTAATGCAATGGATCTTTAACAAGAATGTCTAAAATTAATAGAAAAAGTTTGTATAGATTAATAAATACACAAGGCAATTTACCCCACAGGAGTACACTGCATAAAAAAAATTTCTAAGGGGAAGTGCTAAATCTTTTGAGTATGTGCCTGTTCACATAGGAGTCTGGTAGCGGAAGCATGAAGTATTGAAATACTAGCCAGACTTCACCCAGCTATTGAATCACGTGACACTCGAATCACAGTTCACTTGAATTTAATTTTTTTTCTCACTTTTAATTGCCAAAAAAATCCCAAAAATCAATACATCTTCAAATGATCTATTTATGATTAAAACGTTTGAACTAAAAGTATGAAAATTAGAAAAATAATTAAAAATTAGACACACAATGAAACATTTCTTTTCAGTGATTCATTTTTTAGTGAGAATTCCGATGTGAATGAATCATGCTGTGTTTACATCGTAAAACATGGCGGTTACGTTTTGTTCGGTGGAGTATGCATTTAGAATTGGAAATCTCTAAAACTATTAAAGTAACAGAATAAGTCTATGCAGAAAAAAAAATTATCCGCTTTTAAAGCTCTTACTAAATATGTAAAATTTATGTACTTTCTTAAAAAAACAAAAAAAAACATTGATTTTAACTTTTAAATCATGGCCAAATTTCATAACAAATGCCATACCAGAAACGGTCTACCCGGAATTGTTCCCCAACCGACAAAGTTTTTCTTTTATTTATATAAATATTCAACCAATGACAAACTTCCAAACGATTAGCAACGAAATTTTTAATGTATATGATTGGTTTATTTCCGTCTCAGTGCCATCTATCCTTTTAAACTTCTGCTACTGGACTCCTACGTGAACAGGTCCTAACTTAATACAAATATAAGTCAAATAATAGATAGTTGGAAGATTTTAGGATACAAACAGCAACCAAACCTGCCATATAATGATTTACCAATGACTTTTAATATAATGAATAACAATTAAAACACGCAAGCTTTTGTTTATACCATAACAGATATATCTCATGTGATGAACACAATAATTCCATGAAATATGAAGAAAAAAAATAGTATTCATGCAATTTATATAGCAAGAGAAGGATTTACCTAATCCCCAGACAAATAATTTTCCAATAATTATAGCTAAAAAAAATTACCATAAATTGGTACATAGCTAAAATCTAAATACCTTGACTTCAGGAGTATTAACTTCAAAAATACAACTTTAAAAATGAACTTTTAAAAAAGAAAGTCTCAACCTCACTGAGGTCTACTCCCCATTGCAAAAGTTCAAAAACATTTAACCACAATCTCGCTGCTGACTACATTAAGAAACAATGGCAGTATAAAGCAGAAACAATCATCATGTGTATTGACAAATTCATAATTTATGATAAAATTAACTTGAAAATTTGAAAAAGATGCATAGTGCCAAGATGACTTTCTACTCATTAGAAAATATAATAGCATTAATAATATGTTATGTAATAGTATAATAATGGTTTAAACAGTATCTTCTAAATAAAGTGTAACTAATTAGAAAGTGTATTCTCTTTAATCAAAAATGATTACTATATGTTTCAGTCAGAAATAAAATCAATCCTATTCACATTAAGTAATTCAACTGCTTGAAATTAACTTCTATATACGATTATGTGCTAAAAAAGTTATCCATTTTAAAAATTCTCAAGGAGGAAGTTTAGAAAACACTATATCAAAAAAAAAATGACATATTTCACTTTAAAATTGATTGCCTCTAGAATGTTAATGAGTTTATAATTTGAACATACATTTCAAGTTTCAATAGAGAAATGAGGTATAATCACAAACATCAAAGATACTTTTAACCGATATATAAACCTGTATCATCCAATTAGACAATAGATGCTACAATTTTGCCGGAGTGGCATCTTTAGTAATTTCTAGATATCAATACTTTTTCAAAAAACACTGTAAATACATAAAAATTTCAAACAGTTTTTACAATAACTAAATATTAAGACATTTAGTGCTAAAAAATACTAATTAAATATGGAAGAATGTAGAAGCAGAATTTCTTTTCTATAATTTTTCTATCATAGAAATGGAATGAAATTCTACAAAAAAGTCCACTTTTTACATTTCCTAATCTTAGAGAAATATGTATATCTTTGCAGAAGTGGATAAATACACTGAAAGTATATAAGTTACTTTAACATCACTAAAGAAAAATAGAAAGTTTCATTTTAAGAAAGAACTTCAGAAAATAACACATCCTGTACTGATTCTACAAGTGTATAGAGATTTGCTTAAAGAATTATATAAATAGATATTCAGATTTACAACAGTTAAGGCACTGAAGCATTTAGAGGAATAAATAAAAACAACCAATAATAAACCGAACAATGTATGTCCCTGGCAAAATTTAACATAGAAACTAGATAAATAAAAATAAAAAAATTCCTAGAAAGAATTATGTGTTGAACATTTCTCCCATTAAATTTAATCTGGCACTATAAGGCTGAGCAGGACAAGCAAGAAGTCCATAATTATAAAATTCTTTATCATACATATCACTAGAAGAATTCACATATATTTTACTGTCTTTGGAAGAAATGATTGTACTAACATTGACTGAATCTTCAGACTCATTTTTTGTCACAGATGTATTGAACTGGGGCATATTAAGTTCATTAATTTCTACTTCTCTATCAGTGTTATGGCCCACTTCATTTGTACTATAAGAATTTGATTCAAAAGTTTCTGAATTACTAATTTCAAGTGTATCAGAGTAATTTTCTTTCATAACCTCTTCAGAATCTTCTTCAGCATATATGACATCAGATGTGTGATCATCAGTTGAAAGGGATTCATTATCATCATTAGAAACACTTTCATTTAAATTACCATCACTTGAATTTATTGAATCAGTGGAATTTTCAACTATTTGAGACAGATTTTCCTCAGAACTGTTCACCTCAGAATCAGCAACATTAAGTTCTGTACTCTGATGTTTTTTGCGATGTGTGGTGGCATCTCTTTTCTTTTTTCGGAAGGCTTGAAAAAAATCACTCCTATCACGTATTTCAAGAAGTGAATGCAAGTCCATGTTTTTTTGAAAATCATGCAAAAGCATCTGATGTTCAAAATGTTTGGCACTGCAACAATAAACAGCCCCTACATCAATGGGATGGGCCTCTGTATTAAACACATATCCTCCAGCACCAATAATACAATTGCCACCTGACATCTGTATTATTTCCCCACAAGAGCCATTATTATGAATAAAATTTTCTGGGTCAAACAGTAAATAAAGATATTTGGTTGTCTCAGCTAAAAAGAATGATTCCATACGGTCCTCAATTTTGTGATCAATCACATTTTTTATCTGGAAAAAAGGAATGAATTTACCATATTAATAACTTGGAACAGTATTTTAAAAATAAACATTAATATCTATAATAATGTTCTTTTAATATTTTTAACAGAAGAATAAGGATGCATCTATAACGTTCCAAAGTTTTACTCGAGTAAATTAAAATTTATTGGGGATCAATACTTATTCAATGAGCCAGAACGAAAAAAAAATTTCATTAAATTTTTCTTATTTTATTTTCCTCTTTTGGTTGAACTTATATTCCTGGAATTGAAAAGTACGAGAAATAAAATTTACACTGAGATTTTTTCTTTTTCTTTTGCATGTGTACATGCCAAGGAACCTTAAACTATAAAAGATTTTTTCTAAACAGTTTTAATATCTCTGGTATCCCTTGGGTTCTCAATATATTAACTTATACATGACAGTGTCTTGGTGGTGTTTATCTGTCAAAAATACCATGATAGATCAGAATTTGTCAGATTTTCGAAACATTAGCTATGAAGAAAGTTTGATAGATAGATTGTAGACATGAAATTTTACATTTTTACTAAAAAGGAAATACTTATTATACATCGTTTTGAAAATTTAGCAAGTTTTATCTTGAACTTCATACTAACACTCAATGGCAATATGAATCTGTTAAAAGGTACATAAAAATCCATATTGTTTAAAAATTGGCCAAAAAAATCTCCCTTTATGGTAGATCTTTATCTGTGAATAGTATGCTTTCCCCCACAGATACTAAACAGAGGGCAAACTGTTCTCACCATCTAAAGAAGATAATCACAGTTCTAATTGTTTTACTTTTATTTTTTATTTAATAAGTCATATACAAAGCACATTTAAAAAACTACCCAGGAAAAACTTATTTTAAACCATATTTTTTAGTATGACAGATTAATATAATTTTTTAATTATATTTTTCAATTTTCAGTTATGTTAAAATTAATATTTTTACTTTACTTGTAAGCATTTGACCCAAATGAACAAATGACTTCATGTGGTTGAAAAAAAAAAATTGAGAACTAAAATGTTGAAAAATCTCAATTCATTTTTTAAGGTGTTTTCTTTAAAAATATCTAACAGTTTAAAGTAGGTAAAGTTTTCCAATAATTATAAAAATGAGGATTACTTCACTACAAGCTAGCAACTATGATCATCATGTTTGACAAGTAGCTTTTACAAATCAGTAACAAACTGATAAATTTTTTTTATGATGCATTTACATTCAGCCACTGGGTAAAGGACCTTATTAGAATGTCTAATTTTAACAAATAAATATTCAGAGGTGAAATACATTAATCATAGGTTAAACTTAAGGGATGGAATGAAACAAAATGTATGACCTATGGAATATAATACCTGCCATGTATTTTCCTAAAACTTCATTGCTAAATACATATCCCCCCCCCTACACACACGTTATTACTTGTACTTGTGAATACTCATCAGACTCAAAAGGTAGAATTTAAACATTCTATTCACATCAGGTTAAAAATCTTTCTCAATTTAATAAACTTATAAAACATCTCAATACATTATGCATTAAAAATATTTTTGTAGTGGTTAAAATAGAATTTTTAACACTTACTGTTGCATATCCACAATCAGTTTTGGCACTGTGTTCAATAGATTCTAAAATGTCCACTCCTATTTCCAGTAAATGTTGGTCTTTTGTTGCATAATATAAATACATGATGCTTTCAATTAATTCTGAAAACAATAATTTTTTTTTTATTTATTTGCACAAATTATGAACTTATTTTCATCAGTAGTAACTTCAAAAATGAAAGAATACATTTGGTAATACACATGCAAAATATATATACAGTGAAACTTCTCTAGTCAGCCACTCCTCTAAATGGCCATATTTTGTTTAGAACCAATTAAAGACTCCATAGAGCAAATGTTATGGAAAGAAACCTCTGTCGATGTCCACTTCTTTTTCGAACCATTACTGGCAGCCATAGAGAAGTTACCCTGTATTACATATGTATAAAAACAGAAAACCAGAAAAAAAATCATGAAAATATCATGTTAACTATATGCACATAAATCAAGAGTACATATTTATAAATATGTTCATATATTTTTAAATGCTATGATGAAACATAACTTTTATGCATTTATTTAACAGCAATTCCTCTTTTCTCCATTAGTTTTCAAACTTAATCGCATTCTCTTTTCCTTTGGTTTGTTCAGGTTTTGAAGACTAGCCTGTTTGATTCTAGTACTCAGAAATTTTTCTAGAGATTAGCCGCTTTTTATTTCTGTCCATATCTGGATGGTAGTTTTAGTTAAAATAATGTAAAACAGGCTAATCCTGAAGATCTAGAGGAATTAGTCACTTTTTATTTCTGCCCATATCAGGATGGTAGTTTTAGTCAAAATAATGTAAAACAGGCTAATCCTGAAGATCTAGAGGAATTAGCCGCTTTTTATTTCTTCTCATATCGGAATGGTAGTTTTAGTCAAAATAATGTAAAACAGGCTAATCCTGAAGATCTAGAGGGATTATCCACTTTTTATTTTTGCCCACATCTGGATGGTAGTTTTAGTCAAAATAATGTAAAACAGGCTAATCCTGAAGTCATTCTTCAGCAGATCCATTTTAACTAACCTCCTGAGAGGGAAAGAAGATTAACACTACTAATTCCAAGAGTTATAATTTTTCTTCAAGTTGAAATTCAGACAGCATCGAGACTTTACTGGGAAAATAGCTACATAGAGGTGCCAAGACTAAAAATTTTAGGTCTGTAGGTAAAAAAAAGACTTGTGTGCATCAGAAAAGCTGAGCTGTCAGAAAAAAATTGTAGGTTGGTTATGAGCACAGTCATCATTTTTAGTAACACAGGGATTAATTGAGCATGTTTAAAGCCAATTCTGAACAGCAATAAACACTAAAGCTACTGCTGGATTTGAATATGCAAATTCTAGTTCCAAAGATAAGCACCAAAAGACATTCAGATAATTTATTAGCCAGCTGTGATATATATAAAAAATAAAACTGAATGTATAAAATATGGTCAAAATTAGGTGTGCCACAAATTTCAAATTTTCTATAATTTTTTAATTTTTTGAGAAGAGTCTACTACCACATTTTGAGAACCTTTGTTCTATTTGTAGTAAATGTCTTAGCAAGAAATGGCAATTTTTGGTAACATTATTTTGTTCGGATTTCAAAATAAGTATCCTGCATAAAAATCTCCTCCAAATATTATACAATTTTCTAAATATTTCTCATCTCTTGCTGGCTATGAGAGCAAATAATTTTTTTCAAAAAGATTATCTATGGGATATTTTGAAAAGCAAACACTATTAATATGCAGTGAAAAACTTAAGAATTACTAGTTGGTACTCATCAAAACATAATGGCTGGATAGTAAATAAATGTATTAATACACAAATTATACTCAACACATTATTTTCAAATATTGAAAATCATAATATTAAGAACAGAGAAATACACTCTAAAAAATTACTACTGAACCCAGCAAAAAGAAATATGGTTACTCAACAGCATGAAATAAACAATTTCTATCAGGTTTAATTCTATATCTCACAAACATAATTAAAAATTAAAATAGCAGAGAGAGAGCAAGAGAGATTCTTTGGATTAAACAAATTAACTTGTTTAGGCAGCCTCGTGCTTAGTAAGTATCTAAAGCCAGGTTTAAACATGTCACTGAGCATGAGCAGAAACAAATCATTGTGTTTATGTGGTCTCGTGCTGAGTATCTAAAGCCAGATTTAAACATGTCACAGAGCATGCGCAGAAAGCAAATTTTAATTGTAAATTATAACTAATTTATAGAATTTTCTGTTATAAAAAGCAAATTTGACAAATCTACAGATAAAAATCTTTTGTTTAAGACCAAAAGGAAGCAAACTGATGCAGTAGTTTTCTCTCATGGACTGCCCAAAAAATTGGCTTAGCAACTTAAATATATAGATGTTCTAACCTTTTCTCGGCAATTATTATCTCACTAAAAATTCAAAAAGTTTTGTATGACTATCAATGAACCTCAAAAAATATAATTATTTTTAATCATTCCTCATCTTTTTATCAATCCCCATTTTTTAGTATGTATTTTATTACACTCCCCATTGCATCTACGAAAAGAAAATACCTCATTTTTCAGTTAATAAGTAAAAAAATCAAGGAAGAGAAAATTATTTTATTAAAAAAAAGTTACGTAAAATTCTTCATCTGCTTTTATAATACAAAATTGAGATGTTTCAAAATTAGTAATTTCAGCTATCATTAATAGAGAATATTTTTATTTTTACTATTTCATGTAACACTTTTACATTGCTATTATTAAAAAAAATCAAGTTAGTCAAATTTAAAAGATTTTATAACAAGTATAACAGTAATGAAGTATATAATTAATAATCTAGGTATGAGTTAATCCTAAATTATAGAGTTTGATTTTTTGACAAAATACACCTGTAGTTATTACCCTGCCCTACTTGATACAACAGTAAAATTTTTGGTACCCTTTCAGGAAAATGCTCTGTCCACATTTATGTCTAGAACAGGGGTCGGCAACCTTTTTTACTAGGAGGGCAAATTTCAGAAATACGGGAGTTCGACGCGCACTGCTAGATGAAGAGGAGGAGGGAAGGGGGGTTAATATTTAAATATTAAAATATTAATGTGACATAAATTTTAAATAGATAAATTCAAATTTCAATTTGATTAATAATTAATGCAATATATGACATTGCAAATCTGTGGCCAACTCATTGTAATGTGGCACTTCAGTCGAATTCCCAGTTCTTAGACAATGGAACAAATGAGTGTCAGTGAGGCTTGATCGGTACTTTGATTTTAAATATTTCATATTGGAACACAAATAATCACAAGTATTTGGTGACATGCAAAGAGAGTTCAATTTCAGAGCACATTTTCTCAACAATAGGAAGCTATTTCTATTCACTAAGTTCAAGAATTTTTCTTCGCTATGATGTAATTTTAATTCAGTGTCATTTCTTATGTTTATAATTTTCAATTCTCAGTCCTCCATATTGGAAATATAAAAATATGTTGCGATTTTACTAACCACATCGTCCACTGTATGAAAGAAAGGATTAATAAAAAATGTCAAGTATGCCTCCAATTCGTAAATTCTTCAAATCTGGTATTAAATTCTTCCAGTAAGGAATCAAAATGTTTGGCAAACTAATAGTAGTAGAATTTCCATCGTAATAATTTTTTATTACCATTTTTAAATTTGGGAAATGTGATAAATTATCTTTCTCCATATGCAATTTTCAGAGCACCAATTTAGCTTTAAATGCATTTCTTGTACTTGTCATACAAGCAATATGATAATTTCTACCCTGTAGTTTCAAATTTAGTTCCTTCAATTTTACAGTTAAATCAGTTAGAAAGCCTAACTCAGTTATCCAAGGTTTTTTCTCTGATTCTAAACAAATTTCATTCCTTGATAATAGAAATTCTTTCACCTGTGGTAGTAAATTTAAAAACTGCTCAAATACCTTTCCTCTACTGATCTCTCTAAATCAAATATCTAAACTAAAATTATCAAAATTATCTAAACTCAAATGATCAAAAATATCTAAAATAAAATTTCTACACTCAAATACTTTAAATTTACACATTTGAATGGCGGGCACTTGCCCGCGGGCACCACGTTGCCAATTCCTGGTCTAGGGGAACTAAAAAGTTTAAACTGATTCCAATGATGAAAAGGATGTCTAAAAGACAATTATCTGATGAGAAAATAGAGCTGGACAAACCTGGTCTCAAAGGATAGTTTTCTCTTTTAGCATGATTATGAGCGACATCATAAATTTCTGGCATGAACCCATACTGCTTCCAAATTTGATGATAGTTATATAAAGTTCTTACTGCTTGTTCAATATCCCCAATCAAAGTCTATAACACACAAAGAGTAAGTGACATATCAGTATTAAGTAGATCAAAAATAAATGCAACAGCCAAAAACATATTTCCTATAATTTTATAAGCATTAATTCATAAACATAATTAAAACTTTTCAAGAGCAAGATCGTTTACTTCAGCTAGCTGCTTTTGATATTTTAAAGTCACTTGGTTTTCAATTAGAATACCATCTAATACTTGTTAATAATAATTAAAAATTCCTCATAACAACACAAGAAAAAGAAAAAAGTATAATATACTTCATATAGATATCCCATAAACACCACTGTCATATTATGAAAAGGTATTAGTTTGACAAACTATAATTGCACTATTCAAATAGATATAACATAGTTTAAGGGACAATTGACTGTCCTTTCTGTTGTTTGTAAATGATACTAGTGCTTTAAAAATAAAGATTAAAGGAAAAATTTTCAAAATTTTTAAATTTATAAAATAATTACTTAAATCATGAATAAATAAAAACATATATAAGACTGAAAATATAAAACCCTGTTTCATTTATAAGAAAATTTTCAAAGAATTTTTATTAGCAGCTTTGTAGCCAAAATTTAAAATTAGGCAGGCATAATCATAGGTTTGAGAATCCTCCTTATTCTTACCAAAGAAAGTTTTCACACACACTTTTTACGCTAATTACAAAATACAAAAATTGTGCAATTTTAGTAATTGTGTGAGTTACAATTAAAACCCCAAGTTACAATTAAAGATTAATAGTTTGAATGAAAATTATTAATTTTCATTCAAACTATTACATTACAACAGATGGGGGTCCGTCATACCTGCTAAGGCCCTACAGGATGAAAGCCCTTTAGGATGGCTGACTAAATTTAAAATAATGGCAAAGGCCAAAACTAGAAGTTCGAGAAGTTGGAAGGGACTACAACACGCAATTAGTGAGGGTGGCACAAAAACGTGGAGCCAAAGGAAGCAAAATATGTCAAGAGTTAGGATGTTACAACTTTACCTAGGACCAGAAGGCCTCAACCGGTGAATTCAAACTATTTGTCCATTCTTTCCCCCTAAAAATTTTCCAAAAATTATATCATCTTCATATATCATAAATATGTAGTAATTCCAGAGAATGATTCTGTAGATATACAATGTCATATGACAGAAATAAATTAAGGTGAAGAGTTCATCAACTAGTACATAAATTGGAATAAAAATGTTTAAAACTATTTAACTTGCACTTAACTATTTAAGGAAACAAGGAGGTACAACAACAAAAAAGCATATCACAGCATCCCTAATTATGACGGGGGGCACCAAAATAAAATATTATAGTACATACTAAAAGACCAGGCCAAAAAGCTTCTAGAGACTGGAATGTTGGCATAGTCACTTGCCCACTACTCATGCTAACCCAAAAGTACCAATCATCTCTTTTCATGTACTTTGATATCAGTCTCTCATATTCTACAATGAAAACAAGAGAAAGGATGAGCTAAATGCACATGTAACATAAACAATTGAATTGCTCATTTCATACAAAATAATTTTTAAAAAGTATAATATAAACACACCTTTAAACATTTTCAAGTATTTTGGTTCTTGAAAGAGGATAGCACCTTTGACTAGGTATTCAAAATACGAATCTACACCTCCACCTATTCCAGCATCAAGTGCAGTCCATTTACCATCTTGAACATTTATATGGTTACCTACCTTACATTAAAAAATATCTACTATTAAAACAAACATGAGAATCACTTACATTGTTAAAACTAATCAACTATATAAACAACTTTACAAACATTGAATCCAAAACAAAAAAAATATTATAAAACAAAATTTAGATATATTTAAGGTATGTGTAACTCAAATTTAATGTAAAAAAATAAATTCTTGCTAGAAGTATTTCATAACTCCAAAATATGTACCTTTGTTTAATTGGATATAATTAGTATAGCTTACATAATACAATTTGAAATATAGAAATTTAATATGATTACAGAATTAAAGAGTTACAGCAAATCCTAAACAGTTTTATCAGTTATTTATTGTTTTTCATTTTTTTAGGGAGAGAACATATAAGAACAAGAAAAAGAATTTCAGTTTATAAAAAGGTATTTTAAGGCTGTATGAGTACTTCATAAAACAGCAGAAAGTCCACTATACTATGATAAATTTTGATTATGATTAACTGATATATAGTAGTGTGCAATATCTAAGAATAATTCAAGAAATGATAGATAACAAATAGTTAATAAATAAAAATTCTATGAAACTTTGTCAGTATCCTACACTGAAAAACATTTACCTCTATGTCAAAAAATGCACAGAATATTCAAATTATGAGAGAATATGAGCAAAAAAGGCATAATCACTTAACAGGGTTCTGAAATATATACTCGCTTTTCATAAATTTATGAGCAAATAGGTACTAAGATATTGTTAAATATGTCTGACAGGCCTGATTATGATAAACGTCAGTGGTAATGACTTGTTAGTAGACTGGAAGATCACAGTCCAGATATAAATATTCCACTTACTATGATCTCAAAGATATGGAAGCAATCTCTTTGTGCAAGAAATGTTTGTCATCATAAAGGGAATTCCACAGATATAACAATTTTGTAGTTTAGTGATTTTTCACTTTACACTATTCATTTAAATAGAAAAAGAGATGACTTAAGATGTTATTACCTTTAAATATATATACAATTGTTCCACTCAATTTTTATTTCTCCTATAGGTTCATTGGCAGAGTCAAATTCAAAAAATCAAAACTGTCCTAGACTGCAATGTGAAGGACTCATGACTATTGCATTTAATGCTTGTAAAAATGTATTGCTTGTCTGTTAATGTAATTGAAGCCAAAACTAAAGTTGTCAAATGATTAGTAATTTTCTAAATGCTGAGCTTGAACATATATAAAGGCATTTATTTGTACAGGAATACATAATAATATAGATACAAGCTTGTCAGATACAATACCTGATGATACTCAATTTTATTTCATATTTACATCTTGATATAGAAAGTCATTTTTTTTTACTGATAAGACTTGTAATAGTGTTTTGCTTGATAAGATTTCTTTAATTATAAAGTCTCTTAATTAACCTTTTCATCCTGAGCAGCACACATAGCCACCAGCAATATTTATATTCATGGACAAAAGGGTTAAATCCGGTATTTTGTCTCTGTGATACTTTTAAAAGTAATTTTTAATGCATTTGAAGAAAATTATACATATACTTATATATATATATATGACCAAATTTCATTAGTATATATACATATTTATATCAATATCTTTAGGTTTAAACTTCCTTACATATTTTATCTATTTTGCTTATATAATTTTGTATTATTTTTCAACTATGAAAGATTCACTAATTACCAAATTTTAGAAAATCTGAAACATATTACATAAAACAAGTATAGCAAATATAATTAAGTATATGTTATATAATATTGGCCAGCTGAGAATTATATTGCATCATAATCACAGCATATGATCTACAATGGTATTTACACTTGATAATGTCACAAAAAAAGTAATCCTAGAACCAATAATCTACAATTTTGTATTTTAAATTGAAATCATAAGTATTCTTTATTACAAGTAACAGAAATAACAAAATATAAAAAATCCCAAATGCATAACGAAAATGATAATTGAGAAAAATATAACTTTCAAACATAAATTGTCTTTGAATTTAAATGTTTTTGAACATAATAAACTATTTCCTTGTAGATGAGCAACAAATATCTTTTAAATAATAAGCACAGTCTAAGCTCTACAAATATTCAGAAAAATGATAGAAATATAGTTAAAAGACTTCTTTTTAAAGAACTATTTTTTATATACCCTGGTAGTCTTTGTATCAACCTTAGAAGAGTTCAGACATTAATTAACAAGTTAAAACTAAAAATGAATTGTTCCATTTCTACCAAAATTAATCCTTATTGAGAAAATATAAACTGCTGAACTTACATGAAGTCAGAAGTATATTAAGCAAGATACTATGTATTATGATCATTCAGATTTTGATTATTTTAACTATGTAGAAAGGTAGGCTAATTTATTTAACAAACTTTTCTTTTTTTAAACATCATTTCCTTTTCACCTCATTTCAACTTCCTAAACATCTTAAATTATAAAATTTCAAGCATCAAACACTTTGCAGATTTTGTAAATCAAATTAAATGTATTTCAGAAAGTCCTTAAAGGATAATTGCCTTATTTTCTACATGAGATTTCAGCTGTTTGTATAAATTATAACCAAATTAAAAGGCAGAATAAATTTCTCTTTAATATTTACATATTATGGGTATTCCAAATAAAACACTTTACAGTTTTCAATATTCTTTTGACCAATAAAATACTCACCAATCCCAAAGATGATCTATGTTTCCATAATGCATCTAATGCATTTACAGCAACAGTTTCAAACACAGGGTCACCAGTTAAATGGCTTAAAGTTCCAAATTCAATGATAAATGTTGAAACTCCAGCAGTACAAGTTATAGGTGTTTCTCCAACAGGAACTCCATATTTTAAATTTACAGTACCATATGGCATGCCAGTGGAAGTATTAAAAGCTATTTTAATAAGAATGATAAAAAAATATTTTTTTATTTTGAAATTATGAATTAAAAAATTTAAATTAAATATACAAATTGAAATGAAAGTCATCTTATTTTGAAACATAATAAATGAAAGGTAAAGGTCATTTGATAGAATTAGCACATGCTTTTGAACCATAAGGAATAGTAGAATATGATAAAGTTAAAATTAAATAATGCTGTGATATAAAACTGTTCTATAATTTTAAACAGAAACCATATTTTCATTCATTGCCTAAGCAAAAATGGATTCAGTTTTAAAGACAGCACAGTGCCCATAATAATAAACAGTAGTATAATTTCAAAATTAATGAGCTAAAACCCAGTATTATTACTTGTAAATATATAAAATGAAATCACAAAACATTAGGTCAGAATGCTGTAGATAAGTTAATTATCTAACAAAAATTTATTAAAATTAAAGTAGATAATTAGTATAACTATAATTATCATACATTAATTTCAATTTACATTGATAAGAATGAATTTAGAAATGAAACTTAAAACGAAAACTTAAGAACCTAAGATTTTATAATAAAATAAACATTAGGATAAAATTTACATAAGCTACTAAAGCTGTTAAAATATATTTGGTTATACTTTTTAAAAGTTTCTGAAAAAAAAAATAATTACCAGGCAGTAGTTTTCGTGCAACTTTTTCAGCTAAGTTTAATAATGGTCCAGAACATGGCCATCCAGGATCAACACTCAAACCAGCTTTCCTTGATAACAGATGAGCAGATAATAATCCACCAACAACTATGAAAAAAATTCTTGTCAAAAATAACAAAGAAATCAAAACATATCAATTTTTCTGTTCATTCATATGTTAGTATGACAGGGAATTTTAAAATTCACAGAATTACCTTCTATGATAACTGAACATTTTTCACTATCATTCTATGATACATACATTTTCAACAAAATATATTAGTACACTATCAATTGATATCTATGTACTAGCCAATTTAAAAAGTTAAAATTATAAATTATAGTTTATTAAACAGTTACACATAAGTTATGGTTATAAACTCAATATCTATTAAAAATTATTAAAAACAAAAATAGAACAAAACTAACAGGAGCTAATAATGACATTTTAATAATTTTCTTCTTGTTTATCATACATAAAACTATTCTACATATGCAACTAAAAGTATATTAATCTCTTACCTCGGATGTTGGTTTCAAATACAGACACATTGATATTCACATTAAAATCAGCAGTTGCCAAAAGTGTATTAACCACACGCCTAAATTCAGAATAATTTTTCATCACAGCTAAAGTATCAAGAGCATCAATAAGTGTAAGAGAAAAACTTCCCCAGGTATCCATTCCACGGCATGAAATAGGTTGAAGTTCATCGTATGGAAAAGCACTTTTGAGATAATTGTCATATGCATGGTTAAACATTTGCTTCACTTTCTCCCTGTTAGAGATAAAAATTAATTAATTTCAAATAAAGTTTAAGCTATTATTGCATAAAAGTTTGTTAAGTAAAATATTGCACTTGTTTTAGTCCGAGAAAAAAGTAATAGATAGCACATAAAAATAAGTAAAATACATAAATGAAGGCAAAATTTTTCAAACTAATAAGAATGCACAATTCAAATTAATCAGTTTCATGTTGACTTCTCTAAGGTTATAAGACATGTTTATAAAATTATATTGACAAATTGTCTTTCAAATATAGCTCTTGTTTATATTAATTTATAGCTTAACAGGATAATGTTGTGTAAATATTCCTCAAACTATTTAAATTATATATGCATTCAGTTAACATTTGAGTGATATCACACATATTAAAGAAGGACCATAAAACCTACATCAGAATTAAAACACTGAGCCCTTTGTCTGAAGAAACGGGTACGAAAATGAATGATTCATGTAGGAGTGGGAAAGTAATAATTTTAACTTCAAAATTAAAAACTTGTAAATATATTTCACCTAACAGCTAGTTTAATACCTTTAATCTGATATAAAAAATTTATTGTCTAAAGTAATTCTTCATAACCTGAGGCTCAAAATATCTAGTGATGTTGCAATAAAAGTAATGTTTACAGATAATCAATAATTACAGTGAAGATTGTACCTTAATCTTCCTCATATCCTACACATAAGAATTCCTTTACACTTCCAAATTCCAATATGCAAATAATCACTTACATAAAAAATGTTCTCATTCATGTTGTTTTCTCTAAGGTAAACAAAACATGTATATGCCATATAATTAACGAAAGAAGTTCGGAATTTCACCAATATATTTCGAATAAAACGATAATACCATGCACAAAAAATCTAGATGATTTTATCTAATCAAAACAATTAACTCAACTTGAAACATCTGAAAACTAGAGCTTATATTGGTTATACATGAATATTTACAACCGGGAAGCACAACGTATAGCACTCGAAAACGAAACTACATGTAATCAAAAACGAAACAACTTAACAAAAAAAAATTATAATATATTTTTTAATTATTATGCATCAGTTTCAAGAGTAATTAAGGTTAAATGGCATTTTAAATTTATACAATAAACTATAAAAAAGAGATATAACAGTAACATTCATGATACGTAAAAATAGGTCGAGTAGATAGAAACAATGCATTAAACGGTTTTTTACCTATACATTTTTACATCATCATTGGAAAATGTTCGGAGGGAATGAGATTCAGTACTAATATAACTTAAAATTGTTATAAAAACGTAACATAGTCTACATATGCTAGCCATATTATCACGTTTCCATAGCAATCAGTTATTTAGTTGCCAGATTTCTTAAATGTGAGCAAAACGGAAGTATTGAAATTTATTTAATTATTTATTTATTGTATTTGTTATATACGGTATAATTACTACCAAATTCAAACACTTTAGTTTTAATTTATTTTAAAATTTGAGCTAAAATAACTGCCACGTGACAGCTCAATTCAGTCCTTAAGAAGCCTTGAAAAAAGAAAACTTTTTTTTATTTTTTTTTAATTCCTGAGATTACTAAGAATATTTTTCTCGAGAACTGGATATTCCACAAAATAAAAAACAAAAAATTCTCGAGAATTGGGATTCGAACTTTGCTTGTAAATTTCAAAATTTCTATCAACGGGATTCTCGGGTACAATCGCCAAAAGACATTCGCCAAGTCAGCCAAGTCATCCATGTTTTACACGTGGATTCTTTTGAAAAAGAACTATTTAGACGGTTCCGCTATTTTCAATTGATGTTAGATTTTAATTAAAAATTCATGAACTGTCATAGTAAATAGCTTTATCACATATATCCAATTTTTTATTGTAAAAATGTTTGTTTATAGTCTTAAAAGTGCAATTTAACAAGACGGAATTTCATCATTAAATATGTAGCCCAGTGCCTATACGTCATCGGAGTGGGACGCCATTTTCGGCTTTGGAGACCAGAACTAATCGCTCCCATGTTAACGTCCATAAAGGAAAATTTCGAGGATTTTTTACTTCAAAGCCAATGTTTTTTAACTCTTAAAACCTATTGAAATGTATACCGAAGAACTTCAACTTAATTTCAAAAATACTTTTAACCGTATTCAAAACATTTGGCACAGAGTTGGTTGATTTTCGCCAAGTGCGAATGCTTTTGTACATTTCAGATTTATCTCTGGTTTGGCGGTAAATATCTCACCAATATCTTTAGTTGCTACCAGAAGCATGCATGTGCATATTTTTATTTCCCAGTAACTAAACAGCAAAGAAAAAGGTTTGCTGATTTATGTCAGCCCTACTCTTTCTCGTATTTGTGTTTTGCGTAGAACTTAATATCAGTGGCGTAGCGAGCATAACTGGCGCCCGGGGAACGATACATTTTTGGCGCCCCCCCCCTTAAAACATATAGTAATATAATATATAGAATTAGTTATTTTGGGACTATTTGGAGCCCCTCTGCGAGTGGCGCCCGAGGCATGATAGACCCCCTTGCCCCCCTCTCGCTACGCCACTGCTTAACCTACTTGTCATAGCATTTCTATTTTAATATTTAATTATGAATAAACCCTTTGCAGTCCTATTTACAGTGTGACAAACGATAATGGAACTCTAGTTAAAAACAGGAAATCATTTACGTGCAATTTATATTTTTTTAAATATTATGTAACATTTTTGTGCGATGATATTCTTTAAAAGTATTTGAACGCGAAAGATTCTAAACAATCAAATTAAAAAAAATAATTTATTACAATTGCATAATAATCAGATTACATTGCATTAAATAATTACATTATTATGCTACTCAATCCAGTTATGTGGCAATGTTTAACTGGAGAATTTGATTTTGGGGCGAAATGTTTTTTAAGACATTTTTCTGCTCTCCCTGAAGTCAAAGGAAATATTTAAATGTCTGCCCTCTATTAAATCTGGATTGAAGGCCCAAGGTATCTTAGTTGTAGCGCGTCGGCTTTCGGTACTGAGGGTGCTCGGATCGAATCCCGAGCGCCATTAAATACCTTCGTGTCTATGCTGGATATGGGCACGTTACGTTCGTAGACCGTAAAGTCATTCTATGAGGTCAAAGAGGGTGGGAGAAGGTACGATTCCCCAGATGTCACCCCTGGGGATGCTCGGTCAAAATTTAGGTGGCACATGGCTAAGTTGGACTGGATGGAATACTATATTACGACGTACTATATTCAACAATCACTTTATAAGAGTACTAGCGGCCCGTCCCGACTTTGTCCGGGTTGAACAAAATATTATACCAATAAATTTCCAGTTGATAGCCAATAAATTGTAAATATTTTTTCACCTTAATAATAACCTAAATAATACCTTAAATTAATTTTACGTTAGTTAATAATTAAAATAAATTTTTTAAAAGAAAAAGGCGTGCCGGAGAACGGCTAGGTTCGAACCGCTAGCGTCAGAAAAGAAGCCCACCGCGATAGCACCACGCTAAGGATCGTTGAAATCTTCGGAACAAAAAGCGGTAGAAGACAGTAGCAGAAACAACGGAGATTGTTATTATTAAGCCCCTAACTTTATTTCTACTGATCAGATATACATAATATATAGCCTATGTCCATCTGGAATAATGTACCTTTCAAACAGTGAAAGAATTTTTCAAATAGGTACAGTGGTTCTGAAGATATACCCTCCACGTACAAAATCGCTCTCTCTTTATATATAAGTATAGATAGCACCACGCTAAGGATCGTTGAAGTCTTCGCCACAAAAAGCGGTAGAGGAGAGTAGCGGTAACAATGGAGATTGTTAGGATTAAGCCCCTAACTTTATTTCTACTGATCAGATATACATAATATATAGCCTATGTCCATCTGGAATAATGTACCTCTCAAACAGTGAAAGAATTTTCAAATAGGTGCAGTGGTTCTGGAGATTATTCTCCACGTACAAAATCGCTCTCTCTTTATATATAAGTATAGATACCACCACGCTAAAGATCGTTGAAGACTTCGGCACAAAAAGCGGTAGAGGACAGCAGCGGTAACAATGGAGATTGTTAGGATTAAGCCCCTAACTTTATTTCTACTGATCAGATATACATAATATATAGCCTATGTCCATCTGGAATAATGTACCTTTCAAACAGTGAAAGAATTTTTCAAATAGGTGCAGTGGTTTTGAAGATTACCCTACAGGTACGAAATCGCTCTCTCTTTATATATAAGTATAGATAGATTATAGAAGTATAGACACACATTGGTATCTCAAAATAAGAGTAAGAGATGAAATAAAAATACAAAAATAAAAAAAGGATTTTAAGTAACGAATGTTTTTATAATTATTTTAAGCACCTAAAATAATATTCAAATTAATATTACGTTACTTAATATAATTGTGTGCACGGTCGCCATCTTGGATTTTTTTGCGCCAACTTGGCGATTTTACCGTGTTTTGAGGAGTGGAAAAATTCTCGCCAATGTGTTTTAAGCGGTGTTTTCAAAACGCTGGACTTTGAATTTTTTTAGCTTTTTTAATAAAAACCACCTGTTTAAATTATGAAACTTAGAAAAATTTTTGAAAAATCATTTAAACGTTGGACTTAGATTTATTTTTGTGTTTTTGATAAAAACCACTTTTTTGAAAAAATCATTCTCAAATATTGGAAATTTTGGGTTTTTCTTTTAGATTTTTTAATAAAAACGACCTTTTTAAATTGTGAAACTTAGAAATATTTTTGAAAATCATTTAAACGTTGGACAAAATTTTTTTTTGTCATTTTTAATTAAAAAATACCTTTTCAAATTATGATCCATATGAAAAATTTGGTCAAATGAATTTTACTTACAGATAAAATTTCAATGCCATCTATTCAGTTTGCCCTAACTCTTTGACTAAGCAATGAATCACCAAAATATTATGCCAATATATTGTTAATTAGAAAAAAAATACAGCATTTTCGTACCACCTAAATAACTTGCAATTTAAAAATTATCTAAAATTCAGCTTTGAAAAATGTAAAATAATTATGAACCCATAAATTTATGGTGAGTAACAATTGACCTTAACCAAATATTTGGTGCATACAATAAAATCGGGACAAGGATTATTTGACCATTTATCCTGCTGTGTTGGAAATAAGAAAAAAAAACCCTTTTCCTAAACCAATAACTTAACCTTAACTAACTTTTTAACTTAGGTTCCTGGGGAGAGAGAAGTTGAACTTCAGTTATTTAAATTTATTTGTAATCCACTACAACTTGGAATTATAAAATATTTTAAAATATATTGTATTTAAAATGTATACTGTATTTTACATTTTCCGAAAAAATGATGGCAGATAATTTTTACTTCATATAAATGAAATGTTGTATCATTATAGTATACTAATTGACAATCGATAAACAAAATTAAAAGCAACTTAAATTTAATAAGTTAACGAAAAACTGATAATGAATTCAAAAATTTTCAACAAAAAGACTCTTAGTTTTAAAAATAATTTACTCTTTTGAGTATAGTCAATTTGACTCAGATTTCCAGGTCAAGGCCAAGATCTGACCTAAAATTATTATACTGTAATTAAATGATCACATCAGAAAGAACTGTTTGATTTTAAAATTAGAGAATTTGACATTGGGTTATTTTTACCAGAATGCAATAATTATCGCCATGCGAAATGCGCCAAACCCTGGCGGAAAAATCCAAGATGGCGGCCGTGCACACAAATCTAGAGTATCCCCCCTAACTTTATTTCTACTGATCAGATATGCATAATATATAGCCTATGTCCATCTGGAATAATGTACCTTTCAAACAGTGAAAGAATTTTTCAAATAGGTGCAGTGGTTCCGGAGATTACCTTCCACGTACAAAATCCGCTCTCTCCTTATATATTAGTATAGATAAATAAATATGTTTCTATAAAAATCAATAAACTTTTATATGTTTATTTTTTATGTTTACTGACCATTCAGCTTTATTCACTACTGGGACAATTAAAGTAATATTTGGTGTCCACATAATGAGATCACAAATATCTCTATTAAGTATATGCAAGCTACCTTGAATCTGATGATAGTACGTCTTACCTTGGTGAAGTTTCAAATTAAAGGAGATATCACCAACAGAAAATTCATAAAATGAAATATTGTCAGATGAATGAACAGTGGCTTTTACATTCTGCTTAATAGTCGAATACAACTTACCAGAAGCAAGAGAACTTAAGACAGCGTCATCTTTTAATCTTACAGGACACAATTTCAATGATCTTATTGTTATCAATATGACCATCTGGTGAGCACCCTAATATACCAGTTTGATGAAGAAAGAGACCACCAGTTTCTACACTGTATTCCTTCACATCTGCATAAATAGATAGGGCCGTTTTTTCATGCACCACACCCCACTGAATGGCTTTTGAAGCAAAATTTCTATATTCACCATTCAGAGTTTTTAGCAAATAGACGGTATATAGCAGAGGTGGCCAAGCTTCTTGATAGTCCGAGCCATTTTTCAAAATTTGAAATTTTTCGCGAGCCGCAATTAAATGCGTATTTAAAAGGTATGCAAAAAAGGTATTAAAAAATTTTTTTTACAGAAATTATATTTATTGAAAACATATAAATAAAAGTACAAAATATGTGTATTGAATTTAAATATTAAAAATTAAACACATTTATTTTACTTCTCTTGATAATTCTTTACAATTTGGTGAATAATTGGTGACAGCACTTCTCAGTAATTCTTTGAGATGCTGGTTAGTTAATACTGATCGGTGTTTGGATTTCACGAATTTTAAAGTGGAATAAAATGATTCACATAAGTACGTTGTTCCGAATATTGAAATAATTCGACAAGCAGTCTTTTTTAATTCAGGATACTTCGATTCTAGTACAAATTTCCAAAATTCAGTAATCGGCGTCGACTTATATTTTAATTGTAGAGCTTGATCTTCTTGCATCTCTATTAATTCTAATTCTCCAGATGCTTTTTGGGTCATAATTATATTGGAAATGGAAAACTCACCTTGAATTATGTTAATTTCAAATGGATTCAGAGAAAAATCAAGAGACGATTTAAAATATTTCAAGTCTTGAAATCTATTTTGGAATTCCGTCAATATTCCTTCTAGCTTTTTTATATACTCGTCGAGTTTTTCTTGTTTAATATTGGAACAAATTTTTTTAATTCGAGGAAAATGACAAAATTTTTATTTTTAATGTCCTTTTGAAAAAGTTGTAATTTAGTTTGAAAACTAAATATACACTGTGAGAGGTCAGATATTATTTTATCTTTCCCCTGCAATTGTAAATTCAGTGTTTGCAAATGTTCCATGACATCAGTCAAAAACATTAAGTCTTGTAACCACTCGTCATCGTCTAATTCTAAATAGGTTATTTCCTTTTCTTTTAGAAATGCAGTTATCGGATCAAACAAATCTACAAATCGATTTAATACGTTGTAGCTAGATAACCATCTAATAATGCAAAAGAAATTAATGTCATTTGGAAGTTCTTCGTCCTTTAATTCTTCAAGGAAATTTTTGAATTGTCGAGGATTTTTTGCTTTGGTGCGAATGTAATTTACAATGTGTAAGGGCCTGTTCACATAGGAGTCCGTTGCGTAGCGTTAAGGGAAAGATGACGTTGAGACGAAAATAAACCAATCATAGGCGTTAAAAATTTCATTGCTAATCGTTTGGAGGCCTATCATTGGTTTATTTTCGTCTCAACGTCATCTTTTCCTTAACGCAACGCAACGGACTCCTATGTGAACAGGCCCTAACACTGTTTTCATAACATCAGGATATTTTAAATATTTTGTAACGAGATGTTCTCGGTGAATTATGCAGTGAATCGGTATGAATTGTGGAATTTGAGAATCATCTCTTAAAAGCCCAATAAGTCCGATTTTTTTACCCAGCATTGCCGGAGCTCCATCAGTTGTAATGCTTACAAGTTTATTAAGAGGCACATCAAAAGTTTTCATTATGGAATCTAATGCATTTTTAATATCCACACCGCGGGTTGACTCTTGAAGTGCTACTAAATCTAATAATTCTTCTTTAACAACGAAGTCAGGTGAAACAAAAGTATGAAAACTGCCAATTGCGGAAGATCTGTGATATCTGTCGATTCGTCAAGGGCTAAGCTGAATGCAATACAGTTCTTCAAATCATTTTTAAAATTATATTCAAGAGATGTATTAATTGCAGTTATGCGTCGTTCGGTTGTGTGTCTCGAGATGGGAATTTGCGAAACAACTTTGTGCAATGCTGCATTATTTGGATCTAAAACTTTAAGTACATCTTCCAAGTTTTTTTAATAAACTCTCCCTCTCCATACGGGCGTTTTGCACAAGCAATATTCCAGGCAATAACAAAACTGGCTTCAGCCACATTATTAGCTTGATTGCTAAAGTTCATCAAAATTGACTGTTGTTTACTTAAATTTGATTTTAAAGAAGCAAGTTTATCTGATCTTAATTTAGAATTTGGTGGATACTGATTAGAAAACTGAGGATGATTGGTTTCATAATGTCGACGTAAATTGCTAGCTTTATAATTTTTGACCGTAGAATTACAAATAACACATAATGCTTTTCCGTTATTGTCAATAAAAAAGAAATTCTCCTCCCACTCATTATTAAAACTTCTATTTTCTTGTTCGTATATTTTCTTTTTTTATTTTCGTTCTCTGTCGTCATATTTTTAAAAGAACTGGAAATAAATAAAGAAATTTAGAAAATACAAGTTTTGTGTTATTTAAGCAATAACAACACGTGTTACATACTACGAAACAAATTATAGTTAACTTACCAAAAATTCCAGATTACAAATTATAGCAAGAGTGATACAAATTGTCTCCTCCAGAGCACAATGTCAACTGTCCGTTGCAATGAAAGTTTACAAATTCAAAATCGGTCTGGAGTCGGTCGATTACGGACGATTACGCCACTGTTTATGTTCGTTCGAGCAGTTTTCGATGAGTCATATGATTCTTAACTTGGACGGAAATGAAATTTGTTACAACGTTGCACTTAGTCTTTCATATTTGTTGTCAGTAATTTAAAAGTGCAACCAACCCTTTTTTCCTCAGCAACTATCTTCTCTAATGAGTAGAGGGCGCTACGCGCCACGAGGAAGTGTCCTCTCCTTATTATTTTTGTCTTTAAAAAGGGAGAGGGGCTTCCGGGGAAAAACTCCCGCCAAACAGGCGTTGGGGTTAGTAGTTGATCTTCTAATGCCGTTGAATGTGGTTTTTGTTCTTCCTAATGTTAAAATTGTATATATGTAAATATAATTAAATTAATTATGTATGTGCTATTGTAATTAAATATCTTCACCTTCTGAGATGGCGTTAGACCAGATTCCAGTTAGCTGATTTATTTTCGACGCTGAGCCTGACTAGTGGCGTTCTTTCCCGCCATAAGTGATGACCGTCGGACGCCGAACACTAGATAAAGTCGTGAAGTTTCCTCTTCATGCTGCTGTCAAGAGTTGTCTTCGCTGTCAGCCGCTGTTTTGTTTTTAATATCTATTTAGTTTTGGCTTTGGTTGGCAATGAACGTTGAAGCAACCCTCGTTCCCGCCACAAAAGGCATTTTGAAACACATAGGAACGATAATATTTTTTAAAAATATAATAACACAAAAATGAAAAGGGAACTCGGGTACATTTATCGAGAGCCACAAATAATCCTTCAAAGAGCCGCATGTGGCTCGCGCGCCGCAGGTTGGCCACCCCTGGTATATATCTTGAAGCTAGTTTGCTCAAAGTAAACCGCCCTTTTCGGTATGCTCCCTATAATGGATGTTATGCTTGTCCAGATGTCATAGAAAAGACAAACTTCTGCTTATCCTAGTTTCTCGAGGACGAAAGCTACTATATCTGCAGCTGACGGATACTATTCACAGGATGTAATCTCGTCGAATGTTAGAACAGTATGCTCAAAGTTTTCCTCTTCATTGACACACAGGAACT
Source organism: Dolomedes plantarius (assembly GCA_907164885.2). Lineage (NCBI taxonomy): Eukaryota > Metazoa > Arthropoda > Arachnida > Araneae > Dolomedidae > Dolomedes > Dolomedes plantarius. Next base: position 56,047,103 of record OU015497.1, on the reverse strand, counting down.
GAAATAGAGGAAGAGATGATAGCTCTTTTTTCATGGCAGTTCTAAGCCAGTCTTTGTCTGCTGCTGAAGGTTGTTTTTTTAACATCAACAAATTTAGATTTACCGAAAAGGTCTGGCAAGGCTTTCACTTTCTCAGGATCTTTCCGTAAACTCCAACTGCATGAAATATCTGTTGATGTAATATTAATGCTGTACAATGCAGCAACAGTCATATGATGGCGAATATTTTTACCCTTAGGAGACGTGCATGTTGCTGATAAAATCTGCGAACCATCCAATTTGATCTGTAAGCAGATTGATTTACTAAATAATTACAGCATTTAATGAATGCTTTTGGAATAGAATGAGAAAATATAAAATGCATTTTTAACAATTTATTTAAAAAAAGTACTTCAAATGTAAAAAAAAAAGGATTTTTATACAACATGAAAAAATACATAATCTTTACGGATTTCTTAGAGATAAAAATGATAATCTAAAAACAAAAACAAAAAGAAAAAAAAGGATTTTCATACAACATGAAAAAAATACGTAATCTTTACGGATTTCTTAGAGATAAAAATAATAATCTAAAAACAAAGATTTAAAAACTTAATTAACGAAATAAGGAAAATTTTTAAATTGTTTTGGGGAGGCAAGAACTTAATATTTAAACTACGATGCTCATATAAATTATGTCATGCATTCTGTTCAAGTTTAACCCTTAAATTCAAATAATAAAACAGCACCAATTCTTGGCGCGAAAAAAATAAAAATAAAAAAGAATAAAAGGATTTTTCGGTGTTTCTAGTGAAAAGAAATAAGGTCTAAAATAGAAAAAAAACTCATATTTAACTGACAATAATTGAACAATCACTTATGCTAAATAAAATCCCATTTTATTTCTTTTTTGATCGCCCCCCAAAGGCACGTTTTCGTTCCTTTCTTTTTTTCTCTGTGTGTACGTCTTTTTATTTTATTAAAAAAAATTTAAATTCTATTAACTCAGCAATAATTATAGCTTAAAAACCTCTACTGTCCAATTTCACGAGCACTCTTTCTCAAATTATTCATCAGTCATCATTGGATAAGCCTTTCGCCCAGGTACTCCGAAAAGAGCCATAATGGCGGTAGTGAGTTTAAAACTTTTTAATTTTTTTATAGTATCCAAACTTCAATTTTCACACTAAAATGAACTATCATTATCTACTTCTAAAGCCAACAGGAAAATTATTCAAAAGTAATTTTAAGTGTAGGAATTTGATATGTTTCAGTTATCAAAAGTCAGATTTATAACTGAAGTACTAGATAAATACTAGTCAATCAGAAGAGCATTCATATTTTTAAATAGGCAAAAGGAGATTTGAGAGATAAAAAACACAAATTAAACTTGCTTCAGCATCGTAAGTGTTAACCTTTATGGTCGTGATCCGACAAATCATTATCATGTAGAAGGAATTATAATTGTAGAGTCAACTCTTATTTCATGAGGTTTATTAACATATTAAAATCTTGGTTAAATACGTTATTTACAAAGTTTCGTTCCGACGAACGTTAAAACTACTCGTGAGAGCTGGGCTCATTCTTTTCAAAGTCCGACGAGCTCCCCCGTCTCCCGTAAGCGTGTTGACCCTTCAACAGTCCGAATCTATTCTTTTTTTGTTCGTTACTCGCGTCTGTCTTTTATGCCTCCTCTTCTCCGCGCCTTCTCCAACCATCCATGACGAATTTCCTTTCCTGCCGACTTTTCTAAAGTAGAAACGCGCCGCTAATCGTTTCACCAATCTTTCTAAATGACTTGCGTCCTTTTCAACTATTGCCGCACTTCCCCAAAGGTGTATATAGTTCGACACCTGTTTATGTTTCATTTGGGCACATTGAAGACGCTATTACTGACGTCCATCAATTCCACTTAGGGATGGGAGACGAGAGTCTGACATACGCCCCTTCCTTTAGAAGTGAAAACAGTCCCTTGAGACGTTTTCACGTTTGAACAACAGTCCCTGTTGATTAGATGATAACGAGGCACACACATGGAGTAATAACTGCGCTTTTTAACTTGTGACGGGGACGCTTTGTAGCTACAATAATAACACATTTTTACAAGTAATTGACTCCATGTTTTCATCTGCATATGAGATAGCCACAACATTTACAGGTAACAAAAATTACTTTTCACACTTAGCCTTGACACAAAATTAATATTATAATTCTTGCTCATTTCTTTACTTTAACCTAAACACTAACAAATTATTTGCCTACCAATCACTTATCTTTAAAGCAAGAATTTCTAAGTTAATTACACTTTTGATTCCTTTTTTTTTTTTCAAACTCTTTAGGAATTTCCTGGTTAAATCTTAACCAGTTAAACTTACATATTTTAATGAAACTTCCCCAAATCTCTAGGGATTACTTAACATTAATTTAGTTCTTCACTTAAAAAAAAAATATAATCCAAGTGTTCATACAACAAACAACAAAAAAAATAAATATCACATAACTTATATACTTAAATTCCTCATACCATTATATTTACAAAATTAATCCGTTTTTCTTAGGATTCAACCTTAGTTATCAATGCAATTACCAAAATACACATTTAATTAAATTTTCAATGAATTCTTCGAGAGCAACTTAAATCAATTTTAGAACATTTATAAAATACACATTTACATGAGTTTCCCGGAATTCTTTGGGAATTACTTAAATTTGCGATTTTCTCTGCGATTTTTACGGGACCTTAAATAAATACGAATGGGTTTTTGGCTTTATTATTTCACTATCTCTCATTGACTCCTTTGTGGTGAATTTGTGATCTAGTGTCGGTTCAAAATCACCCTTTTCTGTGGAAGTGTTTTCTTCCATACTTTGCGTCTGTTTCCTACCCGTATCGCTAGAGCTTCCCTGGGCATTTAATTCTTCGTTTCGTGTTTCCCTTTGATTATTTCCATTCTTATTATTAGTTTCCTCTAACCCTTTATTCCTTAACATATCAATTTGATCTTTCCTCTCTTTTTCCGTTGAAACTCTAATTTCTCGTACCTCATCCAAATTCTCATTGAGACTTAATTCCCCATCCAAAATTTTATCCATTTCTCTCACCTCATCTAACTTCTCACTGAGACTTAATTCCCCATCCAAAATTTTATCAATTTCTCTCACCTCATCTAAATTCTCATTGAGACTTAATTCCCCATCCAAAATTTTATCAATTTCTCGCACCTCATCTAACTTCTCATTGAGACTTAATTCCCCATCCAAAAGTTTATCAATTTCTCGCACCTCATCTACATTCTCATTGGGACTTAATTCATTACCTCCTCCCTTATAGTTCATCTCCTCACCTGTGTCTCTTGCGCTTTCAAATCTATTCGGGGAACTAGCCATCTCCTCCTCTGTATCCCTTACAATTTCGAACATATTAGAAGGAATAATCAACTCCTCCTCTAATATCTGATCTATGCTGTTACTCAAATGCCTTTGATAACATGCTACCCCTTCCAGGACCTCCTTTCCTTGAGTAATTACATCTCTCACTTCCCTTTCCTGTTGGGTTTCAATTTTATTCTCAGGTTGAATAATTTCGCCTCTGTTAAATTCCATCTCAAATTTATCTCCCCTCTGATCCCCTCTATTTCTGAGATTTTGAACTCTTTTGGGGCACTGATATTTCAAATGGTCTTTACTATTACAGACAAAACATCTTTTATCCTCCTTTTTCCGGTCAATTTTGGCACATACCTTATCTGTGTTAACTAGTGGTTCAAGAATAACCCTTTTTTCCTCTTTCAACACTCCTTCGAAATTATTATTAACCCTTCCAATACTTTCTCTGACCCTAAAACTTGAAAGTCTTTTACCTGCCCTCATCCTCAATTCTTCAACCTCTAATTCTTTCAATTTTAACATTATTTCTCTTTGTTTCTCTCTTTCCTGTCTATCTCTCTCTTCACTTTTTTCTCGTTCTAATCTCTCATTAATTATGGCAAATAACCGTTCCTTAGCGTACTCTTCCTGATATTTCTCACTTCCTAATATCATTTCCTTAAGATCAGTGTATGTCCTGTTCTCCGAAGACGGACAAATCCCTGTTAACTCTGTAGCTAACAAAATTAAATCGGCTTTCCGCCCCTTCCCTATGAATGCCATTTTTAGCTTATACCACTTAATCACAAATGCAGCAAACAAGTACAAATTCACTTTTACAACTATAACAAAATTTAACCAACTATACTTATCTTGAACTATTTATTTCCACAATTATGATAATTCTAAGAGCATTTAACTACTACAATTATAAATCACTTCCACTAATAACTAGTACGAACACTTGTACACATTTCCCGTTATACAAAATAACACTTTTTCACTTTTAAATTATTATTCCATTTTCCAAAATTCAATAACTCAACAAATTATTTCCATCATTATACACATGAATCAACACTTCAAAATTTATCAACAATAATTAGATTCCTTCAACTAATTACTACCGCTATCTCATACACAGGGAGAAAAGATAGAATCACTTACCCCTTTTTCACCTCGATGAAAAACTGTCACTCTAATCTTTCTCCGTTGCCGCACTTTGATCACAGTTCAAGAGAGTTCAGTATATAACCACGTCGTTGATGCACACTTTACTCCGACCATGAATTTCTCCTGTTTCTTGACCAGTTGCCGAGTAAATATCTGTCGCTGAAGTCGTGCCCAGTAGACTCGTTCGGAATCCAACTTCTCTTGAAACTGCGTCTCCTTGAAGATCTATCACCACTCTCGTACTCTAGATCATCTTTTTCTGATACCTTCCGTATCGCTGGGGTCCTCCCACGTTCTTTAATTCGACTACGCCAATGTTAACCTTTATAGTCGTGATCCGACAAATCATTATCATGTAGAAGGAATTATAATTGTAGAGTCAACTCTTATTTCATGAGGTTTATTAACATATTAAAATCTTGGTTAAATACGTTATTTACAAAGTTTCGTTCCGACGAACGTTAAAACTACTCGTGAGAGCTGGGCTCATTCTTTTCAAAGTCCGACGAGCTCCCCCGTCTCCCGTAAGCGTGTTGACCCTTCAACAGTCCGAATCTATTCTTTTTTTGTTCGTTACTCGCGTCTGTCTTTTATGCCTCCTCTTCTCCGCGCCTTCTCCAACCATCCATGACGAATTTCCTTTCCTGCCGACTTTTCTAAAGTAGAAACGCGCCGCTAATCGTTTCACCAATCTTTCTAAATGACTTGCGTCCTTTTCAACTATTGCCGCACTTCCCCAAAGGTGTATATAGTTCGACACCTGTTTATGTTTCATTTGGGCACATTGAAGACGCTATTACTGACGTCCATCAATTCCACTTAGGGATGGGAGACGAGAGTCTGACAGTAAGTATTATTTTTCATTGATTCATGAACACATGCACGTATAATCCCACACGGATCGTAATAAAACGAAAGGAAAAGATGATGCTTTGAAGTGGGAAGACTTCAAAGCATCTTGCCATCGTTTTATTAAATTAAAATTCCCGCTGAAAAAAGAACAAATATTGTAAGTTGTCGTAATTGCACACGGCTAACAGACACCGGAAATGAATTAATTTAAACAATCCCAAAAGGATTTGGCCTCTTTGATTTAGAAGGTTACCATACAAGGATTATAATTTTCTATTTCAATACGCTTATCGCTTACTAGGCAGCGTTTGGCAAAGTGAAATTCGAAAGTGAATAATATTTATTGTTTTTCTCATTAAAAACGGCGTGTCCAGGTGTAATTTTTATAAAAAATCGCAGATTTAAAATAAACTAAGGTTTACATAGTAGGAATTTCTTTAAGTATGGTTAGGCTTATAGCAAGAGTCTCCGCAAAAAGGAGGTAATGCTAAACTCCATAGGGTTTCCTAGTTTTGTTCTCCAAAGGTCTCCAAGATGGCCGCCTCACTCCGATGGCGTATTTCAAATTGTGATCTAAGAATAAATGAACTAATTAACTAGTTTGTCGCTTAAATCGCCACGCGCGAACCATTAAAGTTATTTTGAGACATGATTCAACGTCAAGCGTCTATCTCACCACGCATCGCCTGTTTCGAAAAGTCCTGCGACGTTGAGTCATACCTTCACGTGGTCAAGTAATATTCCCGTTCCTAACCAATTAAAAGGGTTCTAAACCTAGCGTCCAAATCAGAAATTACTCAGTATAAAAGGTGAGACAGAGGATTTTTGCGGTTTATGCTTCCTCGCTTCCCTTTTTACTCTTGTCCTGTCTTCGTGCTGCTCTGCTGCTGTCCGATGTAACATTCTGTCTTTTCACTGTCCTGGCAGCCGATCAGAGGGCTGATATCGTCTTTAATGTTCTTCCTTCTAATCTTATATCCACCTTTTGCGCCAAACCTTTGCTGATGTCTGCAAAGCTACCTTATAGTGATGTTCTACAAACCTACCTTATAGTGATGGGTATAATAATGTCTTCATCGTGTTCCTTGAATAAATAAATTCTATGGATACTGTTCGTGCGTCTCTTCTCTGGATGTCCAAGGTTTATGTGTTCCCTTACTCGGTGTTTCCACCGAGTCCTTCAAAAATGTTTATTCGCTATGACTACCATCAACAGCGATGTTTTGAGTATTCGTGCATCCCATACTGTGCCTATATTACGACGGTGTTTCGGAAAGTTACGATACAATGCCACATACTCATTAAAAAAATTTAATTGATAAAACCTCCATTACAAATTACTTACTGGTTCATGCCTTATTTTTCGACATAGTTACCATCATTGTCCAAGCATTTGTTCAGTCTGGGTACAAGCTTTTGTATCCCACAGTCATAGAAGTTTGCGGCCTGTTGTCGAAACCACATTTCCGCTTCAGTTTTAATCACATCATCGTCGGGGAATTTTTGCCCAGCAAGATGTTTCTTCAGATAAAGGAATAAGTGGAAGTCACTGGGTGCAAGGTCCGGAATGCATGGCGGCTGGTCTAAAACATCCCACTTGAAATCTTTGAGTAGTGCTTTGGTTAAAAGCGCTGTGTGAGGACGAGCGTTGTCATGAAGCAAGCAGACTCCGCTTGTCTAAAAAAAATATAGATAATATATAATCCAAATCTTTCAAATCGGCATGCCCCTACGTTTGTTTTGGATTGCCCGTCTAAGACGTCTCAAAGTCCCGCAATACGCATCAGCATTAATTGTGGGGCCAGAAGGCATGAAGTCCATCAGAAGAATGCTTTGTCTGTCCCCAAAAAACAGAAGTCATAATTTTATTTATTTATTTATTTTTTTTTTTGGGGGGGGGGGCTGAAATTGAAGTTGAAATGTGGTTTCGACAACAGGCGGCAAACTTCTATGACTGTGGGATACAAAAGCTTGTACCCAGACTTAACAAATGCCTTGACAATGGTGGCAACTATGTTGAAAAATAAGGCATAACCAGAAAGTAATTGGTAATGGACGTTTTATCAATTAAAATTTTTTTGAATGAGTACGAGACGTATCGTTACTTTCCAAAACACCCTCGTATATCCTGTGTGAATCCATCTCCTGTACCTGGCCACCTCGTATTTACTTACACACACACACACACACACACATATATATATATATATATATATATATATATATATATATATATATATATATATATATATATATATATATATATATATATATATATATATATATATATATATATATATATATATACCATTTTATAAAATGTATTTTGAATGATATTCCAGATTTGAATGGAAATAAAATGCAAGAAAAATATTGAAGAACGGAATTAAGTGTTCTCCTGTATGATCTAAAGCAGGGGTTCCCAACCTTTTTATAGTACCGTACCTGTACATTATAAACAATTTGATGACGTATCGGTAGACCAAAAGTTTTGAAATGGGGAATAAAATGCAATGGAGAACAAAATAAATTAGGATATATAAAAAATAATTTTAAATAAATCTCCTGAGTTTAATGCACTTACTTTAACAGCTTCTTTATATTTATTAATAATACAATTACTATTGATTAATAATATGCAATTAATTTAAAGATGTTTGAAACACAAAATACAATTTTTAGTAGAATTCAGACACAGTTATAATTCACAAGCACAGTTATAGACACAGTTATAATTCGCAAGCACAGTTATAGACACAGTTATAATTAGCAGGCAAGTGCAAAATTTTTATGGGGTGGTCATAGATAACACATTGAGGTGTAGAAGGCATCTTTTGAGATTAGGTAAATACCAATAAAGTATTACAACACAAACAATGGATAAGAAATTTCAAACTAAAATATTAAAACGTATGGATTATTAGTTATTATAGTCCTTTCTTTTCTTTTTTCGTAATACAGATTTTTAATAGATTTTTGTTTTAAATTGTAAAATTATTTGCGTACCGGAAACTGCTTGTCCGCGTACCCAAGGTTGGGAACCACTGATCTAAAGGATATCACCTCAAATAAGGGCCTGTTCACATAGAATCGGTCAGCGTCATCGTAAAATTTTTTAGCTAATCATATACCAGTCATTGACCTATTGACATTGACATTGACATAAAACACTACAGAGGCACCAGGGAGCAAGAGCTCCTTATCCTCAGTATCAAGGTTAGTATGTGACATAAGATTAACCGTTCTCAAGTTTACAAATAGTGTTGACAATGATTGAGGAAGAAAGAATAAATTAATTAGTTGAAAAGTCAACTAATTAACTAGAACGAGTACGAGTACCCAATGTGGCATGGCTAACTTAAATGATAATGGAGAATTTAAACAATGGGCGAAACAAGAGATTATATAGATAAACTGCTAGATGTATTACTCGGCTTCGCTCGGGATTCAGTTTCTGTTATTATTTTTTTTCAATGATTAGCCTCATGTTATGATGTTCTAAAGTTTTCGCTAAAATTCTTTTGCGGTAGCAAATAACATTAGTTTGTTGTCGGTGCTGTCGTTGTTCATCGTTTTCCTCTCCTTTTCGATGTTGAAGCTCGAAGACGATCGTATGTTCGACGCGTTAAAAGTTACGCATTAAAAGTTTCTCTCCTCTTTTTGGGCATTTTAAAGCATTAATTTACAGCTAGTCAATAACGTTTGAATGGATTTATTATTATAGAAAAAGAAACAATAATGTTTGAATGGATTGAGATCACATTCAATATTAAAACACAGCAAATCTGATAATTATTATAGAAAAAGTATATACACGTATTTCATGCTCGGAATTCTTTCTCAAAACTAAATCGTCTGCTACGTTTCAATGCCACTTTCAGACTTTCTTAATTATAATATACACGTATTTCCTGATTGTAATTCTTTCTCAAAACTAAATCATCTGCTATGTATCAATGTCACTTCAGGTATATAAATCATCTCGTCAAGGCTAACCGCACGTGTTTCTAGCTAAGTGAACGTGTCCTTCAGTATATTTGAGTTTAAACAGGTAGCTTGAGATAGTTTCAATTCATGAAATGGATAGATAACACATCATTGAAAATGAATGACTTTCCATTCTTATATTTTTATTTTTAAAAAGAAATATTCTGGCGTTGCCACGTATATGAAAATAATATATCAAATTAGTTGTTGCATGCGCCAATATATGAATAAATCACGTTTTTAATTCATGTCTATTTATTTTAACGGAAATGTTATAATTCAATTGGCAACAATGAAATGTTACAATGGCTTTGAACAAAAATATCCGTTGATACCGCGCAAACTTGTTCTAACATAATTCGGGAATGGAACGTCGTAGCGGGATGAAAATAGTCAATAACCTTCGCGCAAGTTCAAGCAATTAGTTGACCAAGTTTCATCGCAATCGGGTGAACGGTACGGCAGTGCATAAAATACGAACAAACATTCATTTTTATATATATAGATAATAATTATAATAATAATAATAAAATTCAAAACTAGACGGGAAATTTGGAATATGATAAAAAAACAAGTTAGTGGAAGTTACACGAAAGGACGGTTGGTCCGAAGCCCGTAAGGCGCGAGTAGCGAAATCAAAGAGGAAAGCAAGCAGGATTGGAATTCCGGGAATAGGTTATCAATCCCCTTCTCCAGCAAACAGTTGGTCGGAGGGGGAATCGCATGGTAGAAAGAGGAACGATCGAAAAAGAAAGACAGGTCAGAAACCAGAAGTAACCGGGCTATTGTAATTTTAAATTTTAATAAGAAGGAAAGGAATTTCTGAACAGGAACAAGGCCGGGGTTCATAACCAAAGTAGCCTTCGGGCGCCTAAAGCACTCCCTAGGACCATAATTAGGCAGGTTAGCAAGTTCTTCGTTATTGATTGAGTATATCCTATTGTAAAAGTTCGTAGCCAGATCTTTAATATGATGCCGAATTGGTTCGATAGCCAGATCCCTATGAATAAGAGCGTTACGTAGGTACCATGGCGCCTTCCTGATAACACGAAGAGTCTTATTTTGTATAGTTTGCAGTCTCTGGATATGAGTGTCAGCTGCTGAGCCCTGTCGTGGAGACACGACATGTGTTCAGAAAAAGGGGCGATAGAGAATGCAATTCAGAGAATCAGACAAAAGAGATGCCTTGACCAGCGGGATAATGTACTGCGTATGCGAATCGAAAGGAGAGATGACAAGTTGAGAGGGGGCAATTGAAATGAGAAAACGGTCAACAGCTGCGTTTAACGAAGGGCCCAGCTGGTGATAATGAGCTAAGGGAAATCTGAAAACGGAGTCAGAGTTAGGAGAAGAAAAGGGGTGAGGCAGTTTACGAGGTTGACCGGCGTTAAAACACCACAGGAGGCCGGAGAAGAGCGTGAGAAGTTAAAAATGTAAGAAACCCCAGACAGGTGCAAGGGCGGACGCCCCCTTCAATATTGATTGGAAAAAATATGAATATAAAATGGGTGGTCGGCCAATGAAGGGGCCCCGGATCGACCTATAGGACAGAAGGTGGCCACTAATGAGGGCCTGAAAAAATAATGAGAGAAGTTGAGCTCGGTAGAAAAAGTTTTTAGAGAGAGGAGAATGATTTGAGAATTCTCACGAGGAACACATAAGCCCCTGTAGACGGCGAAGGAAGAGAGAAAGAGATGACGGGCTGCTAACTTAATGCGGGAGAGACAAGCCAAGTCCTTGGTACCCGAAAAGCAAACCGCTATCAATTAGATGCAGAGCTCAGTACCGGAGAGGCCGACCGACTAACCTGTCATTTAGCAAGAGAGGAACAGCCATTCCCCTGGACCAACGCGCCCCCGAAGCAAATGCGTATATGCGGAGACGAGCACCTTGAGTCCACCGCCGGTCGATGATTGCAGCCGTTCCCCTGGACCAGAAAGCCCGATGACCCCCCAGCCAGGCTTGTGATGAGGAACGGACCTTCGGATTGACAAACGACCCCCCCCCCCCCCCGAAGCGAGTGTGTTCTCAGAGACGTGCACGCTGAGTCCGCCGTAAGCAGATAGTGACAGCCGTTCCCCTGGACCCGAAAGCCCGATGGCCGGAAAAGTCCTATGACCCCCCCAGCAAGGCTTGTGATGTCGGTGTGTCGTCAGATAAGGTAGGAGAGTATTTTGATTTATCCTAACAATGCCCAATACCTACTAGATAGCGCAGTTAATTAGATAGGGCAGATTAAGGTGAAATGTTTACATTTATGCATAGAATATCTATCATAAAATAGTGATTGTGTATATCCGTATTAATTGGATTAGTATCTTGCAATAATTTTGTAATGTGTTTATGTGTATCGATTAAGAATGTAGAATAATCAAACAATGTTAGGGAGTAGATAAAGAATGTGAGTATTTGATATTGATGAGAATGAAGATTAGATAAATAATAATAATTAATGTATTGATATGATATAGAAAGAAAGATAATTTGAAATGCATATATATATGGTGTTAATGAGATCGAGAATTCGGAAGTCTACAATGAATAGTATTGTTTGTATATGTATTATGATTGGTTTAATAAATTGATTTGTATCTATACATATGAGCATCACTCTCTAATTAATCATACTACCACTAATACTAACTATTAAATAAATATACGGTGACAAGCCCCAAACCGGAACAGCATACATCAGAATTGGGCGAAGCACGGTCTTATACAATAAAAGTTTATTATCAATACTCATTTGGTTCTGATACAAGAGGTGTGCGATATCCCTACGTGCCATAAAGAACTTTCAAATAATGTATTCTATATTTTTTCTGCAGGTTAGCCTGCTATCCAAGTAAATTCCAAGGTATTTCCCCTCTCTCTCAAAGTGTACCAGATGATCATATACTGTGACCGGCGGAGGTGGAATCCTGTTATAGCTAAAAAATATTGCTTTAGTTTTAGCAGGATTTAGTTTAATTCTCTACCGTTCGAACCAACGTTCAAGAACGTCAACATGCCTTTAGAGTTGCTTGTGCATATATTTAGTATTGCGATGCTTTGCTAAGATTGCCGTGTCGTCCGAAAACATGGCTAGTGTAGTGTGTGGAGAATGTAGGATATCATTAATAAATATATTAAGTAAAACAGGTCCTAACTTGGAGTCCTGAGGAACTCCAGCATTAATGTTATGAAGTGAGGAAATTTATTGTGTGTGGCGAACTTTAAAGGTTCTGCTATGCAGATAAGAGCGAATTAGATGAATAATAGCAGATGGCATCTTAAGTTTAATTAGTTTATAAATTAGTGCGCTATGCCATACGCAGTCGAACGATTTTTCTATGTCGAAGAGAATCGAGCCAGTCTGCATCCGATTCTGGAATCCATCATGGATGTATTCGGTTACTCGGAGTAGCTGGTGCGTAGTGGAATGTTGGGCTCTAAAGTCAAATTGTGCATTAATAATGACATTGTTATCATCCAAGAACTTGTTAATTCTTTTACACAGTATATGTTCAACCAGCTTGCTAAGAGAGGAGAGTAAACTAATGAGACGATAATTTTTTGGAATGGAAGGATCCTCGCTAGATTTCCTAATCGGTATAATTATCGCAGCTTTCCATGCTATTGGAAAGTACTTAAATTCGAAAATTTTATTGGTGAGCTCACATAAAATGTTAACGTAATTTATAGGTAAGTTTTTTATAGCAGAATTAGTTATGTTATTAATTCCAGGTGCTTTATTATTAGGAAGCGAGTTGACAGCATTTTGAATTTCAGCAGGGGTGGTGGGTTCAAGAGGTTCGTTATTGATAAAAGACAGCCTATTGTTGTAAAACTGTCTGAGAATGTCGTCAACTTTATCAATAGTGTATGGGCAAAAGACATTATAGTGGGGGGAGAACTGATTTTCTTAGTTATCAGCCAAGTCCTCAATTTTGTCCGAGTTACTCGTCAGAATGCCTGAAGGGGAGTTAAAAGGGGGGAGTGGGGTAGCCGGTTTCTTAATGCGTTTTAGGTAATTCCAAATGCTATTGTCCGAGGGAGCGAATGACTCAATAAACACAGTCCATTTTTCATTTTTATAATTTTTGATATCATTTTTAATTTTAGTATTAAGTCTATGAAATTCACCGAGCACTGACGGATCGCCCGTAGGTTGCCAAATTTTCCTAATTTGATTTCTATTTCTAATTTCCGTTTTAGTGTACAGTGGGAGTTTATTATAGTTATTTGGGGGAATGAGAGTCTTGGCAGAGCTAAGCGCATTATTGATATTGTCAGTGATGGATGTAACAGCTTTATCTATATCCTCTTTACAGTTAATACTATTGAAAGGATGGGGAGAGTTAAAAACATTATTAGTATAGTCAATCCAATTTATGAAGTGGGTGGTTAGTATAGAAGGGAAGGGAGTATTAGTATGTAAATTTAAAATGATTGGAATATGGTCAGAGGAAAGAGCGTCTATTGTGGTAATGTCATAAGGAAAATTAATATTATTTAAAAGAGCAAAATCAATGACTGACCGAGAACCAGAGTGGCCGAAACGGGTAGGGGTGGGTGGGAAAGCTATATCTATACTATTATCATTACAGTATTCATTAATTTCCCTTCCATACCTACAGATGAAATTTCTATTGTACGCGTAATACCAGCGTGGGTGGTGTGCATTAAAATCTCCAGCCAAAATAACTTTATCACCTAAGGAGAATACATTTTGAGTATCAAGACTGGCCGAAAAATTATCCAGTCATCGACCCATTTACAGTCCGACCACAGTACGAAGAACCACGGTTGGCATAGTGCCAAGACGATTCTATTCATGCTGTAGGTAAGGCTGCTGAGGACGGAGGGGGAAAAGTCTCGTATTCTCTCGACATTCTTTAGAATCGGTTACTAACTGCGCTTGCTTGCTTTTTCCTCGTCTGTTATTTTGATTATTATATTAAAATTAATGGATCCTTTGCCCAACATAACTGCTCGGAATAAGCCGTTCCGTAGTGATTGTAAACGTATAATACACAATGTAATTATATTGTGTGATAAAGAAGCAGTAGAAGGAAATGTTATTGTTCCACTTTCGCAATCCCTAAAGAGAGCTAGTGAAATGACCGGGATATCAATGTCCAGTGTAAAAAGAATACGCAGAGAAGCAAAGAGTAAAGAAACTCCAAAATTTGAATCTCCGAGAAAATTTCAGAAAAAAAGAACCACCGAAAACGTAGCTTTAGATAATTTTGATTGTGATGTAATCCGAAAATATCCACTCCTATAAAACTCCTATTTTTTAAATAGATTTGTTTCTTTCTTTTTATTATTTTGAAATTATTATTCACATATTCGATCAAAAATAAAGTTTTAAAAAATAACTTTAAAATTGCGGACAAAAAGCAGTCTGAAATACATTCCGTAATTCACAAACAAACACATCCGAAAATATGACGTTTTCCCCTATTTTCTAAGTAGACTAGCTTTTCTCGCGCATGCGTAACAGCTTCCAGGGACCTTGCTTCCGTGGTCGGACAGTAATCAATGAGCACCAACAGAATCTTTAAAGCTTACGCTGGCGGATTCTACAGGAACAGGCCCTTATGCTATGTACATAAGATATAAGGTAGATATAATTTCTGGGCGATTCTTACTGAGAGTTAAGTGTAAATTGGCGAATGTTACTAATAATGCGATAAGTATGCTGGATGTAAGATATTTTATGACAGCTGCAATGACGTTTTTTTTCAAGGCAACTTCATTCTTGTATTTAATACTGAATTCAATTGGAATTCAGTTTGCAGAACCTTTTTATTGTGTGACTGAAACATAACTGTATGTTTGGGGATGGGATATTGGACTTATTTTTATTCCTATTGAAAAATCATCGATTTCATGTTATAAATCATTGCATCAATACACGTATCTTTTCCCTTGATAATGTTTAGCAAAAATAATGGTAATTGATGTATTAAAATTGTGAAAATACCGAATATTTTTAGAAAATCCTGTTGGTTCATCTGTCGAATCTATACCCCCGGGGAAAAAATAGTGAGTTACCCCGTTCCTCCGGTTTATGAAAACTGATTAGAATAGAGCAGATGGTCATCTTTTTTTCAACCCCCCCTTAGCCCTATAAGAGATTGGATTTACCCTGAAGGACTGATATATGAGGCTTTACGTGGGCGAGCTATTTTAATAATTTTATTAATTTCCGTGTTTTTATTAACTTGCTTTCTTGTTTGTGTGTGTGTTTGTGTGTTTGTCCAGTACAAAACTTGCAATCGATTTTTAACTAACTTCCAGACTAGCTAGACATTTGAAACTTTTAGAATAGCCCAGAACACGATGACAATGCATTTTTTAAATACTTTTAACCATCTTCAAGCAGATTTTTACCATGTTTTTATTATTTTCAGTTAATTTTGTTTTGTAGACTGGTGCGTCCATCTATCATAGATTAGACTATCATATATTAGGTTATTATTCATATATTAGGTTACAGAATGCACTTTTTTAGATTCGATAATATTTCCCCCTGTATTGATCAGAAGTGAGCATTCAGTAATTGGTAAAATTTAGACACCTGCGCGTAAACGCAAAACTGATGAGTAGAAGTAATTTTTTTTCCTTCTTCGTCTTCTTCTCCTTCTAAAATGCTATTTCTGACTTTTTCCTCCCCTACCTCCATTTTTTCCTTTTATTTTTATAGGGCTTCTGTCCTAAAAAAATACTATATTAGTAGGGATACGTACTTTTCGTATTTACGAAATAGATGCGAATAAATGCAAAATTTGCCGATATAAGCGAATAAATGCGAAAATTATTTTTTACTACTTATTCGGCGAAAACTCGGTGATAAACGATTTTTTAAACGAAATTAGGTAATAATAGTAATCATTTATTAACATAATTGCTTATCTAAGACCATTCACTGAGAGATCTCACTCTCGAAATTTGCTTATTACTTATTGCTGAAGACTTAAGGAAGAGAATATGAAGACTACAACAATGTTAGCTTTTAATTAAGAATTTTGATACTTACCTAACCAAGTAAGTAAAATTGTGATTTTTTTACTACTATTTTTTTACTTGCGAAAGTTTTCAATGAATATATTATATATTATATATATATATATATATATATATATATATATATATATATATATATATATATATATATATATATATATGTGTGTGTGTGTGTGTGTGAATAAATGCGAAATTTTATATATTGTAATTTTTTTTTGCGAAATTTCGATATTTTTTATACGAAATTTACGTACCAATATATTAGACGTACGTTTAGTATGGGTAACCAGTTTGAACGACTTTTGCTCAAACTTTGATTTCTTCAGTAAGTTAGGTATTTACCCCTAAAACGAGAATTTTATCTTTCCTTATTTAAAGGGTTGTTCTTAAGTCGTAGGAAAACTACAATTTGGGTTCCATGTTATGTAATAGAATGTCTATGTGTTAATGTATTTTATAAGAAAAAGTTACCTTGGTGACAATAAAGTCGTAGCCCAGAAGTATAATGGTATCTACATCCGTAGGATGAAGAAGAGTTGCTAACGAAAAAAGAAAATAATTAAGTTCAAGTAACTCTATAAAAATTGATAAAGTGTATTTCTCAAAAGTGATCGATCAATCGAAATATCGACACCTAAACTCCAAAACCTCTCAACTACTTTTTTTTTTTGCTGTTTTCATTTTATGTTTGAATACGATAATCCACAGCTGATTCCATCTATTGATTCATAAGAAAACTCAATAGTGTTATGTGCATTCTAAAGGCATTTTAATGAACAGCTGGGACTTATTTGTGACGTATTTATCTACAGCTGTGACTTATTAGATAAAATGTTTTTTTGGCTCTCCTGTAAAATTTGCAATTTTTCAATTGAGAGGTTTTGGAGTTTAGGTATCGAACTATGTGTCAAAAAGAATTAAACTGTTATTTTAGGATTTTTTTTCTCGGAAATTCACTTTTAATTGAATCTTTTTATTCAACAAGGCACAGGCCGAAATTTATTATTTTTTTTTTAGCGACGATTTTACCCCCATTTGTGAACTAGTCCAAACTTCTGCCTTTCTTATGTTAGTTACGCCGTTTTCTTCCACCTCCGCTGTTGTATAGTCCAATATTTCTTGTAGGATTCATGTAAATGTAAAGGGATCATAGGCGTAGCGTTGGGGGGGGGGGGACAAGCCCCCCCAACTTAAATTGAAATAAATCAAAACGTTAATAGAAGTTCTGTTAAAAATCGGAAAATTGTAGAAAACTTTTAAGAAAGTTGGTTTTTTCCCCGCTTTTTCAAAATGTGCATCTGAAGATTCTGATTATGACTTTAGCCTTAACATAGTTTTTAACAATGATATGATCCATAACAAAAATTCGATGCTATAATTTTTTGTCATCTTATTTATATTATATTTATTTTTCTTATTGAATAACTTTTGAATGCTACTCAAACATCAATTGTATTATTATTCAATTTTTTTAAAAAATTATAATATTTCATATTTTAAGGACCGTCCAGCAGTCAGTATGTTGAAGAGGGCCCTAACTGAATTCAATTCGTGCCCCCCCCCCCAAAAAAAAAAGAAAAAAAAAAAAAAAGTTAGAAGCACGCTACGCCTATGAAAGGGATCCATGTGTTTCAAGAAAACCATCTGAAAATAGTCGATTAAATGGTAAGCTTATATTTTGGATGGCGAGAATAGGAACTCTGCAAGAAACTTTCAACGGTTTCTTTCAATATCTTTTTTCATCATTCGCACTAGTTATTTCTGAATATTTAGACTGTTAATCCGAAAGGAGAGGAAATTTTTTTCTTTTAACTCGAATTTTAAATATTGCCACTATATAGCAGCAGCAGTGCTTGCACTGTCCTTTGTTCAAGATTCATTGCCAATCTAAAAATTACCTTTCACATTTTTTAAAAATGTTATTATTTCATCGCAAAGTCCCTCTTAATGTTTTGTAAAAAATTAGAAAGAAAATTAGTATCCGAAAGCTTAATTTCGAATGCTATGGTGCAGTTTATCAATTTTTTTTTGTTTCTGAATACAAATGATAGTTCTTTGACAGACGAATGTTGAAAAATTGCCCGCCAAAATTGCAAGAATAGAATTTGAAAAATTGAATTTTTGAAAAGTATTTTTTGGTCACATCGAATATTGATGATACTAAAGTATAATTCAGATGTTCAATATCAAAATTTAGTAAAATAATTTTTTAAACATAATAATATAATAATAATAATGATAAATAAATACATAAAATCCATGAGATTTTGGGTGTTATTATGATGGAATTTATTTAGTTTTTCAAAACAATATTTGCCACAAGATGGCAGCAGCAAAAACTTGCATTCATCTTCATTCAGAATCCGTTGCTGAAGTTAATAGCTTCATGTTTAAACATTATGTTTCACATCTTTTCCTTTTATTATTTTATTGTACATTACTGCTAAAATATTCTTTTGAAAACAAGAAAAAACAACCCATTTCATATCCGTAAATAGGATTTCGAATGTTATGGTACACTTTATGAAGATACTTTTGTAACACAAATTTTGAAACACAATGAGAGTCCTATAGACGTTTGAAGAAAAATTGTGGGATTTTCTTCAACAAGTTATATCGAAGTTGAATGAATATATGTTTAAATTGTTGAATTTTTCAGTTAGCAAAAAAGTACTTCCCAAAATCCCTCAGTTACATTTCGAATGTTAACATAATGGAATTTGTTTAAGTTTCCTAAATCGTCCAAAAATAATCGTTCTACAATAGACTGACAATAGTAATTCGGCAGTATGTGATCTATATAATTTAAGATTTTTGATATCAAAATTTAGAAAAACCTTTTTTGGACGAACAGAATTCAGATGATGTATGTTTTACCATAATTATTTAAGATTTAAGGTAAATCATTTCCATTAAAAAATAAACTAACCCCTTTACATACAAATTAAATGACATTCGGTGTGACCAAAAAATACTACTGTTAACCTTTATAGTCGTGATCCGACAAATCATTGTCATGTAGAAGGAATTATAATTGTAGAGTCAACTCTTATTTCATGAGGTTTATTAACATATTAAAATCTTGGTTAAATACGTTATTTACAAAGTTTCGTTCCGACGAACGTTAAAACTACTCGTGAGAGCTGGGCGCATTCTTTCAAAGTCCGACGAGCTCCCCCGTCTCCCGTAAGCGTGTTGACCCTTCCACAGTCCGAATCCATTCATCCTGTTCGTTACTCGCGTCTGTCTTTTATGCCTCCTCCTCTCTTTCTCGAACGACAATCGGCCTTTTTTATCCGCGATACAAAGACCACCTATTGTCGGTTTCATTGTCCACCGTTCCTACCTTAGGTGACGTGCGCCGCTGTGTTTCCTTAATCATTCTAAATGAGTTCGCTACCTCCTATTGTCAAGGGTTTCCAAAGGTGTATGGCTCTCAACACCTGTTTGCGCTACTTTTGATGCTTATTGAAGACGCTATTACACACGTTCATCAATTCCACTTAGGAATGGGAGACGAGAGTCTGACATACGCCCCTTCCTTTAGAAGTGAAAACAGTCCCTTGAGACGTTTTCACGTTTGAACAACAGTCCCTGTTGATCAGAGGATAATGAAGCACACCCATGGGGTAATAACTGTGCTTTTTAACTTGTGACGGAGGCGCTTTGTAGCTACAACAATAACACATTTTTACAAGTAAATGATTCCATGTTTTCATCTGCATATGAGATAGCCACAACATTTACAGGTAACAAAAATTACTTTTCACACTTAGCCTTGACACAAAATTAATATTATAATTCTTGCTCATTTCTTTACTTTAAACCAAACACCAACAAATTATTTGACTACAAATCACTTATCTTCAATGCAAGAATTTCTAAGATAATTACACTTTTGATTCCTTTTTTTTCAACTCTTTAGGAATTTCCTGGCTTAATCTTAACCAGTTAAACTTACATATTTTAATGAAACTTCCCCAAATCTCTAGGGAATACTTAACATTAATTTAGTTCTTCACTTAAAAAAAAAACATAGACCAAGTGTTCATACAACAAACAACAACAAAAAATAAATATCACATAACTTATACACTTAAATTCATCATACCATTATATTTACAAATTTAATCCGTTTTTCTTAGGATTCAACATTAGTTATCAATGCAATTACCAAAATACACATTTAATTAAATTTTCAATGAATTCTTCGAGAGCAACTTAAATCAATTTTAGAACATTTATAAAATACACATTTACATGAGTTTCCCTGAATTCTTTGGGAATTACTTAAATTTGTGATTCTCTCTGCGATTTTTACGGGACCCTAAATAAATACAAACGGGTTTTTGGCTTTATTATTTCACTATCTCTCATTGACTGAATTGAATGATTGTTGTTCAATTTTGAATTTGTGAATTTGTGATCTAGTGTCGGTACAAAATCACCCTTTTCTGCGGAAGTCTTTCCTCCCATACTTTGCGTCTGTTTCCTGCCCGTATCGCTGGGGCTTCCCTAAGCACTTAATTCTTCGTTTCGTGTTTCCCTTTGATTATTTCCATTCTCATTATTAGTTTCCTCTAACCCTTTATTCCTTAACATATCAATTTGATCTTTCCTCTTGTTTTCCGTTGAAAATCCCATTTCTCGCACCTCATCCAAATTCTCATTGAGACTTAATTCCCTATCCAAAATTTTATCAATTTCTCGCATCTCATCTAAATTCTCATTGAGACTTAATTCCCCATCCAAAATTTTATCAATTTCTCGCACCTCATCTAAATTCTCATTGAGACTTAATTCCCCATCCAAAATTTTATCAATTTCTCTCACCTCATCTAAATTCTCACTGAGACTTAATTCCCCATCCAAAATTTTATCCATTTCTCTCACCTCATCTAAATTCTCACTGAGACTTAATTCATTACCTCCTCCCTCATAGTACATCTCCTCACCTTTCGTCTGACTTCCCATCTCAAACATATTAAGGGGGATAATCATCTCCTCCTCTGTCTCATCTAAATTCTCATTAGGACATAATTCACTACCTCCTCCCTTATGGTTCATCTCCTCACCTGTGTCTCTTGCGCTTTCAAATCTATTCGGGGGACTAGCCATCTCCTCCTCTGTATCCCTTACAATTTCGAACATATTAGGAGGAATAATCAACTCCTCATCTAATATCTGATCTATACTGTTACTCAAATGCCTTTGATAACATGCTACCCCTTCCAGGACCTCCTTTCCTTGAGTAATTACATCTCTCACTTCCCTTTCCTGTTGGGTTTCAATTTTATTCTCAGGTTGAATAATTTCGCCTCTGTTAAATTCTATCTCAAATGTATTTCCTCTCTGATCCCCTCTATTTCTGAGATTTTGAACTCTTTTGGGGCACTGATATTTCAAATGGTCTTTACTATTACAGACAAAACATCTTTTATCCTCCTTTTTCCTGTCAATTTTGGCACATACCTTATCTGTGTTAACTAGTGGTTCAAGAATAACCCTTTTTTCCTCTTTCAACACTCCTTCGAAATTATTATTAACCCTTCCAATACTTTCTCTGACCCTAAAACTTGAAAGTCTTTTAGCTGCCCTCATCCTCAATTCTTCAACTTCTAATTCTTTCAATTTTAACAACATTTCTCTTTGTTTATATCTTTCCTGTCTATTTATCTCCTGTTTTTCTATTTCCCATTGTTTGTTTGTCTCCTCCCATTGTCTATCTCTCTCCTGTTTTTCAATTTCCCACTCCTGTTTTTCAATTTCCCACTGTCTTTTTGTCTCCTCCCATTGTCTATCTTTCTCTTGTTCTCTTTCCACTCTCTCATTAATTATGGCAAATAACCGTTCCTTAGCGGACTCTTCCTCATATTTCTCACTTCCTAATATCATTTCCTTAAGATCAGTGTATGTCCTGTTCTCCGAAGACGGACAAATCCCTGTTAACTCTGTAGCTAACAAAATTAAATCGGCTTTCCGCCCCTTCCCTATGAATGCCATTTTTAGCTTATACCACTTAATCACAAATGCAGCAAACAAGTACAAATTCACTTTTACACCTATAACAAAATTTAACCAACTATACTTATCTTGAACTATTTACCTCCACAATTATGATAATTCTAAGAGCATTTAACTACTACAATTATAAATCACTTCCACTAATAACTAGTACGAACACTTGTACACATTTCCCGTTATACAAAATAACACTTTTCACTTTTAAATTATTATTCCATTTACCAAAATTCAATAACTCAACAAATTACTTCCATCATTATACACATGAATCAACACTTCAAAACTTATCAAAAATAATTCGATTCCTTCAACTAATTACTACCGCTATCTCATACACAGGGAGAAAAGATAGAATCACTTACCCCTTTTTCACCTCGATGAAAAACTGTCACTCTAATCTTTCTCCGCTGCCGCCCTTTGATCACAGTTCAAGAGAGTTCAGTATATAACCACGTCGTTGATGCACACTTTACTCCGACCTTGAATTTCTCCTGGCCAAGGATTCTGCTCCCGTTTCTTGACCAGT
The DNA here is from genome assembly GCA_907164885.2 of Dolomedes plantarius. Classification (NCBI taxonomy): domain Eukaryota; kingdom Metazoa; phylum Arthropoda; class Arachnida; order Araneae; family Dolomedidae; genus Dolomedes; species Dolomedes plantarius. The sequence goes on along the minus strand of OU015497.1, from coordinate 56,024,182 downwards.
TGCCGAGTAAATATCTGTCGCTGAAGTCGTGCCCAGTAGACTCGTTCGGAATCCAACTTCTCTTGAAACTGCGTCTCCTTGAAGATCTATCACCACTCTCGTACTCTAGATCATCTGTTTCTGATACCTTCCGTATCGCTGGGGTCCTCCCACGTTCTTTAATTCGACTACGCCAATGTTAACCTTTATAGTCGTGATCCGACAAATCATTGTCATGTAGAAGGAATTATAATTGTAGAGTCAACTCTTATTTCATGAGGTTTATTAACATATTAAAATCTTGGTTAAATACGTTATTTACAAAGTTTCGTTCCGACGAACGTTAAAACTACTCGTGAGAGCTGGGCGCATTCTTTCAAAGTCCGACGAGCTCCCCCGTCTCCCGTAAGCGTGTTGACCCTTCCACAGTCCGAATCCATTCATCCTGTTCGTTACTCGCGTCTGTCTTTTATGCCTCCTCCTCTCTTTCTCGAACGACAATCGGCCTTTTTTATCCGCGATACAAAGACCACCTATTGTCGGTTTCATTGTCCACCGTTCCTACCTTAGGTGACGTGCGCCGCTGTGTTTCCTTAATCATTCTAAATGAGTTCGCTACCTCCTATTGTCAAGGGTTTCCAAAGGTGTATGGCTCTCAACACCTGTTTGCGCTACTTTTGATGCTTATTGAAGACGCTATTACACACGTTCATCAATTCCACTTAGGAATGGGAGACGAGAGTCTGACAACTACTATAGATACAATGTATCAGCGTTTGCAATGGTATAAGAAACACATGACATGATATCAAAGGCGTTTTTGTATGCCAAGGGGTTAGAATACTGTTTTCAATTGAATTTTGAGGCAAATATTTTAATGATTTTGGTGAGGGACCATCGTTGGTTTAAACTTTTATAGGCCTATGTGTACTTGTGGTCCCTCGGCAAGGCCATCCTAATGGTGTTTATCTGTAGAAGGCAGGGAAATTTTTCAATTTCTGAAAGAGTTTTGGCGTGATATGGGAAACTTTTGTTTGGAAGCAGGCCAAATGAGAAGAATTAAAACACCAGGCAAGTCATCTCAACTTTATTCGTATTTATTCGTTAACTGAACAAAAATCATTATCTAAAAAAAATTAGAAATTAATAAATAGAGGAAAGGTAACAAGTGTGCAGCTATAATAGTCAGATAATATCAAGACGTTGTTTTATGGTTGCTTTTTTTTTTCAGAGTTGGAGGGTAATAAAAGAATTTAGAATTTCAATCTGATTTAAACTCTGAATCTGCGACTATATGAATTCTCTTAAAAACCACGTTTCCTTTATTTTATGGGCCAGGCCTGGACCCCAAACATCAGTTTATCCATTCCTTATATGTAATCTACCAATAGCATCCGTAAAATCATGGAATCATCTCAGCTCATGTTCATACTCGGGGAGGGAGATCAAAATTTACCATGTGTTATTTCTAAGAGAACAACACACGACTTAAGCCCCGAGGGATAGAATAATTATATGTTTCAGTTATGGCTTTTTTTTTCTTCTTCTTTTTTTTTTTTGCGGTAAGGGGTTCATCGTCAATGTTTGTAATTAACTTCGAACTGACAACATCCAGGTAAGTTCCCACTTTACACGTTAAAGGTCTGTATACCCAACATTGTTTACATTTGTCTAAATTTTAAAAAATTCAGTTCGATTTTAAAAGTTTTAGCACTAGTTATTTTAGAATGATCAAATTGATAATGAGAAAGGAGGGGAAAATCACCCTTATTTTTCACCACTAGATAGCAGCAGCAGAGGTCCACGTTGCTCTTCGTTCGAGATCCATTGCAACCTGAGTTTTTTAAGTATGATGGAAAAAAAAAACCAAGTTGAAAATAAAATTGAAATTTGAAAAAAATTCTCATTAAAAAGGGATTTGTTTTACTGACTTGTCCACTTATTTAAATACTATGCACCAGAAGGTTAAAATATGACCTAGTTTTTAAAATATGATTTGCGAGTAAATTTGAGGTTATTGAGTTATTGTTTCATAAATATCGAACATCGTGTTAGTAAGTAATTTCACTGTATTTGTGACTGGCTATTGAACCCGTCACTGGGTAGTGTGCATTTTAGTCTTGGATGCTGAGATTATTTAACAGTAACCGTTTGCATTTTTTTTCCCTTTACGATTGGAATTTTGTAGGTACAATTTTGAAGGGGGGGGGGGCATGATATGTTCTCTTTTACAGAGGATAAAGTACATAAATACATAAGTTTTATCTCAGAAATTTAAACTACACTTTTATGCAGAATTATATTTTGATAATGCTTAAACATTTTATTTTGGTGTTTACGAGTTATATCGAATTCCATGTCTTCATGTATTTTTAATTTTTAAGCATTATTGAAGGAATAATTATTTATAAACAACCATCCATTAAAAATCATTAAAGTCTCAAAGATACTGAATAATCATAAAGTAACTGATTTATTATAAATATTTAAACTTTTTTCCTCAATCTTATATCGATTCGATAATTTTTTATCTTTCGGTAATTTTCTACAGATTGTGATAGTTGGACTTGGGTGTATAAGAATTAAGTTTTAATTCAAAGAAAATTTCATGTTAAGAAAAAGTTTCTATGTGTCTATTCGTTACAAACATCACTGAATTTTTTATTAATTAATTAATTATTTTTAAGTACGTCTTTGAAATGCATTAAAACACAATTAAAGTTAAATTCATGGCAAGTAGAAAATATGATATTCAGTTAATTACACCAGATGGCGACACTGAAATTCTCAAATTAAATACAGTGGAATCTCGATCTATCGTTTTTCAAGGGACCGTCTGAACGGAACGATAAATGCGGAAAAACGATAGATGCGGGAACATAACAAAGCAATATGATCAACGGGACTATATGAAACAAACGTCACATATGGGAAAACGATGAATCGGAGAACGATCGATCGAGATTCCACTGTATATCATTTTGTTCAGTATTTTTTACATACATTACTTAAATCTTATATTCCGACATGACAACAATAATACGTTTTTTACATGAATGTTTGTAAAATTTTGAGCTCAAATTATTTCTACAGCGAGTATATCACCCCAATTTCAACGAAATATTTATTATAGAAATTAATTCTGAAATATTTTTCAGTATGCACAAAGCAGTAACTCGTGAATATTAATTCAGGCTATTATTTTAAATTCTAGAAGAAAAAAAAATTACAGCTTATAGTGAAACTGGGTTGATGTGAGAATAAGTCAAGCTACTTTGGGGCAATTTGAACGAATATTAATTAGTCTTAGAATATGGGGAAAATGAGAAATTGTTTAATATTCTTCTATTTCAGGGGTGGCCATGATAAAATGCTTAGAGCCGAATGCCTACATACTTAGAAGAGCCGAAAACAGAAAAAAGGTTATATTTGACATGAAAGAAATGTTCAGTGTTTTTTCTTTCTAAATTATTTTTTTAATTGCAAAGGCACTTGATTATACATCATTGGGCCCTCATACATCGAAGACGCATGAGATTGAATCTAATAACAGAAGAATTACAATAAAATTACAATAGACCAGAACAGGGATTACATTACATCAAAACTAAAACTAAATTTAAGTACTGGATGTCAAATGCATTTGCTCTCTAGCCCGCCAATATCGACTGTATAGGTTTTCTTCATTCAACGATGAACAGTACAGCAAATGAATAATTTATTATTAAATATATCATTCTCTAATTGTTAGGATAAGTGATATTTCTAAAATCTCATATAAATTAGATCTGCTTATTTATAATTAGAATCTACCTACAAGTATCCCATTTCTAGGGCAAAATGATTGACTGGTCACAGGTATTGGGATTTTTTGAATTACGTATCTTGGAATGATTTCAAAGCAGCGTGTTTTGTATTCAGAGAGGGTAAGGATATTTATCTGACGAAGAGGTACATAAACTTGCCTTAGGAACACAATTTCCTTGACAGATACATTATATTGCTCTCATTCATAGGATAACAATTTAGCGCCCTGTCACAGATGCAGCCTCAATAGATTTATCGGGAGGTATTAACTGTTGTTGTTGCTTATGACTAACTGTAGTTGTTGTCACTTGACCGACAGCAACATCAGATCAAGTCCCGAAGGCTATGGGAGATGAAGGTGCGGCTCCTGTTTTGACTGGCGTCGGAGTCCTACTTGGCCAAAGGACCAGTCCCGTAATTTTGAACCGAGTCAAGTGACGAGACCAGAACACTTGACTCCTCACCTCCAGAGGTAATTTTCAGAACTTGGAGGACATTTCAGCTACGAAAGATTTTACGTGCACCAGCCGCTATTAATGTACACGACAGTGGATTTATCAGCGACGAGCATTGAACCCGTGACTTTCAGATCACTAGCCCGCTGCTCTTTCCAACTGGGCCACTGGAGGGGTTACCGTTACTCAATGAATATTTGAGGTGGGAAAAAAATTGCACTGTCGGAAAAAAATAATTACTAATAAATACGTGCTGTCAACAGTCTGCATAGTTTGTGTGAAATTCCAACATCTTCGGCGTTGGCCACTACAGAGGTGAAAATTACTTTATGAACACAATTCCCAATATTAGATTTTCTTCCAACGTCGGCGTGGTCCAGTGGTCTAGGTCAGTGGTCGGCAAACTCATTTGTCAGCAGAGCCAAATGTCAAAAGTACAACGACTGAAATATCTTTTGAGAGCCAATTTTTTAAAACTTAAACTATATAGGTAGGTGCATTGTTATTAATTTAATTAGGATACTCCAAAGCCGGCTTGCTAAAAACGTCCTCAATCTGAATAAGGTACGTTCGCTGAAGTCGACCCCTTCCAACTCTTCCATCCACACTCGTCTTGTATACTTATTTCGTCTATCTCCCCTCGTACATCCTCTCTGTATGTCCAAACTATCTCAACATACCTCTCTCAATCCTCGACACTACATCTTCTATCACTCCACAGCGCTCCGTAACATTAACTTAATAAAATGTACTAAAATTTTTAAGTTTTAGTTAAACTATAGGTACGTTGAATAAAACTTGATATCATACTTAATATCGATATTATTTATTGATAAAATTAAATTGTAAAGTATCCATAAAATTGAATCATGACAATGACAGACAAACACTAATATGAACAATGGCGTCGCATCTCCTTGGAAAGTTTGGGTAAGTCAAGTTTGTATGTTGTTTTTTATTTTAGGCACAGTTCGAGGTTCTCATCAATAAGATGAATTCTCAATTTACTCTTGATAAGGTTCATTCTTGAAAATGATTGTTCATATGAATATGTAGACCCGAATAAGAACACTAAACAGCAAACACTAGTTTTTCCAGCTGATTATATGAGTCAGCAATACTATTTATTCTAGGTGTTAAAAATCATATCTTCCTTCTCCAGATCTTTCGAAGCAGACCACTTGTGCTGTGAACTAAGTTCACATTTGTTTATCTCCAATATTTCTATATCAGCACAAAGACGTTCAAATTTTGAACTCCACATTTCTTTGTTTTTTAAATCCAGTAACTGCATTTCAAAGTTTCTAATGTCAATATTAAAGGGTTTGGTTTGGTCTGGGAGCACTACGTCATGTTTTGCTACACGAGGGCTAATTAGACCGGGACCTACTGCTTAAAGCCGATTCCGAACGGCTACAAACATCCATGCCGATTGTGGGACTCGAACCCACAGACTCTGGTACCGAAGACCAGCGCCCTAGCCATTCGGCCATCACCCGGCTCAATATTAAAGGGAGAAAATTTAATTCTGTTACAGTAGCATTTAAGAGGTTTTTCAACAGAAGCTAACGTCGCTTTGCTGTTTCTGACTTCCTGAAACCTGTCGAGAAAAGCTTCCCTAATATTTAAAAGTGTTGTTTTGAAATAGAAAATGTCAATATCAGAATTATTTTGTTGGCGATGTTTCAACAGGCTTGGAAAGTGAATCTAAGTTTCTCTATCAAAATCTTGAGTAAAAAGAGATAATTTGTTTTTGAATGAAATAACTTCTAACATCGAAAAAATTGTGCATACTTTCCCCTCTGGTTTACGATTTAGCGGATTTAGATGAGACGTAACGTCTCCCATGAAATAAAATTTCTGGATCCACTGATCGTTCGTTAGTTCTGTATAGTGAACACCCTTCTTAAGGAGAAATGCTTTAATTTCTGTTTTTTAAGAAAGCGAAACGTTTCAAAACGTTTTCTCTTGAAAACCAACATACCTTGTTATGCAGCAGAAGATCTGCGTACTCACTCTCCATTTCAACTAAAAATTCTTTAAATTGGCAATGATGAGAGCTTCAGCTATAATGGAGTTGATAATCTTAATCACCAATTTCATAACTTTGCAAATTTCTTCTGAAAATGTCTGCGCACAAAGCGCATCTAGATGAATGATGCAATGGTAATGGACTCATTGTAAGTACCTCGTGATTTTTCTCTCAAAATAGCAACAAACCCGTTTCTTACGCCGGTCATACTTTTCGCTCCATCTGTTGAAATTGAGACAATTTTATTGAGTACAACATGAATTTTTTCAATGCACTCAATTACAGCATTTGCTATACCCTCTCCACGTGTTTGACCATTGAGTGACAATAATTCTAAATGTTCTTCTTTAGAACCTGTAGATGAAATAAATCGTACAAAAAGTGAAACTAGCGCTGTATCATTTATGTCACAAGACTCGTCAACTGCTATTGATAAAGCTAAAACCAATTTAAGATTTTCGACTTGCTGGTTGGTTATATTCGAAGACCTTTTTGTCTAGTCTAGTGTTTTCTACAGGGAGACGCTTTCGGAAGTAATACATTGTAAAACCCGATGCAAAGATACGACTTGACGATACGCGTTGACATTTAATCTTTCTGGAAATGTTTTCTCATTAAGTCGCTTCAGAGCACTCGCCTAAAGATAAAGACACATAAACACCAAGTATGTAAAAATAGAAATAAGAAAATCAGTCATCACGAAGTTTCAATCGCACTGTACGTGCGCGCCCGCAAGTGGTATTTTGTGAAAGAGCCACACTCAGGGGGCCAAAGAGCCACATGTGGCTCGCGAGCCACGGTTTGCCGACCACTGGTCTAGGTAGTGGCTCGAAATCTAGAGGGGCGAGGTTTAACTCCCTCTCTCGACAGACGGTTGTTACATAATCCAGTTTAAGGTTAATAATCACTTTTCTTTTAACTGGTTTGTCAAATTATTCGAGTGGAGCACATATTGAATTGTTGCAGTTTGTAGTCATTCAGTTAAATATTGATTTGTTAACACTGAGCGGTGTTTTATGTTTTATCAACCTAAATGTTGAATACAAGGATTCATAGCTATATGTTGTTCCAAAAATCGAGCTTTTTCGACATGCCCGAGAAAGCTATTGTGGCTGCATCTCTGACAGGGCGCTAAATTGTTACCCTATGAATGAGTGTAAGATAGCGTCTCTCTCAAACAAATTATGTTCCTAAGGCAAGATTATGTATCTTTTAGTCTGAAAAATACCCTTGCCATTGCTGAATACAAAACACCCTACTTTTAAACCTTTCCAAGATACACAATTCAAAAAGTCCCATTAACTTGGGACTAGTCAATCATTTCACTCTAGAAATGGGAAACATGTCTGTACATTCTGATCATGAATAAGTATATCCAATTTATGCCTTAAAAGGAAAGGAGAGGGGAGTCTGAAAATTTGTGTGTTTTCAAAGAATGAAATAGGCAAGTGGAGAACTAAGAGACTCTTAAATTCAATAAAACCTTTCTAAAACATTTTTTATTACTACTTTTATTATATATGCAGTTACAGAGATTCAAATTTTAGACGCAGCTTTCCTAAAATAATTTTCTTGTTTGTGAAAATAGTCGTCCAAAACGGTAGTCAAAACCCCTTTCCAATTCGGAAAACGTTAAATAAAGAAGGATGTTTTCTCTCTTCATCTTTCTTATCAAGTATAATTTTATTGATCCAAAATATACTAGACTAGAATGACAAATTAAGGGATAAAATTCACTGCATGGGACTCTCACATATCATTAGAATGCTAGCTGCCTAGTACAGAGGCACTGGGTTTGATAGACAGTCTCGATAGACCGTAGTTATAGTGTTTCACGACCATGGAAAAGAACTATACTTTTATCTATAATTCGTACTCAATAAATGGTTAATTAATTTATCTTCACACAAGTATATTTATTTATTTATTTATTTATTTATTTATTGCAAATGCCCGGAAAATTGGCTATGACGCCATTTGTTCACAGCAAAGGGCGAGACTGCTGGCCATTCATTTAAGGGAGCACCATATAGGTGGCCAGCATTACCCCCTTATTTGCAAGAATCATTGCACTAGGCCACTTTTAAACAAACACATAACATTTATTTGCTATTTACAATGACGAACGTTATTAGGTTTCGCCAACCTTCAAACGGTGGTTCACACTTTCGATTTCTAAGAGCACACTAACTACGCATGAAAAGTAACAAAACAGTTTTTGATACAGCGCCGTCTACCGGCGAGCCAATGAGGAGGTTGGGGTTATTCAACACCCCTACAAGCCGGTCTCGTAATTTAGATCCGAGTCAAGTGACGAGACCGGAACACTTGACCTCCCGCACCTCCAGAAGTAAATTTGAGAACTTGGAGAACATTGCAACCACGACAGATTTTACGTGCACCGGCCACCAAACACAAGTATATTAAATTATTGATTTGGAGCTTTCATTTCAGTTAACTATCATACCTAATGTCATAGTAATTTTCTTTAAAATGCATTATGAACATTATATATTACTTTTATACTACAAACATGAAATATATGCAGATTTCCAACATTATAATGCTTTCATCAAAGGTTTACTAGTAGGATACTTAATTAAGATACAACTAAACAATTAATTGTTAGCTCAACAACGCAATTAGTTTCTGATAATTCAGACCCAGTACATGGTTTCTCTCCGCGGATAATTTAAACTGTTAGTTTGGAATTTTCATTTCAGTTAGCTATCATAGCCGATGTTATAGCGCATTCCTTTGCACGTGATGCCAAGATTTTACACTATTCGCCGAGGGGAACTCATATTAACCCGCAACATTACCGAGGGGAAGCCGCTAAGCCGCGATGTCTTAGAAGCAAATGCCAACGTTACAGCACATTGTATTCCGTTCTAAATTACATTACCTCTAGATTATCGGGAAATAGAGGAATGTTATTTTCTTGTTCGACTCGTCCTTCGAGGTCGTGTGAAGGTTCCAACAACAACTTTCCTCAAATTATTAAACCATTTCCAACATGCGAGAACCAGAAGGGAGAGATCCCGTTCATAACAATACCATAAATCCGAGCGATTTTTCGATCCATATCCGCTTATGATCTGGCGTACTTATCGGGGAAGCCTATCTCGGAAGGGGAGAACACAACATCCGAGATGACCACCTCGGATAAAGACGGACCACTGGACGCTGGAAGAGGTGAGTGACCGGAACTCTCAGCTAAGGTGTTATTTATTCGAGAAAGTGCTTAATGGCTGTAATGTTTACAGTTTAGTGTTTTGTTCTGATGCCAAATGTGAGAGATGAGAAATGAGATATGAAATCATACAACGTTGCTTTTTCTCTTTTCTTTTTTTATGGGGGTGGGGGTGAGATTAATAATAATAAAAAAAACTAGTATTGACAAAATTTGAAAAAATAGAAAAAGGATTTTGTACTATTTAAAATATTTTTTAGACTTAAAAAGTCTAACTTATAATGAATCTCTCATCCTGATTATTAGGAATTCGGCCTAAACCTATTGAGATTTAAGCAGAATTCCAAAACTACTTTCCCCTTAATCGGTTCAAAATTTTCCCTTGGCATTTCCTTTTAAATTTCTCTGAATTTTAAATGATACGTTTTACTTATGACTACGTAAACAAATAAGACATTTGGTTGGTACTTGGGCATCAAAATAATAATAAAAACTTTTTTTTTTTTACCAATGCGGAGGCACTTGTTGTGAAGACATTCGCCTGTAATACACGACAGTTTTGCTGGACATTTTATTATGGGGGCACCATATAGGCGGACCAGCATTACTCCCTATGAAAGGACGATAAAAATGGAGGCATTTTAGTGGCATGACGCCGGGATTCGATCCGGGCACCGTCAGCCCCGAATGCCAGCACGCTATACTACAAGGCCACCACAGGCCATAAAAACATAATTAAAATTTTAAACTTTAGTTATATACAATTATGGGTGAAAATGTAAGTAAATATATACATTTCGCAATACTCAAAGGAATTTATAGGAAATACACTCATGGACAAAAAAATTAGCGCACCAAGAAGGAGTCGTCAAAATGAAACTAAATTTTACATACGTAATGACCACTTTGATATAAGTAAATGATAAGAAAATCAAAGAAAAAAGGATAATTTATTTCAGAGAAAAAGGCAAAAGAACGGAGGAGTTAATACTCCGTTGGACCCCCTCTAGCGCGAATGCAAGATGCGATACGATCGGGCATTGAGTCATACAAGTTCTGTATGATGTCTTGAGACATTTCGTTCCATATTTGCTGTAACCTTGCCTCTAGTTCGTTCAAACTCGTGGGATGCCCATCTCGTCGTCCCAAATGATCCCAGATATGCTCGATTGGAGACAAATCTGGGGATCGGGCAGGCCAAGGAAGGGTAGTAACAGTGCGGAGACAGTCTTGTGACACCCTTGCCGTATGAGGCCGAGCATTGTCTTGTTGAAAAATGGCTCCTGTGAGCCGTTGCATGAGTGGCAACACATGTGGTTGCAGGATTTCATGAACATACCGCTGAGCTGTCATGGTGCCACGGAACAATACTAGGGGTGACCGTGTATTGTAGGCAATGGCACCCCATACCATCACACCAGCTGTGGGAGCGATGTGTCGCTGTACAGCAAAGGCAGGATTGAAGCGTTCACCACGGGCTCTCCACACACGAACACGATTGTCATCACTGCCGAGATTGAATCTGGATTCGTCGCTAAAGACGACCTGGTTCCATTCCGCTGCAGTCCAGTTTCCTCGTGCGCGGCAAAACTCCAAACGGAGGCGTCGATGGGTGGGCGTCAAGGGCAGCACACGTAATGGGCGCCGCGATACCAACTGTCCTTCAGCCAGGCGCCTTCGTATGGTTCGAGAAGACACAGAGGCCCCTAGTAAAGGTGCTACCTGTGCCTGGATGGCGGCCGATGAAGCAGTTGGCTGTACGCGTGCATTTCTTACGATGTGGCGGTCTTCTCGACGACTGGTCTGTCGAGCTTCGTGTACATGGCATCTCTCGGGTCCACTGGTCCCAACACCTCCTCACAACACAATCAGAGCGGCCTAATTGACGAGCTACTCGCCTAGCTGACCACCCAGCTTCCATCATCCCGACGATTATCCCCCTCTCAAACTGCGACAACTGCTTATATTGTCTTCGAACACGGCGTAATGGCATATCTATCTCAGCTCTTCCTTTGTAAATGATTCAGCACACTCAAACAAGCTTTGGTTACCTGTTTTATACTCCACAGAGTACGATGTTCAACGCCCTCTACCGGCTATACGTAATGCGCAATCACGCTGCATTTCTAATCATTTGCATATCCCCCCGACATGTACCTTCATTGCAAGTTTCGTTACAATCCCGCAATTATTTCTTGGTGCGCTAATTTTTTTGTCCATGATTGTAAATACAATGTAAATTAGGGACATAAATTAGGGTTGCTTATATGTAGGAACGGCCTAAGACACTTGCTGGCGCTTCTGTCTTCCCGAGCCACCTGTGAACGAGAGACGGAGACAGGTTCTCGACCAGGCGAGACGTGCCATCCCAGCAGATAGCTGCGGAGAGAGAGACTTTTTAATTGTTAGATAACGACGCGTCTTAATAATTGCCCTAGTGCCACTAACCTTTTTTATGTTTTATCTGTTGTAATGTTTTTATTTAAATATATATAGTGTTCGTCTTATAGTAATTCGTCTTATTGGAGTGGTTTAATGATTTAAAAGTTTTACGACGATCCCTAAAACCCCTAGACCCAAAGCTTTCTCACACACACACACACAAACAAACACACACACACACATATATATATATAATGAAATTATTTAATTTAAATAAGAAATTTATTACTAAATATCACTTAAATTTATGATACTCGTTCATTTATTTATTATTCGTCAAATAAGAAAGACAAAAATAATAAAAAGCACTTGATTTGAAAGAACTTAAACGTCAAGAAAAATTGTGAACAAGACGTAGCTTATCTCAAACAGGAATATAACGAGTTTTTTAATTCAATTAATGTGTAATATATCATTTAACAAGTTTTACCATCTTTAAGCTAAACACTGTTTAAGATTCATTATAATTTAATGGCAATGGCGTTTGCTGTAAATAGATTCTTTATCTATCAAACATATTACTTCATTAGGATTTCAAATACCTTCTTTCCCTTTAATTTTTTAAATTGAATGGTCAAAACAACGTATAACATGTTGAGTAGTAAAAGTAATGAATGGACATAATTTTTTTCTTTATATCTTTTATGTTGTTTATCAACTTCCGGTGAAGTCTAAAGATCTGCCTCGATATATTGCTGATATATAACATCCAATAAGTGCACATGTTAATTTTATCATGAAAATGTATCTTTATTTACCTATAAGAATATACTTTGATTATATTATGTATCTGACTTCATTCTGTTTGGGGAAGTACACATTTTGTGATTTTGACAGATGTTAGAGAAGACAGAGAGTCATTATTTTTTCGGCATATTGGATAACACACGTTTGGAAAGTAGAAGTTCCAAGTTTAATTCCCGAGCTAACCAGTTAGCGTATTAATAGAAGGAAAATTAATTAATGGAAGAATGTTTGACAGAGTAGTTGTTATACGCTTTCAAAAATTGTATCTAGCACAGAAAAAAAAGATAAGATATTATCAGATTGTGTGTTGAAACAAATGCCATAATGGGGGAGTTTTATCAGACTGATATATTATATGATAACACTAGTTAAAGATCTAAAAATTAGGGTTTTGTAACCTTCAAATAACTAAAAACGTATAATGTGATTAGTATATGAAACCATAGTTTAAAAAAAATTGCATTAAGAGTGGGATTACCACATAGATTCACCAAGCTCGAACTTAGGTCGCGCTCCAAAAATTAAGTTCTCCTTACTACCTCTGTAAGAAATATTGTGTATTTATGATTCTACTGATGAGTTGAAGTCAATTAATTAATTAATTATTTGTCATGAATTGCCATCAGCTTTTCTAAATGTTATAATTTTTTTTAAAATTAAAGCATCCAGAACGTTTAAATTTTTTATACCTTTTTTTTCTACATTGCTTATCAGTAACATCAGATCTTTCAAAGATTAAATCTTGATAAAAAAAAAATTTCTGTTGAAAACTGTCTATTACTCATGAGCAAATACGCGTTTAATCAATTTGTGTGTAAAGGGTTGTAGAAAAAGATGTTACACAAGCGATAGATTATGAAGATGTAGATAAACCGTGCAAAATTAAAGCAAGAAAAGTAACTCTATAGACTTTGTTAGAAATGGGGATTTTAATTTTTGTAAGGAGTATAACCAACCTATAAACAGTGTTTTAGTACGTCCTTTTCATCCCCTTAAAATATTTCAAGTTAAATTTTTCAAGATTTAAGGCGAGGTCTACTGATGCACCATCAGTAGACCTCGCAGATCATACGATTCATTGTTACTGAGTGGCGAAATAACATTTCGCATGCCGAGTTCTCTAATGAATATTTTCGAATTCTGTTTCCGGAATCTGAAAGTAGACTTTTAAAATGTATGCGCGGCTTTGCTTAAAAATTTTTTGATTCAAAGTACTTTTACAGTTAAGTTAAATTTTCAAAATTCCAAAACGAGAGACATCACTTGCTGAAAAGCTCTCTAATAAAATAAATAATAATATTTTAAAAATTTGGAAAACTAGCCGCAAATCTTGAAACTTCAGCCTTTTTTTAAAGATTTTTAAAATATTTTTTGTGTTTAATAAGTAATTAGTATTATAAATATTTTTTTTTATAATTTAAAAAAAATTAACATACTGGTTGAGAAAATTAACATACTGGTTGATTTTTACTGGTTGAGTTCAGATAAATATTGTCAACATTCATTAAAAGAGTAATTGGCAAAAATTCACTAGCCACCACAACTACATCCTAATGAACTTTTGTTTCATGGACGAAGAAATTGTTTTATGTTTACTAATCTAGTCCTGAAGGGATGCCTCAAAATTTGGACGTGCGTGAAACCTGAGGTTGCTGACTCTGCTTGTGACCACATTCTATATTTTGGAGTGTATCATCAAAGATATGACGTTCTTTAGGAAAAAATCGTTTAATTGTTAAGTCATACATTTGTAGTAGGTGAATCTCAATTGTGGTGGAAGTTAAGTATCATTGAAATCGCTGTCTGAATTGTCCTTCGCGATTTCTGAAAAGGGTTTTTATTCAAGATATCCTTTTTGACTGCATTCTTCATATTCGTATAAAATATTTCTGTACAACACTGTATAAAATCCACCAAAAATATTCGAAAAGACTAATCTTTTGTTCCTTTATCTGGAACGAAAGGCTTAAGACCAGATTCACCCGCCTCGGGACATTTCTGCTACCAAATATAGAAACTATGTAGCTCTTGAATGAACAACAAAACATAACAAAAAAGGTTAGACACAAATTTCAAGTATGTTTGCCGCAAGCTGAGTAGCAAGCGACACAGCCCAATGGTACGCTTTTTGCTGCAATGAATTTGAACGGCAAGTGACAGAGTAGAGTACGGGGATAGAGCCATGTCAGATGTATATTGCAAGATCACTTTAAAAGCCCCCCCCCCTTTTTACCAACATCCCACAGTGGTTAGTGTCGTGAGCTTACCTAAGGTGGGCTCGGATCCGAATTCTGCCCACCTAGGTAGGTAAGGTTTAGATGTTTGTGAGCTATACTGTCATAAGGAGTGGTATCGGCGCACCTGACGCTCCCATAAAAAAGTAGTCTACAAAATCGAGGTGTGGATGTGCAAAACGTCTGCCACACTGGAAAAAGAAAGTAATCGCTTAAAAACACATACGCACACACACGTACGTGTGTGTGTGTGTGTGACTTTAAGGGAAGTGAAACTGAATAACAATTATTCTAATACGTTAATCGTATAATTGCTCGCTATAGTTTCATATTCATGTAATTAATTTACATTTGATTAACTACATGAATTTGATTAATTGCATGAAGCAGAGCTTGAACTGAAAGAACTTGCCAAAGGAAAATCATGGCACCTCCCTATCATGTATCCTTCGGTTGCCTGAACGCCCAAGAGATTGTAGCCCAAAAGAAATGGGCTGTCGCAGCTTTTAGTAGATCGACGATGAGGCATGACTATCTCGCCGATCATCTCTGTCGAATCGACATACTGACTAGTCCAGAGGTAGGGAACGCGCGGCCTACGTGATCTTCTCTTGCGGCCTTCATAAAAGCTAGCACTTGTATTAATTAATACTTAATTATATAGATTACAGCAATTTCCAAATCAATAGAATTAAATAAAGAACGGCATGAATGTATGTACAGTGTCGGTCAAAATAAAGTTGACATTTTGAAATTCTTGTCTAAAGTCGCTACAATTGTATATTTATCCAAATGAGCTTCGTTTACCTTGATTGTATGATACTTTACCTACACTTTATATGTAATTTAATGCTCAGAGTTTCTTAGCAGTACTACCAGACATGTTATATGATCTCTACACAAAAACTATTTTCTTACTATTATTGTTGTGACTAACTCCATGTACGTTAAAACGTATTATTTTTTCTGCAAAAAAAATAATAATTAATGATTAATGTTATAACAAGTTTTTATCCTTATGTGAATAAAAAAATATTTTATATTGTAACTTTTTATGTCAAATAATAAATAAATAAGGACTTAATTTTTTTTGTTATTTTTCTATATAATGCACCAAATTGTTAAAACTATATCTAATAATTTCATAAAAGTCGCATTTATAGGTTCATCAACTAATGCGGCCTCCTTTATTACTACCTAATTTACATGTGGCCTCTAATGGTAAAAAGGTTCCCCACCTCTGGAATAGTCCCATGTGCCCCCTCTGCAGCAGTGACGAACTGATGATTGGTGATCACCTTCTTAAGTGTCCGGCGCTTCATAGTTCTTCTGTTTCTACCCGTTATTCGGAGGCTTGAGAACTTTTGCCTGCTTGTATTTAATTCTGTATTTAATTTTGTTCTTTGTATTGTGCATTTTGTACTGTGCTTTTGACCAAGGATAATGTCTCTGTGCCTGTTGTATTGGGAAAAAAACTACATTTGATTAGATTTCATTTATCTATTTAACTAAGCATTTATTATTATCATTATAATACGTAGTAACTATTATTTTAATTCAAAATTATATTTATTTCATTCATACTTTTTTTGCCTTTAGACGACATTCAAGCTGTATTTGCACTTGCTGATTGTTTTTTAGTCCATTATGAAGAGAAAGCTTTGGAGGTGCGCACCTACTCTTTCAAAATCTATAATTTTGACTGCATCCAAACCGGTTTCATGTTTGATTTTCGATTTTGCCTCACATTTTCCACGTGGCTTGGAAGCTCTGATCACACAGGTGCTTTAGCTCTTTTAAATGGTTAGTGATATAATATTTAATGTTCTTTTAGGGTGTGTATAGCAGTGTGAAATTTTCTCCCCATAAGGCCTTAAAGACTATTAAAACGCTTCTTAGAAAACAGTAATGGAACTTTAAAATCACATAGCTCCTTCAGAGGGGTTAAAGCTGTGGTATTTCCTCTCCTCGAAGCGAACGGAAAGGAACAAAGCATCAGCTGAACGGCCCAAGCAGGTGCATAGCGGAAAATTATGAGCCAGCGCCACATGTCTCGCTTTCAGACACAAGTCTGAAAGCGAGACACTAAAGCCCTATGATGAACAGCCCCCTGACGAGTATCGATACAGTACTTTCCGATTTTGTATCTATAAATATATATTACCAGAATTTTGCACATGGAACCAGGTTCGAACCAATAGGAAAACGGGCTCAAAGGAGCGAAAATTGAAATTCCCACCAGGGAATAAACTGACAAAAGATGCGGATGCTGAACCTAGAGAGCTTTTGGCGCGGCGAAAAGGTCGGATAGTGATAGGAGCTGTTAGGCTGCATCTTATGCTACAACCACACATACGCGAATAAGCTGCGAATAAGCTGCGAATAACCTCCCCCTGTCGCCTCTTGACACATTTTGGTGTCGATTAGCCCTCCTCCCAACGTGAGGGAAGTATTTCGTCGCTTTGATCATTCGTCTTAAAACCGCTCTCCGGAGCGATCTGAGTACGAATCATCAAAGGCACGAGGGACGCCATAAAACCTCCTTTCGGCGACGGGATCAATAAATCACTCATTTTTCCTACACTTCGCTCTCTGTTTCGCGAATGTGTGCTCGCAGTGTCACACTGCGAGAACAGGTTTTATGGAAAGAGGAGGCACCGAGAGGAGGTTTTATGGCGTCTCTCGTGCCTTCGATGATTCGTACTCAGACCGCTCTCAAGACGAATGATCAAAGTGACGAAATACTTCCCCCACGTTGGGGGGGGGGACTAATCGACACCGAAATGTGTTTAAAGGTGATGGGGGGAGCTGATTCTCTTGTGTGTAGATGCGCGTTTAGGTGATCTTCGATAGTTAAACTCGGAGTGTCCAGTGGTGAAAAGTGAAGAGACAATTTTGCACTTAGAGACCAGAGAGCTAGTAGCTCTAGTTAAGGATAACTAATCCTGTGCAAATGAACTTCAAAATATTCAACTGATAACTCGAGTTGATACTTTCGGACAGTGTCAGCATTCTGTGTTCAGATCCTGTTTTCTCGAGGACCTGATCGGCGGTGTTTGTGCAATCGACTCATCTTTACGTAGAGTGTGTGACCTCAACTCTTCTTTTTCACCTAGTATTCCTGTATGGATAACTATACTTTATCTCCATTTAACCCAGACCACCTAATAAAGTGCATATTTTTAATTTATTTAATCTATTAGTCTGGCTGTTAATCTCATTTAACGTAACCTGTGACACGCGTTACCTGGGGTATCGAATTCGACTCTAAGTCACAGGCTAACACATTACAGAAGCAAAGTACGCTACTTTTAAAAATCAGATTATTCACAAGCGCAGTTTTCTGTGCATATTGGTGCTACTGGGAAAGAGTTACCAATACACTACATCTTAAGTTGAAATCGCCTGGATACCAATGTTAAGTTTGCCGTGTCATTCATTATTTAGGTACACATGTATATGAAATACATAAACCCTAATACAAATAACCCGGTAATTTAAAGGTTTATGTTTATTCATAGACTAGCTGAAAACCCGCACTTCGCTACGGTGTACATTCAAATTAAATACAACGGTCAATGTATGCAATTAATGCCAAAATAAATAAATAAATTATATATATATATATATATATAAATAATAAGTACGACGATCAATGTATACAACTGATGTGAAAAAATATATATATATTTATAAAAAATCATAAGGGATATTTTTATACACAAAATAATGCAGAAGAAAATATTCAAATTACATCTAATAGGACATACTAAAGAATATAGTACAGTTAATATAGTACAGTTTGAGGATCATATCTGTTACTGTATTTTAATATTTTTTTGGATAATGTCCAATCGTCTGCCACATTAGCAAGGAAAAAAATGATTTTTGTCTATTTAGTTGTTATGCACGTGACGATAAATTTATTTAAAATACCAGAAAAAGAAATCACGTGATCAGCATTTAATAAATTAAATTCTAAAAATTAATCTTTAAAAATTCACCAAAAATCAGAAAATGGAGGTAAAGATTCTAAAAATATTTCATTTTAAAGGATTTTTTAGGATTGTTCTCGTGATATAAATTTTATAACCCTCAAATTATTGTTTTAAATGCAAACTTAAAAAAAGTTACAAAAACAGATTAAAAATTTAATTTAAAAAATCTAAGAATTTTTCAAAAATCTTTCTTAGTGCACCCCTACACTATAAGAAGAATCGCCATACAAAATTTCAGTGCTTTAGGTCCAGCGGTTTGGTCTGTGCGTTGTATGTCAGTCAGTCAATCAGTCAGTTACGGATCTGTTTTATATAGATAGATTAAAGAGAATCACTTATAAAAGCTATTTATAAAAGAGACATAATCGTAATTATAATTTCAGGGTCCGCGTTCTCCACATCTTTCTCCTTCAAAATCTCATCGCCGACTGTGTAGGCGGAAAGGGAGAGTACAAATCCTGCAGTTGTGGGGCTTCACGTACATTGATCTCGCACGAGTCAGTTAAAAATAACCTGCTTGGTACACACTTTTAGGTTCCACTTGATAGTCTCAGATGCCGGCAGAAGTAAAAATAGAAACCTTCATTTCGTAAGAACTAATTCATTGCTAAATTGGTCAGTTTTCAACTTCATGTTACACTAAAAGAAATAAGGGAAAGTAATTAGTTGAGAAAAGTGAGATGTGAGATGGAAAGTTCTTAAATAAAGTGACTGAAATGTATATAACTAGTCCAAAATTTTAAAAACTCTGGAATAAACAGTAAAACGTCTTAACAGTAAGACTGATGACTTATCTTCCAATTATGGCAATAGTTCTTTTTTTTCCTACATAAAATGTAAAACAACGCAAATAAATGCTAATAATGAAAGAATTAGCAATCCTTGCGCCAGTAAAATCCATTCAATCAACTCAAAGGGAAGAAAGGATACAGAAAATTCTTGCAGTTCATACTCACTGGCAATCCTCAGCGTAGAATAAATTAAAAACAAGCAACGAACCTGAATACAAGACATAAACGAAGCGCCAACTGCACAAGAGAAAACTCCGTGAACAATTCATTAAAAACAAATTCGAGTATGGAATATCTATTTTAATTTGGTACATTTGTCAAAGCGTTCACCGAGCGGTTATCCAAAAAGTGTGTAAGATCGGATTGTACAAAATCAAGGTCATGGATCGGTTCTACAAAATCAAGGTCATGGATCGGATGTAATGTTTCGCAATCATAGTTTGTTGTGATGATAAAATGGACTTTGTTTAAATGATTCCTACTACTTTGTAGTTTGTTAACTAATTTTTTTTCTTGGTAAAAACCTTGTTAACAATAAAACCAACAAAATTTAAAATTTTTCATGATTATGATTCTCTGCTTCCATAAAAAGAACAAAAAAACTTTATATCTAACTATATGAGGTATACCATTAACCTAGTTAGATACCGCTTAAATTTCTGGGAGTTCAGCCACACAAATCTGAATGTATCTGAATAAGACTCACTGATTTTTAGTAGAGACGTATGAAAATGGATTTTATCTCGTAAATTTTCAATAGCTGAATATGTAATATTTCGAGAGTGTCACAAGGGAAATCTATTGCCACAAAAATGCAGCTATCAAATATGTAAACAGTTTAAATACTTTGCAATGCAGTAATACGATTTTGAAATGATATCCCCCTCTTCCTCCTCACACTAAGTCTAGGCAACAAAACCATGCGACTTTTGTCCTTTCATTCATGAGATTATGATTCAATGTTCTCGCAGAGTGAAAAAAATCTCATTTATTTCTACCTTTTATATCTGAAAGGCCATCTACCCAGGAAGCCAGACACCGGATTTTTTAGTACCACCCAAATCGCTTCCTGAAAATTTTCCCTGGCCATTTCCTCCGATATAAATACCGCAAGAGTAATCTAGGAAACATTTTCAAGCTCACACTAGCCGCTCACACCCTCCATTCACATCAAAATACATTAATTTGCGAATAACGCACCTGTGTGTGTGCGTGTCCAAACTCCAACGCAGTTTAAGCATTCAAGGAGCGTGTAATGCCCATTAAGTCACTCCACCAGATAGCTCTTCGTTTTCATCTCGAGCGTTGTTTCCCTCTTTTCACGGTTGATTAAACGCCGAGGCACTTTGAGATGAAATTCAGTTTAAAAATTATTCAAGGTGCATGTGTACACCAAGGAGGGTCTAGGAAGCTTTTGCATAGTAAACCTATTTCGTACATGAGTCACTTATGACGCATAGTAGCTGTTTAGTCTACACGATTATAATTATAAGAGTTTCGGGTCCATGCATTCTTTTCATCATGAGAAAATCAGAGATTTCTTGCATTATTCTGAGCATTGGCTGATATTGGAAAGCGGCAAAACAAAATCGAGAAGTTGGCCTATTTTACTTTTGTATTGGAGAGGACAATTTGCTAAGCGAAGAATTTAGGTGATAAAACATTGTAGTCGTGCTGTCAGTTTCAATTTCATATCATTCATTTCTGTTGATAGTTTCCCAGAGAGTTATTATTTACTGTTTTTTCAAGGGATTAATTTTTTTATCCGCAGTAATTGTGACATGGAAATCTTCTATGAGTGCTTGAAAGTGCAGTGAACCACTCGTATTGCATTATGCGAGGAAAAGAAAGGAAAATTGATAGAACTTCTTAGAGTCTTTGAGGATAAAAAGAAAATTAGCATATCAAATTTTAGTATAAAGATATTCTTGTTGACTTTCTCCGTCAGAATTGCGCTTAAATAGACCACAGCCTTTACAAATGCCTGCCTTGTCTTACAATCTATCAAGCTGATCCTACATTACTATCGTTCACAAGGATAAAGGTCGATCAAAGGGGGTCACTGTAGTCTGTCACGAATACTGCTTCGCTCATCAGGGGAATGTAGATGCCAATGGATCTGCATAATAAGGCAGTTGCACGCAGCTTGTCACATCTCAACTCGGATAAAAAGAAGAGCAAAATGTTTGTTGTTAAACGCATAGATTACTGAAACTCGTAGAGTAACGCATACCAGAGTTCAGCGTGTAAAACGAATGACATCAGCTTTCACCCCTTCGGCGACATACATGACACTGCTTTATTAAAAAATAATAGTTTGAATCATACATTTTTCGAAGAATCTCATAGGGAGTCAGAATTTAAGGTACTCGTGAGAGGAGTTGGTTGGTCGGAAGTTTTACTATTATCTTTAGCAACACTAGGGATAAATCGATCGGGAAATACAACTTAAAGCCGATTAGAACCAAACACCCATGTCACCGCGAGATTCAAACTCGGGATCCAAGGGATAGTGTGCTAGTCATTCGGCCAAAGTCCGGGACTCGAGAGGGGAGAAAAATTATTAGTGATAAAAGTAGCTACATCAGCAGCGGTTTTTCAACTCATTACTAAAAAAATAACCTTGAAGATCAGTCTCAGTATATTTTAATACTGTTTTCAGTTTGCTACATGAAACATAATTCTCAAAATCATGTGATAAAAGGATGAAGAGTAAGTCTTAGACCGCTATATACTCAAAAAGATTTCATGATGACTAAGATACCTACATAAGTGAAGGATGAATAATAATTTAAATGGGACAAAGGTAATACATACGGAAAAACTTAGTAAAGCTAATGCTTTTCATCAATACACAAATATTACTTTTTCTTACTTGAAATAAAATATATAACCTTTAGAGATACACTCTTATACAAACAAACAAGCAAACAAACAAACAAAAACACGACGCACGAAAGAGTTATATGAATGGTACGGAAATCGGCAGATGTGATGTATATGTACAGAAAAATAAATGATTACAATTTGAGAAAAATGAGATGCTTTATTAAAGAGAAAAGGCTTCACAAAGTGAAAAAGTCAATAACGTGTTGGTCCACCTCTGGCCCTTATGCAAACAGCTTTTCGGCTTGGCATTGATTAATAGAGGTGGCGGATATCCTCCTGCGGGATATCGTGCCAAATTCTGACCAATTGGCACGTTAGATCGCCAAAATCCCGAGCTGGTGGGAGGGCCATGTCCATAATGCTCCAAACGTACTCAATGGGGCAGAGATCCGGCAACCTTGCTGGCCAAGGCAGCGTTGGGAAAGCACGAAGACAAGCAGTAGAAACTCTCGCTGTGTGCGGACGGGCATTATCTTGTTGAAATATAAGCCCAGAATGGCGTGATATGAAGGACAACACAAAGGGGCGTAGAATATCGTTGACGTATCGCTGTGCTGTAAGGGTGCTGCGGATGACAAAGGGGTCCTGATATGAAATGAAATGGCACCCCAGACCATCACTCCTAGTTGTCGGCCTGTATGGCGGAAGGCAGTCAGGTTGGTATCCCACCGCTGTCCGGGGCGTCTCCAGACACGTATTCGCTGGTCATAGGGGCTCAATTCGAAGCGGGATTCATCACTAAAGACAATTCTACTTCAGTCAGTGACATTCCAGGTCGAATGTGCCCGACACCACTGCAAATAAGCTTGTCGCTATACAGAGGTCAATGGTAGTTGGTGCAAGGGGCGCCGTGAGTTCAGCCCCCTTTCTCTGACCCGCCTATGAATGGTCCTTGCTGTCACTGAAGCACCAGTTGCTCGTATGATCGATGATAATGATGAATCTGGGGCTGAGAGTGCCACTCTGACGATTGCTCAGTTCTCCCGTTCTGTCGTTTCTCTAGGCCGACTGCTTCCTTCTTGACGCAGTGTTCGGCCATCGTTCACCTATTCCTGCCACCATCGTCTAAGAGTGGTTACGCTCCTATCCAAATGTCGAGCGATTCGCCGATTAGACCAACCGGTTTCTTTGAGCCCAACTACACGTCCTCTCTCAAATGTTGACATCTGCGCATATTGTTCGCGCACCTGTATGCGAGACATAGTTACTGTCTACCTGAGTACACAGAATGAAATTCGCAAAGAACTTATGGCCTGGAATCGAAATTTCTCCTCTTTAATATCTTGCCAGTTGCGCAGTTAAGATACGCTTCAGCGTCACATGTTCACTCATTGGCCGCCAAACTTTAAAATTTTGCATTTTCCATCGAAACCTGCATGCAGATCAATTTGTGTTCAATTTGCATTTCCCCTTGGTGCGTCGTTTTTTTCTCTCTAAGAGTGTATTTTGTATTTTCGCAAACGCTCTTGAAGAAATTTATTTATTCACAAATAGGGATCAATGGTAAATTGACTGGCCTCAAATTGATATTAAGTAGACAAAAACTAAGCAAAAGTTAACGATCACTATTCGTTGATACAGATTCGCATTTAATCTTCCGATTTTATTTGATCCATTTTCCTTTCCTCAACGCGACATGGAGATTTATGATGACTATTATTCCACAGGCAACTTCGAAACTGAATTTTTCCTTACTTCAAAATAATTTGTAAAGAGGGTTTAAAATTCCAAGGAGCCTGTTAAATAAAACTGATTTTTCTTTCTGATGCCTTGCACATTTCCAGTCTGATGAAAAGTGTTCCTTTTGAGTCTAGGTACTTAAGAAACAATGTACTTGCCTTGCCTTATTTGGAACTGATTGCAAAGGAGGCAAAATCTTTTGTGCTGCTCTAAAACCTAATCTAAATGGATTCTGATAAGTGTTATGACTTATACCGATGAAGAGTATTCGTTAGCATGTTATGTTTTACGTATCAACACTTTCTTATATATGAACTTTCATTTTAAACCGAAGAAAAATAGTATCACATAAGCCCCGACCGCATTTTTTCTATTCTAAAGAAGTAAAAGTTGGTATTGTCGTCCTTTTGTCAAAGAGCATGTGTCTTACTATCTGTGGGTATTTCTTGCACGGGGTGAAAGGAAGAAAATACATACCTGTACACAAGTAAAGCTGTTCTAACCTAAATTGACTTCAAGGGGAATTTCTTAGAAAGAACCCACTGCTGTAGCAAGTGCCCTTCAAGTCTGCTAATGAAATTTCTGTAGGGTCTCTTAAACCTGGTTTGTACTTTTTCCTTGACCGTTATCATGACAGTCAAAGAGCATTTATTACACTTGGTTTTACTCTCTGCAGCCTACTCAACCCGCCGTTATATCGGAGGAAGTCGCTACATCGAGGGTCAGAGTAAAGTGGGTCCACTGCGCAAAAAAAGATGCATCTTAAGGCGAAATGCAAAGCATACTGATAATGGTTAATGTTTTGGATCCTCTGACAATTCAAAATTTATCTCTTTGTTATCGGCCTCCCAGTCTCTTGCTGTCATTTTCCCTTTGCTATGCTCTAACATTAAAGCCACACCGATAGCATTTATTTAATCGTGATAAGTAAAGTACAAACTTAATTCGAAATATAAGCCATAACCTTTGTAATTTTTTCACGTTTATTGCCGATATAAAGCCGAGATCGCGTTCCCATGCTCAAACAATGCGGGGTAATTTTGAACTTGGCGTGTGCGCAGAATTAGATAGGTTAGATAAAAATGGACTACTCGAAAGCCAAGATAAAGCCAAATACTGCTTCAGATTTGATAAAAATACATGTTCAAAACATGGCCATAAATGTGTCTCTCTGAAACCGGGTTAAAAGAGGCTTTCTTTCTTTCTGTTCTAATCTCTTGTTTATATTGCGATGTTTGCATTGAATAATTTTAAAAATTAATGAAAGAACATTTTTGTATGATTTTTTTAAGCATTTTTCAGTTTGCTGTCATAACTACAACTTGTTGTATCTTGAATTTTTATTCAGCTTCTTTTTTTTATTTCTGTTCTATGGTAAAAGAGAGGGATACAACCTCTAATGAGGGTGGTTGAAACTGTGGAAATTATGCTTATCGGCCTCGTATTGTACGTTAAATTTGAAATAAATGTTAATACATAATCTACTAAAACAATTCCATGTTTTTACTTTTGTGATACTCTATCAGTTTATAACTTTAGTATTGAAACAATGGGAGTAAACACATTTTTAGAGGGTCAGAACTACGTACGATGAATTTTCCTTTCAAAACTTCTCGAGAGAGATATCCATCCTACCTGAAAGACCCCGCTGGTGTGTTCTTCTATATTAAAATTTTTTCCCTACCTTAGACTTCAAGAAAAACCACTGGACCCATTGATTTTAACACATTGATTTTTCTTCCGTTTAACCAATTTTTAACGGATTGGTTTTAACATAGTCATGAAAGCCATGTCAAATAATACACTTGGCTGCAGTTTCAATTAACTTCTGATGGGTTATAATTTGGCAGTTTTTAGGTGTACTCTAATTCTTCTCGAACATCTATGCAAAGATGTCTTCAATGATTCTCCCCCCTTTCTTCCCCCACAAACAACTAAAAAAATTTAAAGTTGTTAGATTTGGCGAGAAACCGCGCCAAAATGAATTAAATCATAAAAAGCAGTCCAGCGAACTACAGACAAAATTCTAATAATAGCGGGCACTACGTCATGCTTTTCCACTCACCTTTTTCTTACATCTTAGTCGGCTCTGGTGTCGAGCTCGAGACACTAACTTTCTGGACAGGTACTCTGTATCATTGCATCACCAACTCCTGTTACAATTTTCCCTACCGAACTTAAACTTTTTTCGTACAGTTAATTCTAACAATAAGACATATAATACTATAAAAGAGTTAGCAGGCAGCATGATACTAGACAAGGCTTTGTTTTATTGAACCGTATATTTTGAAACATAGTCACGACGAATATTTATTTTTTTAATGCTTTTACGCTATATTTCTCCGTTCTTACAGTTTTATACTATATTTCCGGTTATATAAAGTGAGCATTCAGCTCTTTCCTTAACTCTATCTTGCCTAGTGATGACTAGAAATTTCCTAGTCATGACATCCCCCCATTAGCAAATATTCTGTGTGTGGTTAGCTGTGGGGTTAGCTGTAACGAAATGGAAATCAGATACTTATAAAAGACCATCATTGAATAGGCGTGACATTTGACAATGAATAGCAGTATGTAGAAATTAATGAAATATATGCAATTACAAACAGTAACGTATTTGTCTTCATACAGGCGAGTAGGATATAAATATCATGCAAGTAATTTATAAAATAATTACCCTTTTGTTTTCACTTGTTCCTTAACTCTATCTTGCTTAAAAAATCTCTGCTTGATTTCGATAAAGTAACATCATAAAAGCAAGAAGAAAATTTTTCCTCTGATGACCGGCAGCATGTTTTCTTTCGAATAAGTGTGCAAGGTTTGACCAATTGGACTAGTGAGAAGAATGACTAGAAAGTAAAAAAAACAGGTATAATTAAGCCTCTAAGAATGAAAATTTTAATTAATATACTTCTTTAATGATTATTCACGCGACTGGAGAAATTGTTACTAAATTATTATAATAGAAAAAAAACTAACCAGTATAATGGAAGACATTTTTGTATTCAAAATATGTCTCTGTAAACATTCATTGCTTTAATAATGTAAATTTTCACTTCATAAGTCATATATATATATATACACAGTTCTTGATTACTAGAAATAAAGGTGCCGGAACTGTAACCTTTCGGGGTGTGTGTGGGGTATTCCAAATTATTATTATTATTACACTGCTGGCCACTGTAAATGCAACACCCTGAAGGAAACATGCAAATAACATGAAATTTACAACATGCATTAGCGGAGGTGAGATATGCAAATGATTAGAATTTCAGCGCAGACGCACATCACGCGCACCTGTGGCGCCACTTCAAAGCGCTATTTAAGGCTTGGAGATTTCGACGATTTCAAGTTCGGCAATTGCGTTTTTCTTGTGGTTTTTTCAAAAAAACGATCAATTATGCCTCGTCGAAAACAGCGATCATCTTTTGATCAAGTATCCGAGTTCGACAGAGGAAGGATAGTGGCCTACCGAGATTGTGGATTATCTTTCAGGGAAATCGGTAGTCGTGTTGGACGAAACCAAACAACTGTAATGCGGATATGTGATCGTTGGATGCAGGAGGGTACGACGGACCGGTGTATTCGATCGCATCCACCTCAGTGCACCACTTCACGTGATGACAGGCAAATTGTGCGGATGGCAGTGACGGATCGCTCAGTCACATCACGAACCATAGCACAGCACATGCAGTCTGTAACGCATCCTCCAGTGTCTGCGCGTACCATTCGACGCCGTTTACAGCAGAGTGGTCTGTCCGCAAGACGTCCATTGGTTTGTCTACCCTTGACGCAGAACCACAGACGTCTCCGCCGCCAATGGTGCGATGACAGAAGGATGTGGACGGCAGAATGGAATGAAATTGTCTTTACTGACGAGTCACGCTTCTGTCT
This sequence comes from Dolomedes plantarius, assembly GCA_907164885.2. NCBI lineage: Eukaryota > Metazoa > Arthropoda > Arachnida > Araneae > Dolomedidae > Dolomedes > Dolomedes plantarius. The sequence goes on along the minus strand of OU015497.1, from coordinate 55,996,041 downwards.
GTAACGCATCCTCCAGTGTCTGCGCGTACCATTCGACGCCGTTTACAGCAGAGTGGTCTGTCCGCAAGACGTCCATTGGTTTGTCTACCCTTGACGCAGAACCACAGACGTCTCCGCCGCCAATGGTGCGATGACAGAAGGATGTGGACGGCAGAATGGAATGAAATTGTCTTTACTGACGAGTCACGCTTCTGTCTGCAACACCACGATGGTCGCATTCGAGTCTGGAGACACCGTGAAGAGAGGATGCTGAACAGCTGCGTTATGCACCGCCACACTGGTCCTGCACCGGGTATTATGGTATGGGGCGGTATTGGATATCACTCTCGCACACCTCTAGTCCGCATTGCCGGTACTTTAAACAGCCAGCGCTACATCTCCGAAGTGTTGGAGCCAGTTGTCCTTCCTTACCTTCAGGGCTTGCCCACAGCCATATTTCAACAGGATAATGCGCGACCACACGTGGCACGCATTGTCCAACGGTTCTTCGTCAATCGCCAGATTGAATTGCTTCCCTGGCCGCCTCGCTCTCCGGATCTTTCGCCGATAGAAAACATGTGGTCCATGGTTGCTCTATGATTAACCCAGATTCCATCCCCAGCTGCCACAGCAGATCAACTTTGGCAACGTATGGAAGCTGCTTGGTCTGCTGTACCCCAAGAACTCATCCAAAGTCTCTTTGAATCAATGCCGGGGCGTGTGGCAGCGGTGATCTCCAACAATGGCGGCTACTCTGGCTTCTGATTTTGGCAGGAACCACACTTCACAGAAGTCTATAAATTTAATCATTTGATACTTGATCAACATGTTATCTACAAAATAAATTTTGTTGTGATATCTCTTGTCTTTCTTGATGTTGCAATTTGGGTGGCTAGTAGTGTATTATATATATATATATATATATATATATATAATAGGCCAGGACCACTCACTAACAACAGAGTAATATATGATTAAATAAATGTTTTTAACTGTCGTAAATTTTTTTTCCTAACGAGAGGTATTGAGCGCCGTTCCGGTACGTTCCTCCTCAAATCGAGCCCTATATATATATATATATACAGGTGGTTATCAAAATAATGGAAACACTAAGAAACATCATGAAAACCTTAATTAATACGGCATAGAATCACCTTTGTTATGTAATATTACCTGATTCACTTTGGAATTTGATTATACAAGTCATGAATAGTGGTTAAGAATATATTATATCATTCTTCAGGGAAAAATCATGAAAGTTTCTGTAGAGATGCTGTGATGGATATCGATTCCTGGCTCTATCCGCTCATACAGATCACAGTGGTTGGATGATATATAGTCGGGGGGATTGTACAGGGCAAGATAAGATATTTGACTTCTTTTTCATGCTCTTCAAACCAATACTTGATAGATTTAGCTGTGTGTATAGGAGGATTATCATCCTGGAGAACGCCATGTCCTATAAGAAACAATGTTTGCACCATAGGATGGACAAGTGAGCTAAAATTTCGACATAGTCCTTCCAGTTCAATTTCCCTTTTAGGGTTACAATAAGTACCTGAAGAAAACCACGAGATGACATCCCAAACCCTGATAGATTTATCTCCATGATTGACAGTTGAGATGAGACAGCCAGAATCTTACGTTTGTGTAGGTGTTCTCTAGACATACGCACGTCCTGTTGCGAGGAACAATTTGAACAATGATTCGTTTGACTAAATGCTGTTTTTCGACATATTACTCGACCAGGATTTGCGCTCGTTGAAACATTGTGGACGCTATTTTGTATCGGCATCTATTACGAGTGGTTTGGGAATAGCTACTTTTCCGTAAATCCTCTGTTTTGGAAGTTCCCTTCTACCTCTGATGGTTGAACATGCAGATGCAGATTGAGCTCTTCGGTCATTTTAGTTGCAGTTGTTTCCTTTCTTGGTGTCAAAATCCGCTTCAATACGTCGTCCGTCTCTTTCACTCAGCTCTCCCTTTCATCCACTATTCTGTTTAGGTGTTTCCATTATTTTGATAACCACCTGTACATATACAGAGGCTGTTCACACATTTTTTAGACGATGTATATTGTATTCACAAAACTAAATTACATAAAATTCTCGTGTTTTAAATGTTCTATTTGACATCCCTTATTCTGAACTATCTTTCGACACCGCAATTTCCAGGATAATAATGCCTTTTGAAGTGTCAGAAGAGGTATTCTATCCCATTCCTCCTGAACAGCTTTCCAGAGTCCTGTAAGGCTTTGGGACGACGTTTGGATAATGCAGATTTTAAAATTCCGAAAGCACAAAAATCCATAGGTGATACATCGGGAGATTTAGTAGGGATATCAGTGAAGGGTATGGCCTTGATACCAGTTTTTTGTTCCATTTCTTTTAGGAAATTTACAGTGGATTTTGATGTGGGACTGCTAGCTTTGTCCTGATGGAGTCTCACAGATTGATGGCACTGTGGGTAAAGAGATGGTATTTTATTCAGAAAAATTAGCGATAAAATATGTTCCCGATAGTATTTGGAGTTAATCTTGACATTTTTTTCCACTCTCTTTATTTTTAACTTGCCATTATAAGAAAAACCAGCAACAATCATGAATCCCTTAGAAAAACTTTCTTTCGATTCTTTGAACCATGTACTTAAATTTTTTTCTCCCCTTTTATGATAATAAATGGCTTTTTTTGTTGCAATCATTTAAATACACCCATGATTCATCTATTGTGACAATTGTTTTCCATTTTTCTTTGGATAAGTGTTTCTCATATAGAATTCTGTAGCGTGCCCTGCGTTCAGCGATATGATTTGGAAGAAGACGATGCACATTGCATTTTTTCTCTTTCTTAAGATTTAAATCAACGTTTATCATTTTATTTACAGTGGACACCGAGCATTTTAATGATTTTGCAACTGTCCTTTGACTAGGGGGATTTTCTCTTAACATTAAACAACGTACCTTTGCAATAGTCGAAGATGTTCGTTTTTTCCTTGGATACTTGTTTGGAATTTTTGTCCCACTTGAGGCTCCAATTTGACGTTTTTTTTCCTTTCTTGTTGACGATATTACCTATCGACGCTTTAGATATCACAAAATCATGACTCTCACAACGTTTTTGGATAAAGGAGTATGCATATTTCTCTTCGGAAAGAGTATAAATGTAGCCTTCGAACCACTGCTTTGTTAAAAACGCCATTTTGAATAAAAACAAAACTTTCAAGCCGCAGACGATAATTTTGACTTTTAAAAACATAATAGAATTGCAATTATTTCTTTTGCAGCAAACGATATTTTATTACCGCTTACCAAAATAGTCTAAAAAATGTGCGAACAGCCTCTGTATAACATAAAATAGCATAGCAGAAACCTGCCTGATGTAAAAATATTAGAATTTATAATTTTCGATTTATAGTTAGATAATACCTGAATCGTGTACCTTATATAATTACTGATGTCCAACGAAACTCTTCAAGCTTCTTTTTATGTATATATCACGCGGGAATTCCCACGTGTAACATTCCAGGGTCTAATAAAAAAGAAAATATAAGTATTCCAATCTTGCGAATATTATATGCAATATATTTATTTCTTTTACATACCAAACTCCATTCTGAAACGTTTTATGGGTAGCGCCGTTGTCAAAACAATAAAAAAACTGCATTTTTTATGTGGGTAGTATAATTTTCCCTAAAAACTTGTCAGTCACTCACATTTGAATGATTTATATAATGTAAATAGCTAGTTTCCGTTATAACTTTTACTTATTTCGTGTCCATACAAAGGTTTCCGTACGAAATGTTCTGTGAGCTGCCGGAGTCATTGAGTTCCGAGCGTAAACAATGAATTACTTTGAATCGCTGATGAATAATATTTTTAGTTACTGCCTGATTGGCATTTAAGGAAATGCCTTATGTTGCTTCCTGTAAACATTCCATATTTTGTTTCCTGTGACTATCCCTTTCGCTGCACTAACAGCCAAATCAGTTAATTCTATTAGCAAGGAATTCAGTACGGAAACACAGTTATAAGCCAATCGGGACCGCCAGAAGCTCCACAAAGTGTTTAAAATCTATTGTATTCTTTTCTGGAGTTCTGCTTGTCTTGCTTTCGACTTTTTCTTTTCTCATTGTTTGTTTTTATTCCTCTGCTTTCTTTCTGGCAGGCAGAGTGGAAACAGGAAGCGATTTGGGCGAACGCAGTCGGCACAGGAACAAAGGTCTTGCTTTTCTTCCACCCCCCTTACGGTTTTAACAAAGAATCAAGATCTTAATGGTCTCAGGGGGGTGGAGGTTATCACACTCTCCAACTGTGAATTTCGGACTGATACCGTGAATGGCTTCTTTAATGGAGAAAGAAATGGGAAGGCCGCTGAGCTGAAGGATCATCAAATGATGAGGGATTCTGGAAAAATGCGAGGAAAACTAACGTTTATCAAGTTCAGGTGTTTCTCTTCAGATCCTCGCCTCTAGGCGCAAACATTTTACATTCTTCAATGCACGTTTTGTGGCTCTTCACAAGGTATTTCACAAGGTTGGGTTTTAGTTTATAGATGGGACCTGGGAAATAAAACGCAGAGATGAATGAAACAAAGCTTGTATCTAGACCCAGGGACTTCATCATTATCGAACGGAGAGAAGCGAGATTTTTTTCAGCCAGGTAACCAAAGGATTTCGAAATGACTCTCAACTCTTAGTTCAATACGGATTTTCTAAGGCACAAAAGCGACCCAGATGTGAAGTTTGAAGCTGTGTTTTAAGATAGCGCTCTCAAATCTCTATATATAAAACAGTTCCGTAACTGACTGACTGACTGACTGACATACAACGCACAGACAAACCGCTGGACCTAAAGGGCTGAAATTTTGCATGGCGATTCTTCTTATAGTGTAGGGGTGCACTAAGAAAGATTTTTGAAAAATTTTTCTTAGATTTTTTAAAATTAAATTTTCAAGCTGTTTTTGTAACTTTTTGTAAGTTTGCATTTAAAATAATAATCTGAGGTTTATAAAATTTATATCACGAGAAAGATCATAAAAATTCCTTTTAAAGGAAATCTTTTTCGAATCTTTACCTCGATTTTCTGATTTTTGGTGAATTTTTAAAAATTGATTTTTAGAATTTAATTTATTAAATGCTGATCACGTTATTTCTTTTACTGGTACTTTAAATAAATTTATCGTCACGTGCAGAACAACGAAATAGACAAAAAAATATACTTTTTTGCAAATGCTGCAGAAGATTGGACATTATCCAAAAAAAATATTAGAATTCAGTAAAAGAAATGTTCCTCAAACTGTACTATATTAACTGTACTATATTCTTTAGTATGTTCTTTTAGAGTTTATTTGAATATTTTCTTCTACATTATTTTGTCTATAAAAACATCTCTTACGATTTTTTTATAAATATATTTTTTCGTTTTTTTACATCAATTGCATACATTGATCGTTGTATTTATTATATATATATATATATATATATATATATATATATATATATATATATATATATATATATTGGCATTAATTGCATACATTGACCGTTGTATTTAATTTGAATGTACTCCGTAGCGAAGCACGGGTTTTCGGCTAGTAAGAATATAAAAATTAAGTTTGACTAGATTCTCCAGGATCAAACTAAAGCAGTTCATCGAAATTCACCGCCAAAGTTACTTAGAACGAATCTTCGACTTTTGTAGATTTGATTATTGTCTACTGTAAATAATCAAATACGGATATTTTGTAGTTTTGTAGTGCCACTGTACTAAAGTTATTAAAATTTATAAAAGAGAATACTATAGTGTACTGTACAGTATATTATTGTGTTTTGTAAACGTAAACACTTTTACAGAATACTCTGCATGTATTGAATGCATCGTATTATCACATGTTGTAATTATTTTCTCACAGTATTGCTTCAATTGTTGATACTGCAAATTGAAATTCGTAAAACATATTGTTGCAATGATGCTCTGTACTGTTTTGGTAAAATTTTTTCGTGTTAAATAATTCTTAATACCTGGAAGAGATAGATTGTGAGAATTACAGATATTAGCTGGCGCGGTGGCCCAGTTGGCAAGAGCAGCGGCCCAGTGATTTGAACGTCCGTGGTTCGACGCTCGTCGCTGCTAATGCCCCGCCGTGTTCACTAATGGTGGCCGGGGCACGTAAAATAGGTCGTGGCTGCAATGTCCTCCAAGTTCTCAAACTTACCTCTGGATTAGCGGGGTCAAGTGTTCCGGTCTCGTCACTTGACTCGGTTCAAAATTACGGGACCGATCATTTAGCCAAGTCGGACTCCGACCCTTGTGGTGCTAATTCAAAACAGGATCCGCCCCTTTTAGCCCAATAACCTATTAGGACCTGGTGAATGGGACATCCAACCAGGGGGCATTAACGACGACAACAACAGATATTAGCAGTTTTTATATTTTAGCAGGGTTTTATCGACTGCATTTATTTGTGAGTAGTGTATAATTAACATTAATTGAAAATAAACGAAAATAAATAATTTAGTATAAAATTAAGATAAAATTACTTATAAATTCAAAATAAGGTATACAATAAAACTCTAAATAATGCAAGAATATTTGGTAGATATTGGGTAGGTGGTATAAGTGTAGGAGTGCTTAGTCTGGTTAACAGGAAGTGTCAGGTTCGTTTGCCTGTCTATACGTATTTTAAATGGCGTCAATGAAATGTGGGCTAATTAGTCATACATTATTCATTTGTTTACACATTAATTATAGTCATACATTATTCATTTGTTTTGAATCTAAATAATGATTTCAAATCACTTATATATATTAAGATAAAATGGTAAAAATATTAAAATAGAAAAACTGAACTTTGAAACTTTTCGACATCCCATAATGATATTTCAGCTCAATTAAAATAATGGATTCTAAGAAAACTTATTAAAGCTAAGAAAAGTTCTTGCCTCAAGTTCCAACAAAATATCCGTCACGTTAATAAACTGATGTAATTTTTCCCGGGCCGAATTAGCTTTAAGCAAGAATGAGCATATCATAAATAGGAAGTATAGGAAAGCAACTTCAAAAATAATTTCTAGTTCGCTTCTTTGCGTAAGCATTTAATTGAGAATTTAGAAATCACAAAACCAAAGAAATACATAAAGAAAAAAAATTTCAGGTTGTCTCCTCTAACGAGGCTACCGCGGGTTATTAGCGTAGGATTACTTATCATTGCTTACCTCTTTTGTATGTATGTGTTATGTATATATATATATATATGAGGCGGTGAAATGCAAAGTGGTGTAAGTCACATTTTCAATATTTTTTAGATGAGGTCAAAAATCTAATCTCAATGTTCAATTTATAGTGAAACTGCAAATAATTATTATTTGCAATACTATAACAATTATTATGAATTATAATTTGTTCATTTTATAGTGGAACTTTTTGTAGTTTTTGCAGTAAAACTCTTTGTACTTACACCACTTTGCTTTTCACTGCCTCATATATATATATATATATATATATATATATATATATATATATATATATATATATATATATATATATATATATCTGTCAAAAATTTGACGCATTTTGGTACTTTTCTGTTTAACTGTTTACTGCTTGCCCAAGCTATACAGACTGGGTTTGGCGTGCTGCCAAAATTATAACTCCGAAGCAGGTCATCTGAATTTTTGCTTTCCGGAGGACTGTTATGGACGAAAGTAATCCTACGATAAAAACGCAAATATCATATTGTTTTAAACGTTATATTTGCTCAATAGACTGTCAGCAACCATTTCTTGTTTTTGACAACCAGGAGACAACCATACAGTTTTTGACAACCAGGAGATATTTTTCACTCGTGAAGCCCTTTTCAACACTCCATCGAGAGTAGACTACATCGAAAAAAAAAATGTAGAAGTGAGATCTGATCCCAAGATTTAGCAGCGTCACAGTATTTAAAGAAAATGACAAATGCTACTCAGATTCTTAATGTGACTGAACTTACATTTATCACTTACAAAGCAACGGATTTCAAATTAGGATAAGGTTGGAGATTTAAAATATTCTATTTCTGTACACTATTTCCGATACATGTAAATCAATGCGGGGGAAATTTCAAACGTTTTCCTCCTTGTTTGCTTAATTTTAGAAGCCTATTGTGAGTTTGTGTTTGGCATATGCACTTGGTAGAGTACCCCGGACTATATACATCAATCATGATGTCGTAATGGTATTTATTATTATAAAAACAATTGTTAACCGAAAAGTAATTTTAGAAATGATTGTTTAAAAATGACACTCATTAACGAGAAGCATTGTGGCCTATGTTAGAAGGATTGTGTGTTAATTTAACTTATTTATCTGTCAATCAAACTCAATGGTTAACGTTCTCTTTATGTGAACCTTTTTCGAAATCACTAACCTAAACAGATACCCATCAACCTAAAAGTAAATTGTGAATAACTAATAATAAGATTAGATACTAAAGACAAATAAATATTCTCACAATTATTATTCGCCTTTTCAAAAAGAAGTTATGCTTTCATTCATATATTTGTGAAAGGTTAATATGCAAAGTTTTCGCACTTAATCTTTACGGAGAAGGTTATTGCAATTGTCACAGAACAACGAGTAGGAAAATTATAATACTATCAACTTTCTAAGCATGAACCGCCAACATAGTATAGTGGTTAGCGCTTTCAGTTTCCACGCAGTGGGCTTAGGTTCAAATCCCCCGATTAAGGCTTGGTCGTTTCAAAAGGCTTTCAAAAAAGGTCGTTCAAAGGCTTGGTTGTTGAATTCTTATTTAATGAATTTATAACACATTTAAGGTTTTTCACATTTTTCAGTATAATAAAGGGTAGAATTAGAACTGTTAACGACAAGTTATAATTCTTCCTCTGACAACACTTGCATCTGTTCACCGTTACAGAAGCGAAAATTTTTTCCCCTATATATATAAATAGAATTTTAAAATATATACATTTATACAAGAATGCCTAAATTTATACAACATAACTTTAAAATATGCGCATATATATTTTAAAGTTTTGTTCCTCTTTCGTGTTCAGTTAGCTACTTTCATAAGTGCTACGTACATTAAAAATTACGTAACTGAGGGTGCTCGGATCGAATTCCGATAAGCGCCATCAAATACCTTCGTGTCTAAAGGCACGTAAATCCATAGACCGGGAAGTCCTATGAGGTCAGAGAGGGTGGGAAAAGGTATGATCCACCCAAATATCTCGGGGTTGCTCGGTCAAATATGAGTTGTCATCAGGCTAAGTCGGACACTTGTGGTGCTATTATAAACCGGAAACGCACTCCTCAATCTGGAAATCTATATGGACCTGGTCTGGAACTTCCTGCCAGGGGGTAAATTCCAGGGCCTTCCAGGGGGCATAAGCTACTACAACAACGTTAAAAATTAACTTTTCGAATCCGTTTCAGTAGTGACGATAACTATTATTGAGGTTATGGTTTTAGAAAACCATTCCCAAGTTCAAGTTTATTAACTATTCTTTAAAAAGGGAAAAACCTAACTGAATGAATTATTTTGGCTTTTACTATTTCTTGAATTTTTCCTCTCCCAGGAGCATCATATGAATGTAAATAGTAAAGAAAGAATGTTTTAATTATGAGTTTGAAATATCAAGACTTTTCAGTACAGGTAAAATATTGAATTTATCGATAATCGTTCATTATATTAATACGCATTTTAAATGCAAAATGCATTTTAAACAGAAAACTGCAGAAGAATATTAAGCAGCTTATAATAGCTGCAGTTAATTATCCAGAATAAAAGAAAAATAGTATATATTAAAAAAGTATGTAATTTTTACAGATTTGGAAAGCGGCACGTTTACATTTTCAGCTGTCATTGCACTCACAAATGCAAGTTTACTCATCTCTTCTTTGCCAGTATATGCATGCGCCTTAATGCATCGATATACTGCATACGTAGCGAATATTTCCAACGCTCAAAAGCCGTATAAGTGTAATTATAGAGCTTTTCCTCTCCTCGTCAATATTGGATTTTTAAGTGAAACAAACCTTTATGTGCCATTATGGTTTGGATTTTCTATGAGTAGCAGCTTTTGATTATGCCATAAAATTTGATATTTTTACACGTATTATTTGTTATTACGATGACTGTAGTCTAAAACAGAGTTTCCCAAAGTATGTGCAGCGGGAAGCATGGGGTTTCGCCAAAAAATTTAGAGGTCCCCTGTCTGACGGTCAAGCCATAATTTATCTTACCTTCATATTTTTGTTTTTATAATTACTGTTATTTGTTTTTAAATGAAGAATTTTTTAATGATTTTTTGTTCATTTCAATAAAATCTAAGTATTAAACCATTATTTATTTCATTCAATATCACATTATATTTAGGGGAGGAAGGGGTTCTATTGATAAAAAAAATGTAGAGGGTTCCGTCAACTTCGAAAATTAATCGGAGGTTTCCCGTGATTAGGGCCGGATCATCGCATAGACAAATGAGACAAATGTCTAGGGCCCGGTTAAACAGTCTCTTTTGAATTCATTTTGTTTTCATTCTCAGTATTAAAACGTGTAAAATTTTTTTTTATGAAATGAGTCAATCAAAATTGAATTCTTTAGCTGTTTTAAACATCGAACAAAATGCTTTGAAAAAAATTAATTATGATGAAATAATTGATAATTTTGCTGAATTAAAGACTAGAAAACATAATTTTTAAATAAAGTTTATTCATATTTATATACTTACTTTTGTTAGACATTTAATAAAATAAATTTAATTTTTTTTTGAAATTTATAAACAAACTGTTCAAACTTTTCTAGAAAAAAAATTTAATTTATTGTTGTATATTAAATATATTTTATTAATAAAAATTTTAGATTTGTTTTAGTTTTCACATTATTTAGTTTTGTTTTATTTATTGTTTATATTTTTGTGTGCTCTATTTCTTGTGGGAGAGGGAAGGGGCCCGGTAAGAAGAAAATGTCTAGGACTCCGCAAAGTGGGTAAATCCGGCCCTGCCCACTATCAAAAAAGTTTGGGAAACACTGGTCTAAATCTCTTTTTCCTTACTGGAAATTTGTACTCAGTATTCACTGACAGATTCGGAAATTGAGAGTTACCAAGAGAAATTTTGGAAAAACCTACCTAACCGAAACTCCGCAAAGACTGACAATCAAATTTACTCGTAAAAAAAAAAGTGGGGGAGGGAGGGTTAGTTCTTTAGGTTGGTGGTCACACTTATCAGAGGAAAAATTATAGGTCCCCATGATCTCAACCATTGTAAAACTTACCATATAATTGTCCTATGTTACCAGTAAATTTCTATCAAATGTAAAACACATTGTGGCCTTTCTGAGTAGAAATTTTTGCTAAGAGTTGATACTAATAATGAAAGCGATTTGAACAAATAATGTTTTCTAGGCTTGAAACCAGAGAGTTTTATACTAACCAGTACATGATAACTCCGATGTATATACAGTAAAATCTCGTTTATCCGGACTAACTTGGACCATTAGCAATCCGGACAATCGAAAATCCGGATAATCCGGGTAATATGGGTAACAAGCAAAACAAAATCCTTAACTAAGTAGACTTACCGTTTATTACGATAAAAAACTGTGTTTTGCAACAAAATTCAACAAAAGCAACAAATTCAATAAAACTCAATAAAAAGCATTTTATTGCCATAATTTACTGTACAATCTATGCAGGAACTGTACACTGAATCAAACTGAAAAGCGAATATTTGACGTACTTATAGTTGCGTTCTTGCTATCATAGTTAAAACTTATTATCTAATCTGAACATTAAATTTTAAAAAAAAGTCTACAAATCGGATCCGGATTATCCGGAGATCTGGATCAACGAGCGCTGGATAAACCAGGTTTTACTGTAATTTCATAACTTCCCAATAGAACTTATCTTGAAGCAGAAATTCGTTACAGCTTATACAAAAATAGATTGTTGAGCTGAAATATTTATTTTTCTCTCATGAATCATGTAGCTCAAGGGACAAGTCAATTCAGTTCAATTACTTAATACCCACAAAAATACGCACAAGGCCTTCAACTTTCGTAAGATAACTACCCCAAGCATTCATTTAAGCTTTGAACTTTTATAAAACCCCGTGACCGTTATTCAGACAATCAAAAGTCCTCCCTTGATTATGAACCTTCCCTCATGCTGCTCAATACAAGCCTGCACTTATATGTGTCAGAATGTGCGGACATATGTTTGCAGTGAATAATGATAACAATGAAAGGCAGTAATAGAAGTCTGATTATATAGGTTAGACCTTCCTGTTCTGTTTGTAATTGACTGGGATTTTGTCGAGTAATTATAGCTTTTATACGGAAAGAAGGAGTGGTTGGGATTTTTTTGCCTTGGAATCGGAGAATGAGATCAGATTTTTCCCGAGAGAAATTCTTTCACTTCTATGATTGAAAGATAATAAAGCTGTCTTTTACAATTTCCATTTCTGAGTAGATTCTCTTGCCTGTTGTATGTAATTTTGTGGTATGTAATAAATAAAAGCATATGAAATTAACAGAAGAGTTAATTTCAGGGACTTTTTTTTTTTTAGGAAATTAATACTAAAAAATAGATGTGGGTGACAGGAAAACTCTTAGGCTGGAATGAAAGAAA
>OU015497.1:55903432-55978432 GCA_907164885.2 Dolomedes plantarius | reverse complement strand
CTTTCAAAAATGGAATTTATTTAAAATTTACTGAAACGTTATTTATTATTATTTTTTCAACTTCACAGGTACTTTTCCCTGAAGACATTGAATGATCCACACCATGAATTCATTGGCTACTTTATTATGCAAACACTATAAAGGTAAATCATCACTGTTCCCTATAAGTGGACAGCACGGAAATATCCCAGGCTTATTTCGGATTCGAACCCGAGCCCATAACATTGAATCTTGATACGCTGACCCTTGTAGATTGTGATCGATAAACTGAAACTTTATTATTTTAGACATCATTAAATCTATTGCGTTATCATCCATTAGTACAGGCATAAAGAATTGAAGCTTATTCCAACTTTAAAGCGAAATAGTTTATCGTGGGATAAATTAATTGTAAATTTCAAAATTTTCATATTACTTAATAATTAAAGAATCAGAATAATCAGTAACCATTCTTTATCATTCTGAGAAGTAAATTCTCAGTGGGAGACAAAGAATGATTTTTTTATGACTATACAGAGGCTGTTCTCACATTTTTTAGACAATTTTGGTAAGCGGTAATAAAAAATCGTATGCTGCAAAAGAAATAATTGCAATTGTACTATGTTTTTAAAAGTCAAAATTATTATTTGCGGCTTGAAAGTTTTGTTTTTATTCAAAATGGCGTTTTTAACAAAGCAGTGGTTCGAAGGCTACATTTATGCTGTTTCCGAAGAGAAATATGCATACTCCGTTATCCAAAAACGATGTGAGAGTCATGGTTTTGTGATATCTAAAGCGTCGATAGGTAATATCGTCAACAAGAAAGGAAAAAAACGTCAAATTGGAGCCTCAAGTGGGAAAAAAATTCCAAACAAGTATCCAAGGAAAAAACGGACATCTTCGACTATTGCAAAGGTACGTTGTTAAATGTTAAAAGAAAATCTTCCTAGTCAAAGGACAGTCGCAAAATCATTAAAATGCTCGGTGTCCACTGTAAACAAAATGATAAACGTTGATTTAAATCTTAAGAAAGCGAAAAAACGCAATGTGCATCGTCTTTTTCCAAATCATATCGCTGAACGCAGGAAACGCTGCAGAATTCTATATGAGAAACACTTATCCAAAGAAAAATGGAAAACAATTGTCAAAATAGATGAATCATGGCTGTATTTAAATGATTGCAACAAAAAAAGAGCCATTTATTATCATAAAAGGGGAGAAAAAAATTTAAGTACATGGTTCAAAGAATCGAAAGAAAGTTTTTCTAAGGGATTCATGATTGTTGCTGGTTTTTCTTATAATGGCAAGTTAAAAATAAAGAGAGTGAGAAAAAATGTCAAGATTAACTCCAAATACTATCAGGATCATATTTTATCGCCAATTTTTCAGAATGAAATACCATCGCTTTACCCACAGTGCCATCAATCTGTGAGACTCCATCAGGACAAAGCTAGCAGTCACACATCAAAATCTACTGTAAATTTCCTAAAAGAAATGGAACAAAAAACTGGTATCAAGTCCATACCCTTCACTGATATCCCTACTAAATCTCCCGATGTATCACTTATGGATTTTTGTGCTTTCGGACTTTTAAAATCTGCATTATGAAAACGGCGTCCCAAAACCCTTACAGGATTCTGGAAAGCTGTTCAGGAGGAATGGGATAGAATACCTCTGCTGACACTTAAAAAAGCATTATTATCCTGGAAATTGCGGTGTCGAAAGATAGTTCAGAATAAGGGATGTCAAATAGAACATTTAAAACACAAGAATTTTATGTAATTTAGTTTTGTGAATACAATATACATCGTCTAAAAATGTGTGAACAGCCTCTATATTCTTGGCTGATTTGTCCATCTTTTGGAAAAAATTCTAACACTTTTCTTTCTGCTGTGCTTTGAGTTCATAAAAGCTACATAACCGATTTAACAACTTTTGATTCTAAAATTGAAACTGCTTTGCTTTGAACCAAAATCATTGAACCCAATGGACAGTTCACGGCAATATCACGAACCGCTGAAAGCTATTTGAAATGAGTTGTTATCTTTCGTGTAAGCTTAATGATGCATCTTATGAAACATAATTAAATATACGTCTAATATGGTAATCTCAAGGCATATTTTAACGAATCTTGCTTTATTTTGTCCTTATTCATTAAGGAGGTACCGTGCGTTTACGAGTCGATTTCCTGTTTCGAAAATTACAAACAGATTGATGTTTATTAAATTTTAGAAATTTCGAGAAATCATTAAGTTAAAATGCTCTTTACTTATTTCATTAAACGTTCAAGATATAAAGAAGACAGGATAGCATGCTTGGAGGACACCGGCGATTCAGGTTGGTAAATGGATAGAAACGTTGATGAATAAAAATGCTTAATATTTACAAAGAAACACTCCTTATACGTCTAGAAACTAGATTATGTAAGCGCATCATGAGGTAGAATAAACTTTTCAGGTTGTTTATACAGCAGGCACACATTAGTTTTATCTTTCTTGTGTCCTTATATTCGTGATTTAGCTGCGATTCGTGCTGCTACATCCCTTTCCCCACACCTTCCAATGGGCGAATGGATGATGGAGTCTTAAATACAGCATCTTTCACCCGATTGGTAATTTTTATCCGTAATTAAATATATTACCTCAAATGAAGGACTTATTTGAATAGTGGTCCAACTTCCCTTTTAAAAAAATGGAGATAGAAATGACTTTCATGTATGAACATGAAAGTGAGGCTATCTTATTTTTAAACTGGTACAACTCCAGCTTATTTCTGCTGCCAACAGAGGGCATTACAAATCAGACTTCAGCAGTCATTTCTCAGAACTCATTAGACTTTAAGGCTCTGTATCTCAAAATGAACAAGAATGGAGTTGGACCACTATTCAAATAAGGCCTTCAAATAATGCTATTCCCAACGGGCAACCAAAGTTGAGGTCTAGATAAGAGAGATATATAAACGAGAAGTTACTGAAATTTCATCAAGCATTTTGCATGGATCATAACTGAAACTCTCGCTCTCAGCTGTCATAGTACTGTGGGTAATCACTTAAGGTCGCTGTACTGTCCTGAACGAGGTTGCAAAGTTTTCTATTATAAGAGAGTGGTTTTCCTCTCCCAGAATATTTCATCTCATTGTTATAGTTACAGCATCAGATAACACGAACTCTTCAAAAGATCCCACGAAATTCACAGAGAGCATAGTTCCTCCTGCGATCCAAACCACGATACTGATAATCAATTTCTGCCGGTATCACCCACTGTAAATTTTTTTTCTTGTTCTCAAGTCAATACCTCTTTAGCATCACAACAAATCGAAATCAGCGAATTTCCAGTGCAACAATGGCATGAGATTCCCCGCTGCGATCCCATTCTATGTTAATGAAACGTCTGTGTGTTAGCTCTATGTATTAACAATGCACTTATTCCCCAGCACGTTCGAAAAAACGCCCTGAATTATTGTTATGCATAGGTAATAACTGTGTGAAGCTTCACTTTCAGCCGTTCGATCTCACCCATATGAGACCGGAAGAACGCAACAGAGACTTTTAATTGTGTCTAGCAAATATTCGTCGATAAAGCGAGATTTTCATCTCGCATTTATTCCCAGGTGACTGAAAACAGAGCAGGAAGTACCTATGGACGAATGGATGATGCAGACTAAAATGAACAGCTCATCCTTCATTCGATCAGTGGGGAGTTTATAAATATATTACTTTGAACTGCCGATTATAAGTGCTAAGTTATACTCTGCTGTGCACGGATAATTGGAAAACATCAGTGACCCGAAATGGCATTTATAATGTAAAAATGAATTATTCCGAAGGTTTAGTTACACGTACTTTAAACTGGGCTTGATTCAAATAACAAAAATATACAATTGATTGTCAGTTTTGCTTTTCGATAACGTCTGTTATATTCTTTATTTTTTGCGAGATACTTTCGAGTGTTTGACACTGTTCCACTTTATAGTCCCATGCAAATTTTACAAGATTTTTGTATTATCCATTTAATACTGTTAAATTTGGATCTCCAATACCGAAGGATAGTTTGTGGTCAGACTCTCCTTTATATAGCAACTAGCTGAAAACCCGCACTTCGCTACGGAGTACATTCAAATTAAATTCAATGGACAATGTATGCAATTAATGCCAAAAGAAAATAAATAAAGAAATAAATATATATATATATATATATATATATATATTTGTATAATAAATACGACGATCAATGTATACAATTGATGTTAAAAAAATAAAAAATATATTTATAAAAAAACGTAAGAGATATTTTTATAGACAAAATAATGTAGAAGAAAATATTCAAATTAAATCTAATAGGACATACTAAAGAATATAGTACAGTTAATATCGTGCAGTTTGAGGAACATATCTTTTACTGTATTTTAATATTATTTTGGATAATGCCCAATCGTCTGCCGCATTAGCAAGGGAAAAATATTTTTTTGTCTATTTCATTGTTATGGACGTGACGATAAATTTATTTAAAGTACCAGAAAAAGAAATCACGTGATCAGCATTTAATAAATTAAATTCTAAAATTTAATCTTTAAAAATTCAACAAAAATCAGAAAATGGAGGTAAAGATTGGAAAAAGATTTCATTTTAGAGAAAGTTTTATGACCTTTCTCATGATATAAATTTTATAAACCTCAGATTATTATTTTAAATGCAAACTTAAGAAAAGTTACTAAAACAGCTTAAAAATTTAATTTTAAAAAATCTAAGAAGAATTTTTCAAAAATCTTTCTTAGTGCACCCCTACATCATAAGAAGAATCGCCATGCAAAACTTCAGCCCTTTAGGTCCAGCGGTTTGGTCTGTGTGTTATATGTCAGTCAGTCAGTCAGTCAGTCAGTTACGGAACTGTTTTATATATATAGATTATGGGCAGATTTTATTTAGTTTTTCGCCGTTTTGGAGGTTGACTTGGCCCTAAAATTTTGTGAAAAGCTAAAGAACATAAAACTCAGAAATTCTTTTATCGAAGCATTTCTTAAAACAAAAAAAAAATTGAAAATAGAACACTTTATTACTAAGGCCAATAAAATCCTCAGTGAAAATAACTGGTTCGATGCTCGTCACTGACAAATCCACTGCCGTGTACACTAATGGCGGCCGGTGCACATAAAATATGTCGTGGCTGCAATGTCCTCCAAGTTTTCAAAATTACCTCTGTAGGTGCGCTGTCAAGTGTTTTGGTCTCGTCACTTGACTCGGTTCAAAATTATGGGACCGGTCCTTTGGCCAAACAGACTCCGACCCTTGTGGTTCCAATCAAAACAGGAGCCGCACCTTTATCGCCCGTAGATTTCGGGACTTGATCTGAAGTTGATGTCAGTCAAGTCGCATAAGCAACAACAACAAATCTTCAGTTTTAATTGTAACCAAAATATTCTGTAAACAGTGCTCTAGCGAAGCGAAGATAACATACTACCGTATCCTTTCCAAGTCACGAGTACGTCGTCCCACAGTAATCAATAAATAATTTGCTAGTCACTGGGTAGCCAGTTTTTTTATATTGTCGCATGAATAAGAGAGAAAAAAAAGTGCTTTCAAAATTAACTTAAGTACAGTAACTATCCCACGCATAACGTCATGTTAGGAACGATGACACCCTACACCTTCTTTTGAAACTGACAGTTCCAGAACGAGTAGGGAACGAATAAGAGATGGGTGGTTGTTTGGTTGAGAACGCAATGATCACCTTTTACTCCCCGAGGGCTAATGAGACCAGAACCTGCAGTTTAAAGAAGATTCCGGATAGCTACAAACATCCATCCTAGCAGCGGTACTTGAATCCACAGGCTCTAAAAGACGGGAGGAATGTAGCATAAGATGCTGTGGTATTTTATCTTTAGCCCTATTCTTCCATGCAATTCACGGACAACTGGAAGCATTTCAGCATACTTCAAAATATATTTGTAGGAAACAATTGCAATTTTATAGTTTCTTTGAAAGCGTTTTTTTTTTGTGCTGAAATTAATGTTTTGCGACCCCGGTACTCCAAATAGAGTAAATGAACTCCCACATAACACCTGAAAAATTTACTCTATACTCTATGTACCATACAACTCATTCAAGCAGGACTATTGCGCTGAAGTTGGGAAAAATCCTCGCGTAACAGATTAAAAAACATCAAGTAAGATTTCCTAAGTATAGTTTAAAAAAATATGGTTAAGTTGTCGCAACTGGTATTGATCAAACAATCTGAAGAGAGCAAGCGAATAACATTATTTAAATGGCGATAGCTATAAATTACGGGAAAAAGCGAATTAATTGACTGTTTCGAACGTTATCGCGTTTTTATTACAGACAATTATTCTAAACAATTGAACCTCCGAGTTATAAAAAATATTGACTGGGGAACCGTTTGTTGTGTAAAACTTCTTTTTTCATTTTTTCGTTATCACCTTTCATCGGTTACCACACGGGTTGCTGCGAAATCATCGCCAACCTACGTATTATTACTTCATCTGATTTGTTTGCTTTTTTGATAACGTCACAAATTGCTCTTTCATATTGTTGATGATTAGAGTTTTTAAATACCTATGAAATTAAACTGTTTGCCCTAGTATGTGCCTATCTCTAAGCTTTAACTTTTATTTTTACTGGTATTTTTTTCTTAGAATGAAGCAAACTCGTTCAGTCATGATCTGCCCAATTTTAAACCAACAGATCTCAAATGTGAGAGGGTAACCAACTGCCACAAAGGAATAGTTAATTTGTTTAAGCCAGAAGAGCTTAAAAGTACAGCGAGAAAGTGTTGTTTGTGCTTTATGAGTGCTGAAATGAGGTATGGGAGTGTGATATGAGCTTAACTGTACTAGCTATCAATCTGTCTTAATTAAGTACATATGGGGAAAATCAACTGATTAAAATTTCTTTAGGAATGTGATTTTCATCTAGATTTTTGTGATTTTTATCTAGACTGTCTAGATTCTTACACATTTTGATGAAAAACTTGCACAAACGAAAAAAATTTAGCAGTAACGGCAATACAACAAATCTTTTTTTAATGAAACCTTTAATAAAATAACGGTAATTGATTTTCTGTAAGTCATTTTCTATGGAGCATCTTCAGAGGCATGTCAAAACACCAATTTCTCGCAAGTCGAGTGTTTGATTTGTCCGTTTCAAAGATAATTTTTAAAAGTTAAAATGAACAAAGGACACTTAAAGAAATTTGTGGAATAAATATGTCATAAACTGGTGGTTTCTGATGCTCTATTTTTGTGTAAGTTACATTGAAGTTTTAAATATTGAAGATGAATGATTCAATTTTAATCAAATATAAATACTGATGTGAATTTTAAAATCATTTCTCCGGTCAGTGCTTCAACAATTTCGCCTACATTCAAAAGCCTGTGTTAAGATGTTTTTATAACTAGACATTTTTATAAGTTCTACCTCCATTCCCTACTTAAATACTGACTTTTAAGACCGAGGTTCAAGCCTGAGTCTTCCAGACTTGAGGCCTGTGCTTTCTCAACTGAACTCTTCGGAATTTACATTAAAAAATCCTTTATCTCAAATTTTCTTACTTTATTTTTTAAGGCCAGGAGTACCAGGTGTTTTCGACACAATACTGATTTCCCCCCCTTATAATATTTGTTGCATATTTAATTAACGGTCCCTTATAATTTTTTTCCAATGGTTTGGTACCACAGTATCGACGGGGTAAGATTAGGAATCGAAGGTGGGTCTCTTGAGACATATGCTAACCAACGTGCGCTATTCTTTCGATGTAAGGAATTCTCATTTTGGATGCCATTCCCCAATACTTTTTGCCCTGAAGCATGGATACTCGTAAAGGCAGGTACATTAAAACAACAAAGGTATATGGCATCAAAAAGGAAGTTTCATTAACTATCACTTCGGCATAATTTCAGCGAAACTAATCCTGGACCAGCATAAAAAAATAAAAGTCAATTTCATTTTCATATAAAACAATCTGAAAAAGAGAAACTTAGGACCTGTTCACATAGGAGTCCGGTAGCGGAACGTTAAAGTATTGAAATATATTTAACCAATGACAAACCTCCAAACGATTGGCAACGAAATTTTTAACGCCTATGATTAGTTTATTTTCGTCATCTATATAACCTCATCTTTCCTTTAACGCTCCGCTACCGGACTCCTATGTGAACAGGCCTTTACATTTAAAGACTTTAATGGTGTAGTTAATTTACTAAAAAGTATTATCATTTGTTTTTATAAGTGGCATAGTTTTATCTTAAATAGCGAGATTTATTCTATGTTTTAGCCCCATTCACCTCATGGAGAAAAAAAAGAAAGAAATTATATAAAATTGTTCGCAGAGTTTTACGACAATATCGGACGAATCTGTTCGTATATGTAACACATGAAAAAATACTGAGTAAATAATTCGTCACGAATAATTTTCTCAAAGTTATTTATTCACAGCCCAATTATTGTGCCTTGTTTAATATTCCATATAACCATTTCCCGTATAATTTGTATGAGGTCTGTATAATATAAAAATAGTAACTACCAACTAGTTACTATTTCGTTACATTTAAAAATCTCCTACTTAAGTCAGACTTCGGAGTATTTTAGCTAAGTCACAAATAAACCGAGTCGGTTCATACTGTTTCTTTTTCACCTTTTGTACAATTCGATAGCCGAAGAACACCCAACTAATCAACGAAGCTTAATTTTTTTGAAAAATACATCAATGCTGATATTCAGTATTACAGTGTCGGATAGATGCTATGCTGAAGTTTATCATACTCTCTCTCTCTCTCTTACACATGCCTATACACATGAGTTATTAGCTTGTATGTTTTTAAATTTGTGGGATAATTTACCTTAAGTGCGATCTTAAGGTAAATAATGCTTTTTATTTTTCGAAATCATCTCGTAATTATCTCTTTGCTGTCTCCTACTTGATATCTAATTCCTCTTTGGTGCTGAATGGGAGACTGCAGAAAAACCCTTTTTGAGACCTTTTCCATTTACAGTAAAAATAATTTTCTCGTTTCTCATTTTCTAGTTTATTATTTACTGCAGAGTTTTCATCTCTTGCCTCTTTTGAAAATTTCCTATCATTTTCCTGACGTGCAGTTTATTGTATTATCATTCTATGGGCAGCCAAAATCACAAGGAAAACGATGTGAAAGAAATTATAAGCAAGAAGCTATTGTTATTCCTTCGACAGATCAGCGTTTCTGCTTTTCTCAAGTTCGCCAAAATTTCCAGTGAAGCAAATTTACATAGCAATGCCCTGGCGGCATTGAACAGAGGAAGAAACAAAGATTAAATTTGAGAAATAACATGTTGGGGAGTACATAAAATCTGGAATAGAGTTTTTTTTTACATTTTATTAATAATGCAATCATGCAAACCCATTTTTACATTCTGTGTGTGGGCATTTTAATATAATTTATTTTTTGAGAATTTTCAATATTTGTGAAGAAGTTTTAGAAGTTGAACAGGAAAATTTTAGGAGCATAATTCCTATGTTGTCTAAAAAATTAATAGATATACCTGAGCTGATGCAAAGCACAGTCTAAGTTAAATATAGCAACTAACACATAACATCATTACTGACAGTTTTCATAACGTTGTATACTTCGACTAACTGAAGACCCGTGCTTCGCTACGGAGTACATTTTAGGATAATTACAATGAAAATTGCAACGGATATTTTTATAGACAAAATAACGTAGAAGAAAATATTCACATTAAATCTATTAGAACATACTAAAAATTATAGTACAGTTAATATAGTACAGTTTGAAGAACATTTTCCCCGTCAATAACCAAAATTTCCTCAACCATTTTTTGACGGAAATCCGTACAAAGAAGAGGCGCCGAGAATAGTCGCAGAGAATACGATTTTCCACACACACCAATTGGAGTGTCCCAATTTACCCCCTTAGAGAAAGAATTTCAAAAAATCCTTTCTTAGCGGCTATTCGTGTCATTATAGGAATGCACTGTCAAAATTTTAGCCCTTTAGGGCCAGCGGTTTGGTCTGTGCGAGATCTGTCAGTCAGTCACGGAACTGTTTTATATATAGGTTTAATTCAATATCCATAAAATATACAATTTGAATTAAATTCCTAAAATACTTCCATTTCAATTAGTCTAGTGGTTGAATTTATCTTTTACTGCATTTAATTTTTTTAAAATTTATTTTGTTATGCACGGGACGCACAAAGTATCACAAAAAGAAAAGAAACCACGTGACCAGCATTTAATAAATTAAATTCTAAAAATTAATCTTTAAAAATTCAACAAAAATCAGAAAATGGAGGTAAAGATTCAAAAAAGATTTCATTTTAAAGAAATTTTTATGACCTTTCTCATGATATAAATTTTAAATCCCTCAGATTATTATTTTAAATGCAAACTTCAAAAAAGTTGCAAAAAAAAGCTTAAAAATTTAATTTAAAAACATCTAAGAAGAATTTTTCAAAAATCTTTCTTAGTGCACCCCTACGCTATAAGAAGAATCGCCATGCAAAATTTCAGCCCTTTAGGTCCAGCGGTTTGGTCTGTGCGTTATCTGTCAGTCAGTCAGTCAGTTACGGAACTGTTTTATATATATTCAGGGTGTACATAATTAATGTCCCACTTTCAAAAGGCTGCAAAAAAAAGAACCACTGGTCAGAATGACTTCAAATTTGAACTGAATATACTGGAAGAAGGGGGAAACGATTTGGCATAATAAAAAAAGTTCCGAGATGTACCAATAGATGGCACTGTAAGCGGTTGGAAACTTTTTTTTATTATGCCAAATCGTTTCCCCCTTCTTCCAGTATATTCAGTTCAAATTTGAAGTCATTCTGACCAGTGGTTCTTTTTTTGCAGTCTTTTGAAAGTGGGACTTTAATTATGGACACCCTGTATATATATATATATATATATATATATATATATATATATATATATATATATATATATATATATATATATATATATAAATAGATAAGGTAAGTGGAAGGATATTTTTTAGGTTTATGGACATTTCACACAAAAACGCCTGCCTGTAAATAATCTTTTTTTAATATTTTCTAGAGCAAAATCAAAATAGCGGATAAAAAAAGTGTAACATTGTGTTTCAAATAATTTAAAGTAGAAAGGAATAGAAAATTCAGAGTAAATAAAAAACTCAAATTAGTTAAGAAATTGAACTCGCAAATAAAGAAAAATGAGCATTTATGAAACGTATAAGGAGTGGAAATATACATTTCCAGAGTACAAGTAGTCTTGGATTTAGCTTCACTCTTGTTATAAGCTTAGCAAGACATAGTCGATGAGTGCGAAAGAAATTGCAAATATAAATTTTTACTGGTGACTAACAAAATGCTGTCATCCAGCACAAGAAGTTCTGTATTTTGTGCGTAATTTGGTAATTTTTTCTTGTGTACAATCAACCATATTTAACTTATTTCTTTTCTTTTTAAAAAATTTAGTAGTTCTATACCACTCAGAGTTGATTTCGTTAAATGTAAAAATTGCTAAATATAGGGTAGACCGGGGCATGTTGGCCATAGGGGCACGTAGGCCCATCTGCGATATGTTTCAAACTATCCGGTAGATTGCATTATTAGCTAAGCGACGTGTGTCGTAGCACATTTTCTTTCACCCATAGCTGTGTCAGCAGCGAAGAAGCAATCAAACGAAAGCCACTTGAAATTTTCACTGCAGAGTTTTCTTTTTGCGCTTATAAATAATCGTTTCTGATTTATTTCTAAATTAAAGTTTCACTAGGTGAATAGCAATCTAACTGGTCGTTGTTCAGAGCTAATTTTCTACCTACTGATTTGAAAAAATATTACTAGAATATTTGATACAACGACCAAAAGCCAAAATGGTAATATGGGGCAAGTTGGCCAATTTAATCCGGGGTATGTTGGCCCAGTGGCCCAATATGCCCCGTAGTCCAAGAGTTTTTTTTTCTACATTCAAAAGCCTATAAAAGTCAATAAAATTGTCAATAAATCAGGAGAAGACTGGATTCAATGTACCAGGTGCAATCGTTGGGCACGTGAATCATGTGTAACTGGGGACACGATATTTTATGTTTGCATTCATTGTGATGATGGGAATGATCGATGAAGGCAGTAGTTAAGTTAGACAAAATATCTTTTCTTATCCTTTGTGTCTTTTATATACTATATTAAAATTACATTTGATATTTTATGTGTTTTTTCATTTCCGTTAGTAATCCGAAAATCAAATCAACTTGAATCATTGAAGGTCCAACATACCCCGTTCAATGAAGCAGGTTGGCCCAATGACTCGATGTCCTGCTGTGCTTCATATAGAAACTATTAATTAATATTTTTCAAATTTTCTCATACTTGGTTATGCTTTAAGATGTGCTGATTATACAAACTAAAAAAAATTTTTAATAAGTTATTTTTAAAAAAATATTGAAGAAAAATGGGCCAACAATTGGTCTACTCTACTCTCGCAGTTACAAGAACATCAACAGAGTCATTAAAATCCTCTATAAAATATATCAGCAATCAATCCTCTACATCAGTGATTCTCAACCTTTTTTTTTCGTCACGGTGCACTTTTGATAATTTAAAATTTTGGCGGTACACTAACAATAAGATAAAATTAAAAAAATTTTACTTGGATAATTGATTGATGTACCTATGATATTTCTTGTAAAAATAGCATACAAAATAATTCGCAGTGGCGGCACACTACAGTGCAGCGCCACAGTGGTTGAGAATCACTACTCTACATTAATAAAACATTTCTATTAACTTACCAATATTTTGGAAATTATCATTTCTAAGCGGTTACATTTTAATAATTTTGAGTGTCTCTCGCTTTAATAGAAACTGAACCCGGAACCTCACATTCACGAGACCCCCATCGACTGTCTCGTCAAAGCCATTAGTAGTACGCCATTACGATGACGATTATGATACTAAATGACAGAGAAATAACTCGATAGGGAGAAAGGAATGTGGGAAGGTTATTATTACACAACTATTTTAGTACCTGTAACGCATTTAAATGCGGGGATTAAACAAACTTTGTTAGTTGCGAGTCACATGGAATTTTTAAAGAATTATTTCCGAGCCTCTGAAACGTGTAATTTTGCGGTTTTTGTTACTGTCAATCCATTCAATCGTGCTTCATTCTGAAGTACAACTACGCCTTAAATGTAATTTATTTTTGCAGTCATAAAAATATTCTCTATAATAGGCCTTTACTTGCCACTTTTATGGCTCCGGCATAAGGTGCCCATATATCTGCAAGCTGATGTACGTACAACTCAGGTAAGCTACCGTAATGCGCATGTTAGACAGGGAAAGAAATTCTTACTTGTTTCATTTTACGCAGATGACCACGTGTTAAAGTAAAAATGCACTTCCGTCGCCGAGATAGGGTTCACGTGTTACTGAAGCTAGTGGATTGACTCTATTTCAACGTCTTTCATTTCTGACTGAACGCCGTAAATCTGAGCTACTCTTATAACCCTAACTCGTAATTCATTAACGATATCTTTGCACACCGTTTGAAAATCTGGACTTTGCCGTAGCTTGTGTGAGGTAACCGGAATTCGCCAAAGAACGTGGCGAGCCGAGAGAATTCAGAAAATTAGAAATGTCGCGAAAGAGGAAAAAAAAAAAAAAGAAATTACGTCCCGACAAACAAAGGTGAGCGTCATTCTCAAACTTTGTACCTGTTGTTCTCCTTTACAGTCTATCTTTATACGGCAAAATATGTTTTTTAGAGCGATGTTTACAGAAGAAAATGTCAACGCTACAACTCAAACCTATATCTTAAGAAAATAAGTCATTTTTGAATCGCCGAGATGAAAAAGGATTTTTCGTAAATCAAGATAGTTGACACGTAACTGACTTTTTCTTAGGTGGAAAGAAAATGAAAATTCAACTCCTGCAGGAATGCAAAAATGCATTTGCATTCAACGTATTAACATTTAAAATATATAAGTAGGAGAAAATTCACTTTTCAATACACTGACTTTCAGTAAAAGAGGGCCCAAGGTAGCCTAGTGGTAGCGCGTCGGGAGATGGGTCTGGAGGTGCTCAGTTCGAATCCCGAGGAACACCATTAAATGCCTTCTTGTCTAAACTAGATATAGGCATGTTAAATCTGTAGACCGTAAACTCCTTCTATGAGATCAGAGGGACAATGTACGACCCTTCAGATGTAGTCCCTGGGGCCGCTCGGTCAAAATCGAGGTGGCCCCGGAAGTTGTTGGTTCACCTATATGGTTCCTCCCTTGAAAGCAACCAGCGATTCTCGCGGTTAAAGTGCGAATGTCTTCCTTTACAAGTTCCCCGCATCGGCAAACAACAACGATTAATTTCACTGAAAATTGCTTCATCTGTGTTCAAAGGCTGCACTTAATCGAGAACGTAATAAAATCAATGTCATATTTGGACCCATATTCCCCCTCATATTTCCATGTAGTAAATGAGGATGTAATACTTAACCAGTACAATTCACTATCCTCTGAACAGAAATTGCCTTCAAAAGAAATTAACTCATCCGTGATTGAACTTTGTGGAGGTAGTATTAACTACACTTTGTAGAGTCATAACTAAGATAGAAAAATCATTGACAAATATGTTTCTTTGTATATTGCCTAATTCCTATGTGAAAGATGGGGATAATGTACCGAACCAAAGCATTTTTCTCTGAAGCATTTTTCTTTGGAATGAACAAATGAAGAAGTTAATGGATCACTCCAAAAGAAAAAAAAATTATATGATCGTGCTTTTTGAGCTTTAAAAACACACACACACACACACAAACAATCGTAAATATATTTTGATAAGATTTCAAATAATGTTCAATCGTAACTTAACTCCTACAGATTAACAAACTCGCGAAGCAATGCTCCTGTCGAAGTTTGATCGACTTCGTCCATTTTTGCTTGTTTTTTCTTTTGCCGTAGTACGAAATCTTCTAAGTATCAGCACACCTCATCACTCTTTTTATTATTTCTTTGGGGGGGGGGGGAAAGGGATATTATGTCCTCCATCTTTCAATCGATAATACTTAAAAATTTGCAACTGCACAATAATTTGCTTTGAAACAGTCACGTAGAATTTACATTTTTAAGCTTTATTTTACAGTTTTTCTGTTTATACGAACTCTTAAACTACTTTGACTTTTTAAAAGTTTCTATACTCAGAAATGACAGGGGGGGAAAGCCAGAAAATTTTCTTTAAAACTTCCAGGATCTGAATTGAATCAGAAATTCATTAATAATGACATTCAAAGGCAAAACTTTCACTCCAAGTTTGCCAAAGTAGTGCCGTCATCTACAGATCAAAAGATCCGTGGTTCAAAACTCAGCCCTGCCAGTAGACAGGTGTACGAGACTATTGAAAAGAGCGTTATAGATCGTCAAAGAAAAATATGAAAACTACATGGTAAGAAAAATGGCCATCATTGTAGTAAAATAAAGCAAAAAAAAATATATATATATACATATATATATACATATACATATATATATATATATATATATATATATATATATATATATATATATATATATATATATATATATATATATATATATACTAGCATTATTGCCCGGCGTTGCCCGGGTAGATATATAAATATAAAATTTTTCATGCATTCCATCAAAAAAATACTGGGCTGCACGCCCCGCAAAATAAACACTTCGCCCTCCCCCCCCTCCCGTCACCCCCAGACCAATTCTCAAACCACCCCTCAGAACAAACATCTTTTCCCCCGCGTATCGAATTAGACTGGTTGTTGTGAAGGGGCTGTATCCACATTTAAGAGTTGCGCTTAGGGGCACAAAAATCATTAAAAATTAATTAAAAAAACTAATTGATACCCAAATATCGTTTTTCCTGATTTAAGTTTCTCGGGTCCTAAACATTAACTGTGCCGAATTTGGTCCCGGTGGGTGAAACAGTCTATGATTCTATAGCGGACAAACAAACATACAAGCTTTTTTATATATATAGATACACACACACACACACACACACACATATATATATATATATATATATATATATATATATATATATATATATATATATATATATATAATATGTATATAGATAGATAGATAAATACACTGCTGGCCATTAAACTTGCAACACCACGAAGGGGGATGATACAAACGTCAAATTCGCATGAAAGGAATAAGATGCTGAGATATGCAAATGATTAGCCTGTAAGCGCAATGGAACGACGCAGGAGGGAGAAATGGCATCTCAAACTCTGTATAAAAGGAAAGTTATATCTCGGGTTTCTCATTCGGAAATCGCATTTAACTGTTGGCTTTTTTTGTGAGAATATCGTGTTGTGCCTTGTATACGAAGGAGAAACGACATGTCAGAATTCGATAGTGGCAGGATCGTGGCCTATCGAGAGTGCGGTTTATCGTTCCGCGATATTGCTACTCACATTGGTCGGAATCCAACGACTGTCATGCGAATATGGAATCGAGGGGTTCAGGAGAATCATACTGAATACGCCATGCAGGATCAACGGGCACCCACCACTAATGCCTGCGAGGACAGACATGTTGTCAGGTCGGCCTTACAGGATCGTACAGCCACATCAAGGATCTTGAGTGGTGTTGCAATTTTAATGACCAGTATTGTATGTATATATATATATATCAGGGGGGAGCGAAAAAGGCGAATTTTTTATTTTTTTATTTATTCCTGTATTATTATTTGTTGATACAGTAATAGAACATCCTCTTTGCCACAAATCAGTTGTCTACGACTTCCTCTTCAGTTGGCGCATGACATGAGAGGGTAAAAAAAGAAAAGAAAAAAAATTTAGTACTACATTTTACCTTCAATTGAGAGTGATATTATAAAAATTTTGTCGCAAATTCATTATTGTAGGTTTGTGTACTCTCCTATACAGCATTTTTAATAATAATTTGAATATGTGATTAAAATACCTATTGCCGAGGAAGGCATTTTAAAAGATCAACGGGGGAATCGTAAAATGTATATTGGATCTGTGGACCAAGTGGCAACCAAATCTATTCATCTTAAAGAACTTAGGAAACGTAAATACGAAGAATTTCTGAAAACATCCTCTGAAAGTAAAAGTGCATCTTCTTCTTTTCCTCCAGTCTCAGTCCGTCCGCACACGGAGCGACTGAAAGGAAACTCAACTGGTTAGCGACTGAAATTGCTTATCGGTTGCAAACTCGTTAGTGATGAGGCTCCGCACACGGGCCGACTCAAAAGTGATTCAAATCAATAGTTTGCGACCTGTCATGGAAGGAAGAACATCATTATTCTGGGCATTATTTTTAGTTAAATTATTATCAGAAATTAATTTATTTTAAAAATTCGTCACAATAGATTGTCTTTTATCAATCGTTTAAAAATGGACTGTATATATGGGCGCACATATTCCATACAATAAAAAACGTTAGAATTTCATTTCATCGCTAGGCAGAAGTCACGTGACTCGTGTACGTCATTTGGCAGCTTGCCAAAAGAGCTGCTGTAACATAGATTGTGTAATAACACGCATAACGCTAGAGAAACTGGCAACTGAAGTTGCTAGCGACTTGACACGTTGAGTTGCCTGCGACTGATTACAAACGCGTTGCTGACGGGTTTGTAAGCAGTTGCGCCGTGTGCGTGGCTCCATTCAATTACATAGGTTACGACTCATCACGGAGTGGTTTGTGATTTGAGTCGGTTATCAGTTTCTTTTGAGTTGCTCCGTGTGCGGACGGCCTTAGAATGCTCTTCTGAGAGATCGTCTACTGAAACTGACCTTGATAAATTTTCCATTTCAAAATCCTGCCAGCTACCAAAAAAGCAACAAACGATCCAAATGAGACAAAAGCTAAAAAATATAGCAACAGCTTGGGATCGAAATGGGATTTTTGATCGCTCAGCAACAATCATTGTAAACGCTGCAATGCTGGATTTAAATATTATCAGTAGTGACAACTCATCAAAAGTTTTTTTTTTCTAGAGGAGGCATCGTCGTGTAGACATTCGCTTGTAACACATCAAAAGTAATAGATCGACATAAATTACGTCGTGAGCATCGAAAAGTACGCCAATACCTGCAACGGCTAAGTGGCCAACAACCTATATCCTCACTTTATTTTGACGGCCGTAAAGATAAAACTTTAGTCCTTGCTAAGACAAAAAATAGATCACATCGGAAGACTGTCACTGAAGAACATATTTCCTTGATTTCTAAGCCAGATTCTAAGTGCATAGGACATCTTTCACTTGATTTAGGTCAGATAATTACGATTAAAAAAAGTATAGTTGAATTTCTAGAAAAAATTTCGAATTTCATACATCGCTGGTAGCAATTGGATGTGACGGTACTGCTGTAAATACAGGACAGAAAAACGGCGTCATTGTACTATTGGAAAAATATCTTAAACGACCGTTACAGTGGTTTGTGTGCCTACTACATGCTAATGAATTACTACTCCATCATCTTTTCACCAGCCTCGATGGTATCAGGACAGGTCCAAATACTTTTTTCAGAAAACACTTGAAAAAGGTTTCAAAAGTGCTTGGAATATAAAGTGGTGACTTTTGAATCTGTAAGTTCAGAATTGTCGGATGTTAATGCTGAATTATTAAGTACCGATCAAAAATATTTACACGAAATGTGCTCAGCTATTTCTTGTGGCACAATCACGCCTAGCTTAGCTAAACGTGAGAGTAGACTAGACGTACAGAGATCCATGAAAGCTAGCACATTCTCGATGGCTGACTTGTACAAACAGGATTCTTCGTTCATATGTAGGGCCAACGAGATCATCGGTCAACCTGAAGGAACTTGTCAATTTTATTATAAAAGTGTACGCACCAACCTGGTTTCACATCAAGTCTAAACCTTCCTGTAAATATGAGCCTATCCACGCTTTTAATATGGTTAGAAGATCTTCGTATATGCGAGACGAGTTGAAGATCATTGTATTAAAAACTATTCAACGAAATTCATTCTTTGTACACCCAGAAAATTTGTTGCTAGCTATGTTACAAGGCGAGGAGTTACATATAAGAGAACTAGCTCTTTGAAGAATGTTAAAAGCAAGAGAGCAGACCAAAGGCAGAAAAGTACGCGAGTTTCAGCTTCTCCCACTTCAGATTGGAGCATCACATTATTACGATTTGATAAATTGATAGAAAGAAAATGCTACCGAACCACCAATGACGATGAAATACAGTGATACAAAAATAAAGACTATTGTTTCTTCAGGAGACCATTTCCTGTATTTTGAGAAGTTCTCGTGTCACAGACAGGCAGTGGAAAGGTGTGTAAAGCTAGTAACTGAGGCTGCATTATCTGTTTGTGGTTCAGAAGGAAGAGACAGTTACAGAAGAACCAAGATAAAAGCTAGGCAAAACTTGCCACTTTTTGAAACTAAATCTCAATATTTTCACGAAAATTAAAGCCTAAAAAATTTCTTGAAATGACACTTAAACATTATTAAGAAGGAGTCTATTGCCTAAATGCTTTTTAATATAATATGTTTAATTTGCGTAACAGATGAAAACAAATAAAAATGTTTAAATTAGTTTATTACCACGTTTTTAAATGTAGTCTTTTTATACTACTCTGCAAAACTTTAGTTATAGTGCGCCATCTGAAGATATTTTCAAAACAGGTTGAAATTTTGCACTTTTGCCTCTTGGGCCATGGACCAATGATTAATGATACAGAAAAGAATATATATATATATATATATATATATATATATATATATATATATATATATATATATATATATATATATATATATATATATATATATATATATATATGTATACATATATATACAATTATACCTTGGTACACGTCGCATTTGGACGCGAAAAAAATGCTTCTGTACTCAGCGATTGCTCTGTACTCGTAGCACATGCTAAAACATGTATGAGACAAGACGGTGCCCCCGCACTTGTCTCTCCAGACGAAAAGAAAGCCGTCTCGCTATTCTCATATCCCATTAGGCCATCAATTCCTTTCAGAACAGGTTCACTGAAAATAAGTTTTATTTTATTTCATCTTATTATTGTTTTAAGTTATGTCTGTTTTGTTTAAAGATTTTATATAATACAAAAAACAACAACCCCGTCATTTATATAGTACCCAGTAAAATATGAAATTTCTGGTTTCCAGAACCGAATTAATTCAATTTACACCATTACTCCTTACGGGAAAAATATCCTCATCGTGACTTTTGGAACTAATTAATTACGAGTACCGAGGTACCACTGTATGTATATATATATATATATATATATATATATATATATATATATATTCACACTAACACTACACACTCCACTCAGGGATAACATCCTTTGTCATTGGCAGTAGAAAGAATGGACAGAGAGATGCCAGAAATGGCATTTAAAATGGGATCATATTTCAGCTGAATGTATTTAACAATTGTTTCACCGACTCTTATTTCTGTATTGGTTATAAAGCGGTTTGTAATGAAGTTGCTATTTGCATTAATTCGGATATACCATCATAAGTATTAATTAATGTAATGTGGGTAACAGCAAGAGTTCCCAAGAATATCAGTAAAAAAGTCCAAGGGAACAATAATATTTAATACTGACTATTTCATAATGATTAAACACAATAAAATGTTAATAAACAAGTTTCATTCTATTGCAGCTGTTAGTAAAAAATACTAATAACACTCTTTAGTCTGTATTCGACTATTCTTATTATCGTCAATTCGTGTAATCCATGATATTACCACTACTTCTTAAAGGCAATTTACTTTTTAATCTAAAAAAATAACTCTTATTACCTCAGGATGCGGTGGAGAAGGAAGATACATCTAAATTCTTTCTTAGGCTCAGTGAGACATATGACTCATTTTACATTCGAATTTAAGTGCATTCTCGAAACTTGGTGACATGCATGTTGCCATGTTAGGAAAATATGCGGACTCAAGCGCAAGTTTGTAGAAAGGAATCCCGCCAACGGATAAGAAAAGATTATCTTTCAAAGGAATGGGGTATGGAGTTTTGAAACAACAATTTTTCTTCGTGATTCATGTTTACTTCAACGGATGTGTGGGGTATTTCCTTCCACAATTTCAACTTCTAGGAATGTTTCTTGTTTTTGTCTTTAATCTCAGATACGATTATCATGAACTTGACATATGATCATAAATGAGTCATTCAGCTACAATTTAGAAAACAATTCTTAATTCCTTTTCAAATAAAATTGCTCTTCGTGATAGTTTTTGATTACGAAAATTAACGAATTACCTCAATCTGCGGTAAAACTGTGGGTGTACGTATGTTCTCTCTGCATTCCTAAACCCTTTGATTGGCATTCACCAAATTTCGCATAATCATTCTCCAATAGAACCTAAATTAACATCTACATGTAAAAATTGAGATTTTTAAATACCATGCTATCCTACGGGGAAATAAGTCTATTACTAGAAATTAACTTCGTAGTTAGTTGAGGAGTTTAGAAGTTAAAGTTCCCACGCCAAGAAACTTTTGCTAGGTGAATTCGAATTTCTGCAATATCACATAAATGCCTACTAAGGATTTGAAGATCACCCAGTGGCTAAGTGGTTAAGGCATTAGCCTGCCACGCCGGGGGCGCGGGTTCGATTCCCGCATAAGACTTGGTTGTATTTTGGGGAATCGGTCAGACTTCCGCCTGCAAAAGGAGCCCCGTCTAGAAAAGGGAGCTGCAACCCATCGTTTATCGCCGGTGTCTTCTTTTGTTAATAAAAATTCTTGTGGGATTTGTGTTTCTATTTCCTTGTATTCATATGTACACCTGACTGGGGTGTAATAATGTCGTTATTCCCCAGAGACATTATCCCTAAAAATATATATTGAAGAGTTTCGTGTGGCACATTCTTCTAACCACAAATTTCATCACATAATCATTTCTCTGTTGAATCGTATATTTAATGCGAATTAACAGAGAAGGGATCACTTATATTTAGCCACTGTTAACCCTCAAACCGACCCATGAATTTGTTGCCACTATCAGGACTATCGGTCAAATTGACCCCCAAGCCTAAAAAGCTGTTATTTTTGAGTTATTACGATGGAACTGTATGTTGATATTGTGCACAGGGTTGCTTGATTTATATTAGGGATCAATAGTGAGGGAAAAATCATCTACACTTATTTATTCAATTTATTTAATTTATTTTGATCTGGTATCTTCACCATCAAATCGTAGGGCTCTTAAAAGAATTGCACAATGTTTCTCAGACATAATTGCTCGAAAAATTAGCCTGCCAGTGATTGAGGTAGAGAAGAGTGATGTCAAGGCTTCACAGGATACTTTAAAATCGCACAGAACACTGATATCCCTATCAGGACCAACACTATCAGGACCGGTAGGCCTGTTATTGCTCAGTGGCAATAACAGGTCTACCGGTCATTTTGACCGCCATACTTTTACAAAACTGCAACTTACTGGCAAATGGCGAGCATTTGTGAAACCCTGATGTGCTCTCCCTGATGTCCTGGAACTGACTGAGGATGTCAAAGCTAGCCAAGCGTTCACGCCTCTTCCCACTCCTGCCCCACCCCTTAGTTCCACCGCTGCCGGTCATAATGATCGGTGGGCTGGTTTGAGGGTTAAACTATAACCATTTCTGTCATTTCATTTTTGAACTTCCTCATCGATGTCTAGATTGGTTGACAGCGCTAAAATTATCTTTTGCCATTTCCAGAGCAAAAAAGACCGAAATTAAGCGTTAAAAGCCTATTCCGAACAGCTGCAAACAACTACGGCAACTCCAGGACTCAAACCCGCAGGCTGTGGTACCTGGGCACCCGATGTCTCTTTGATGTAAAAGATATAAAGCTATCCAATATTTGTAATAGGTATATATAATTAAGTATCAAGCTTATGATCAACGTTTTACTGTCTAACTTTGTGTCAAGTAATTTTTCCTCTTGGATTTCAACGCGAAAACATGGATGTTACAAAGTAGCCCCACTCGGCGAGGTAACATTGTGACACATGTTAACTTTAATTGCTCAATGGTAATTAAAGATCCGGTTTAAAACAATACATTACTACGCAAGGAAAGGATGTACTAATGTTTTGCAATTGTTCGTTTTGGGCTGCTTTAACCCTTTCAGGGGTAACAACCTCCACCGTTTGCAAGGTGAAGATTTTCCCCCCGATTTTTTTAACTTAAAGAAACTTGAAAATTTTTCCAATTAAAGGTTGCAAAATATTTTTACTTCTTTAAACTGATAACAGATGGCAGTACTAACCATTTTTCTGCTCATTAAGTGGAATGCATTGAATCCACGTGAAAAAAAGACTTGATTTCGGCGTTTGCGCTGTGCAAACGGCGCCCCTCAAAGGGTTAAAAACTGATTGGCTGGCACAGGAAAAGTCTTAAAATCTGTCACTAAGTGACTCCATTTTACGGTACTCATTTTTATGGTAAAAACAATTTAATTATTTATTATTGAAGAAAATTGTGTTATTTTATAACAATTAAAATATTTTAAGACTTATAGACTGAAGTTTATATTCAAAGGATAAATTTAGATTAGCTCTGAAAAGCAAAGAAGGGATTCAAATAAGTGTTCGAATCCTATATGTTTTATTAAATATGAACGGCGAAGTAAATCTAAACCTGTACAAAATATTTACAAAACTCAGAAATAACTTGAAATTTAGAATGTTTTGAAATATTTTCAGTTTTTCATAAATTTTCTTCGCCACAGTACTCTTTTGACGTAAAGCATGGTCCTATAATAAGAATTTTTGCATCACACTTGATTACGTCATTCTTCACTCTTCCGCAGAGACAACGTTTCTCAGATTAAAATACAGTCCAGACATAAAGATTTTTACAATTCCACCTCCGGACATGGTATTCATAAATCAAGATATGTATAAGGAAAGACAGGCAATTAAAATGGTTGAAAAGCTCTTTAAAATCTTGGATAAGATTAATTTTTATCTTGGATGTATACAACGGCCTACACATTTTTAAAAGCATTAACTCAGCATTTCAAAAAATTTATCTTAATTCAGCGATATCTTTAAATTAATATGGAGCTCAGACTTCAAGAAAACGCTCTCTACACTTTTTTACGAATTTTTACATACAATAAAATGAGTTAGATAAATTCTCTTAAACACATATGAATGTCTTTTAATAGAACTAAAGCGTCGATACAAATATATAAAATCTATGTTTTTAACTTGCTTTTATGTATAAATAACATATTTATATTTATAAAGGGACGTGGTGTCCCGATTGGTTAAGGAATCGAGTCAGTGATCTCAAGGTTGCGGGTTGCATGCCGATCGTTGACAAAATCCACGTGTTCACTAATGGTGGCCGGTGAACGTAAAATCTGTCGGGGCTGCAAATGTCCTAAAATTTCTCAGATTTACCTGTGGAGGTGCGGGGTCAAGTGCTCCGGTCTCGTCTCTTGACTCGGTTCTAAATTACGGGATCGGTCTAAATTACGGGATTTGTAAGGGGTAATGCTGACCACCTATACGGTGCCCCCTTAAATGAATGGCCAGTAGTCTCGCCCTTTGCTGTGAACAAATGGCGTCATAGCCAATCTTCCGGGCATTTGTAATAAATACATAAAACATATTTATAAATGTACAAATAACAAGTTACTGAATCTAAATTGAAGTTCTTAAAAATATTGTCATATGGGTGATTTAGTGATCACTAAGCGTTCGCGTACTTCCCGAACTTATAATATGTCGAAAGAAAGCTAAGCAAAATACACTCTATGACAAAAAAAAAATAAATCGACGCACTAATAAGTTGTCCGATTGCAACGAAAATTGGTTGATGTGAAAAACATGCACAGGAAAAAAGGATTAAAATTTCAGAGCAGTTGAATGATTTATTCCAGAGTTTGATCGTTACAAAGTGAGGAAGTCAATACGGCGTTGGTCCAACTCTAGCCTGGATGCAAGTTTTCACCCGGAGTGGCATAGACTGATTAAGTTCCGGATGGTGTCCTTCGGGATTTCTGGACAAATTGTCTCCAACTGTCGGGCTAAATACGCAACATTCAGGGAGAATTGCAATCGCCTTCCCATCATGTTCCAAATGTGCTCGATGGGGGAGAGATCAGACGACCTAGCTGGCTATGGAAATGTTCTGCAAGTTTGAAAACAATTCAAAGCAACACTTGCGTATGCAATCGCATAACGCAAATGCGTGTGAAAAGTAAGTTCGGGATGAAATGTAAGTCCGGGGTGGTGCAAGAGGAACGGCAACAAAACGGGTAGCTGGATGTCGTCTACGTACCTCTGTGCTGTAAGTGTGTCACTAATGACTACCAAAGGGGTCTGGCTATCAAAGGAAATGGCACCCCAGATCTTAACGCCATGTTGTGTGTCTGTGTGGCGTGCAATAGTAAGGGATCTCCAAGCTGTCCTGGACGTCCGTCTCCAGACACGTGGAATGCAGGCACGCCTTCCTGACACGTCTTCGGTGGTCGTCAGGACGCAGTTGGAAACGGGACTCGTCACTAAAGACTAGACGTCCCCAGTTAGCGCTGTTTGCACATCATACTGAGAATCGCACCTTATATATATCTGTTGGATGCGCAGTTCTAATACGCTTGAGCTCCCGCAATTCATTCGTTGGACACCAAATTTTAATCATTTGCGTGTTCGGTCGAAACATCTTTGCATACGAAATTTCATACAATCGGACAACTCCTTCTTGGGGCGTCGATTTTTTTGTTATAGAGTGTATTTTATTCACAATTTTTAAAAGCAAGCCGTGAGAAAATTTTTTACTATCGACCAAATGTGGATTAACTCACTCCTTCAAATAGTAGTACTACTCCTTCCCTTCGATTATTATGAGGACATTCCTCCTCTCCAGCATTTTACCTTGCGCTGTGTTTGGCAAGAAGAGAAACCCGCGCTGCTGTACAAACAGGACTCCGGGAGCACAAAATACCACGTGGAATTCATTTCCAAGTCTTTATTAGAACATCCGCATACAGCGAACTCACTTCTCTCGCCAGTTAAAAAGTGAACATCTCCAACTAATAACTCACGCCTCTTTTTTCGGCTGTATCATCCCTTCTGAAGTAGGGGTTGCCAGAAAATGTGTTCCTCCTGAAAACCGCTAACAAAACAAAGCGTGGCAAGAAAAGGTGGGCCAACACCCATACCCCTAGTGACTGGGACATAATGATCTGAAGTGCTGACCCAGCCAAGATAGTAGCCCTTCCCCCAAAACCTCCAGCCACCAGAGTGAGACTGAAAGATTAATGATGGCCGGGACCCCCAAGACGGCAGCAGATGTTCCCGACCGGTAGTGATTGCATTTCCGCCAGCACACACACCGCAGCAAAGACATTCCCGACACGAACGAGAAGGGGGCGGGAAGAGGGACTGGAAAGGCATATACACCCATTTCTACAGCAGATAAAAGTCTTCACAACATGATTGGCATAAGATATCTTCACTGTGTATAGCAATGAAAATAATCTAAAAAAATTTGTTGCTGAAAGATTTTTAAAAATATCTACCAGCACATCACGAAGTAAAATTGAATTCATAACATTGTTTGAATTCTTTCTCCAAAACATGATATGTCTCAGAAAACAATATATATTATGCATAGTTCAACTAGCTACTGACCATTCAAAGTGGAAAAGGTCGCAGTAGTCAAGGCTTTACAGAACTGGTAATGATGAACTACTTATGCATTATATTACTTTAAATACGATTCCCTGTGATAAAAAAAATCACTATAATCACTGTAAAAAAATTTATCACGTTTAATACTTTCTTTTACAATTCATAATAACTTTAACAAAATGCCAAATGTTCTTAGTTTTAATTCTAGGCCATCTAGAGAATGACGAATAGGGAGATAATCGATTACAAAGTTATTCTAATTGATCGTACAAATCGTTTGAAATTAATATCGAAAGTATTTAGAACGAGACGATGCATGTGAACTGTACTCCTGCCATTTCATTATGCCACAAATTGCCGTAATGAAAGCCTATTGTTTCAAATTTCTAGTGGTCGATTTAATTTATCTATTATTCCCGATTTTTTTTTCTTCTTTCACTCACCAATCGTGCAATTAAAATTCTTTTAACCGCATAAACATGTGGCGCTCGATCAAACCGCATCATGCGCCATCTAGTGAGTGTCAAAGCTTAGGAAGCATTGCTCAAATTTTTGCACGTTATCCATTCCAATTGTCGGCGAACTTCCGTATGACTCTGCGAAAAGGGTTGTGGCATGTATTATTGCCGCTCCGTTAAAACGAATGACCTATTGTTTTGTCAGTACCAGCTCCGATTTACCCGCACAAATCGGATGAAGAGTGATTAACTTTCGATGGCGGTTATTACCGCTCTTATATCCAGCCATTATGAAAAAAGCATCAAAATGCGCTTGCAAAAAAAAAGTGAACGCGCGCTGCCCTTTAAAAGGACCGTATAATCGGAAATCGCGCTTGCGAGTTAATGCATCCTGATTCGGACGCGTAGAGAAAGAATAAGAATGATGAATCACAAACCTCTAGAATAATTGCTCTGTTTATACTTTCAAGAGTTTATACCCTTTTTTTTTGTATCAGACATTGCAGATATAAAAGTAGATGTCAATCTTAAAACATAAAAAAAATATTAATATAAAATACGGATCTTGAGATTCGTCTATCTACATGTTTCTACCATAAATTTCGAAGAAAATATCATTGAGATTAGATAATGTTTTTGCAATTTTTATACTTGTTCCTTAAGGCTGCTGTGTACTAACCTTATTGGATTCACTCACCGCAATGTTAACCTACGGAGGAAACGTGTTCAAGGACTGCCGATTTGGATTTAAAGATTTTTTTTTTTTAATTGTACTCCGTAATGCAGAACGAAATTTCACACCTTGGAGCATTTTTCGCTTTTTAAAAAAAAAAACGGAAATAATATTTTAAAATTTAAATTATTCGAGGAAAAAAATCTGACCAGAATAAGCATAGACCATAGTTTCTATTATAATATAATTTTCTTATTTTATTTTACTCTAGAAAGCTAATTTTTTTATAACGATGTCTTCTTAAACTATAGGATTGGACAAAAAAAAAAGATTTTGTTTTGATAAGGTTCCGTTGTTTACTTATTTATTTGAACATATGAAAAAACAATTTTAAATTTTCTCCCGATTTGTCATACGAACAGAGTATACCTGGTGAAATGTGTTAATTAGAATCCCAATTTTCACGCACTATAATGGTAAATTTATAGAAGATAATATGGGTGCTTCACAGTTTCATAGGTCATCATTATTAAGGGTACTGTGTACTAATCCTATTGGATTCGCTTACCTCGTTGTTAACCTATGAAAAAAAAATGTGTCCAAGAATTGCCGACTTGGATTTAATGGTATTTTATGAAATTGTACTGCGTAATAAGCAAAGAAATTTCTCACCTTGGGGCATTTTAATTTTTTTTTAAAATGCGAATAATATTTTAAAATTTAAGTTATTCGAGGAAAAAAATCTAGTATAGTGTGTTTTAAATGCTCACCAATTCCTTTGATGGACGAAATTTATAAAATGAATGCTGTTGCAAGTTTCAGAAAAGTTCAGGCTATCTGAAAATACTATTTTTCTTTGATTATCTGCATTGATGTAGCTGTAAATAGTAGACAAATTTTCTCCATAGCTTAACATTGAAGAGAGCGATCCCAATAGGGTTAGTATACATCACCCGTAATGGAAACGAATTAGTCTATTTTCATTTCAAAATTTTCAGAGTTTAAAAGCAATTATGATATCGTTATCATTGACCATTTCCGTTTCAAACATGAAACAGTTATATCAAATTTATTCGTCATATACCAATGCAATGAATTTAAATTATTAGTTGTTCACAGACTTTTCTAAGATAAGTTTAAAGTGAAATTCTGAAGCATGGAATAGGGTCCCCTTTATTAATATTTGAGAAGGAAAAGACAGACTATAACACATTGTTAGGCTATCAATCATCATAGCTCCATTCATGATAAGGAAAGTTTTTTTGTGGAAAACTTGCTCGAAGCAGTTGCATTGTACGTTAAAAAATTTAGCACACGCAACTTGTTACGATAGCAAACGCAGAGACTGGAACAATATTTGTATGTTACGCTCTTATTTCAATGGGGTTTACGTCATGTTATACGCACATAGTATAGGAACAAATGTTATCGACCATGGTACTTTGGATTTTGCATTTTTGAAGTAGATGTACTAGATCACATGTATAAGCTTGGTTCTTAAAAATGAGAAATGTTATCAAAGTTGACAACT
Source organism: Dolomedes plantarius (assembly GCA_907164885.2). Lineage (NCBI taxonomy): Eukaryota > Metazoa > Arthropoda > Arachnida > Araneae > Dolomedidae > Dolomedes > Dolomedes plantarius. The sequence goes on along the minus strand of OU015497.1, from coordinate 55,949,141 downwards.
TCCTGTAGTTCATCAAAATTTTAGTACTCTTTAAGTACAATGCAAGACAAATCTTTCTACGGAATTGTTAATTTGTCATAACTTTTACTCTCTTTGATATCGCAAATGCTCATTTTTTGGATTCTTTTAGAGGAAATTTTCTTCCAGATTTCAACGAGGTCTTTTCAAACGGCATGTATTCAGAATCTCTTAAATTTTTTGTACTATCCTCAAGTGTTTTCAATAATTGTTTTTAAAGAGTCAATTAAGTGGAATTCGGATTCTTGTAGACTGTAAGAAGTTCAACAAAAAAGCCAAAGACAGACAATATGAGCCCTATGTCACGGATTCATTATCTTATTTAAAGCAAAAGCCACAAAATAAATTTTGATTACTGCCGCAGGTTAAACTAGACCAGAGGTCCTCAACCTTTTTCCCACATCGACCATTTTTAAAAGAATGATTTTCTTCATCAACCTCCCCCCCCCCATTTTCTCTATAATATACAGCATACAACATAATTATAATATTAATAATTGCACATAAAACATTTAAAGATAACAATTTGACTAAGAATACCAACAAAAAATTAGAAAAAGAGGTTTATTAGGTTTATGTTTTATTATTTTTGTAGTATTTTCAATTTTTATTTCACAAATGTAAACAAGATTTCAGAAACACAGATTGTAATTGCACAAAAGTTCGATTTCAATTAATGTGGTGGTTGTGCTTGATGCATTGATACAATTTTTTTAATGTTTGGCCTGAAATTGCTTATCACCGTATAGTCACAATTACTAACATAACGAATATAAATATATATTTTACTAACAAATTTTACTGACTTATATGTAATTATATATTTTTTTAAAAATTTAATGCGATGGTTGTGATTGATGCTTTTCCATAATACTTTTTTATATTAGGTGTGAAATTAGATAACAATAATCATAAATCACCTCGTTTTGTAATATTTAATCTAGTTCTAGTTTTTCTTAACAAATTGTTAACGTGACTAAATCCTGCCTCATATTCTTTTGTGAATATCTTTACGGTTCTAAAATTTTGCTTAACCACTTGTTTGAAAATTGATTCTATCTTCCAAATTTTCCTTCAACTCCACCCTATGCAAATCTGTATTTATTCATATTAAAACAGATATTATTATCTAATAATTACATTCATAAAAAATTAAATTAAATTTTAAAGCAGAAAAATTTATCATCGACCCCCAATAGACCACTGATACTATAGACCCTTTTTAAACTTCCATCGAACCCCAAAGGGTGCAACTGAATCCCGTTGGGAATCCCTGATCTAGATAATGCTGAAATGTATTACGTTAAAATACAAATACCATCAGCGACAGACTTTCAAACCCACAATATCACACAAGGATCCTCAACGTTTAGTATGACTTAAACAATCTTCTCTTGCAGCTCTGTATTGAACTTTCTCCAAACTATATACTTTTCTATAAAAGGAACTGATATCATTGTAACGTGCTGGTTTTCAGTGCTGAGGCTGCTCGGATCGAATCCCGGCGCTCGCCGTTAAATACCTCCGTGTCTGGGCCGGATATGGGCACGTTATATCTGTCGACCTATAAGCCCGTTTATGAAGGTCAGTAAGGGTGGGAGAGGGTATGATCCCTCAGATGGTGGCCCTGTGGAGTGCTCGGTCAAAATTGAGGTGGCAACTAGCTAAGACAGACTCCGAAACTTGTGGGGCTATTTAAAACCGGAGCAGCACACTTCAGCCCGTAGCCTATATGTACCTGGTCTGGAACTTTTGGCCAGGGGTCATAAGAAACAACACAACAAAAACAAAAAGCGTGATCTCTTAAAATATAAAAACATCTTTTAACCCTCCAGCAGTTGCGTGGGCGACATATGTCAACCACCTGCTTTCATCTTCCCTAATGACAGCCATCGGAAGGTTGGACGTCTCCCCTTGTTCTTCTACTTCCAAATGAGCCTTTCGACTTGCACCTTTCTTTTCATTTTAGGTAGTCTCTAACTGTTCTTCTATTGAATCGCGTCAAAGTTCACCGGTTGACACCTGTCACCCGCGCGACTGTTGGAGGGTTAATATACCCTGACTTTTATTCTACAGGGTTACAATTGATTTTGAGGGTGCTGTGGCCCAGTTGTCAAGAGCAGCGGGCCAGTGATCTGAACGTCTCTGGTTCGATGCTCGTCGCTGGAAATCCCCTTCCGTGTGCACTAATGGCGGCCGGTGGACGTAAAATCTGTCGTGGCTGCAATGTCCTCCAAGTTCTCAAATTACCTCGGGAGGTGTTGGGTCAAGTGCATCGGTCTCGTCACTTGCCTTGGTTCTAAATTACGGGATCGGTCTTTTAGCCAAGTCGGACTCCGACCCTCGCGATGCTATTAAAAACCAGAGCCGTAACATTCTTTCCAATAGCCTTAATTGGTCTTGAACTGATAGATACTATTGGTCAAGGGGCATCAGAAACAACAATAATAACAGCAAATGATTTTAAAGGCATTTTAGGATTACCTGGAATCTTTGCACCCCTAGCATCATAGTGGTTAGCTTGTCGAGATTCATTATTGAGTGTGCTCGGTTCGAATCAAGTGATAATGAAGGCTCTCGTGTTTACGCCGGGTTTGGGCATGTGAAATTTGTAAGCAGGAAAGATCCTCCGTGGCATTTGTAGGGTTAGGAGCAGGGAACGTACCCCTCAGGTGTCGTTCCTCGGGTCGCTCGGTCTAAATTGTGGTAACACCAAGGCAAAAGTCTGATTCCAAACCTTGTGGGGTCCAATAGTAAGTGCTAAAGACGGAATCGCGCGCATTCGGCAGTGTAAAGGACACACGAGAACGAGTGAGAAACTAAGAGGCGTTGTGTTTAATATTTGACAGCATTTAAGCATTTTTTTAGTGATATCCGCTTCTAAATCTGTAATTTATACCATTTGTTCAATTATCTTTAAAAGCGACACAATTTTACCAAATTTATCTACGACAGAAACATAACTAGCATCTTATATTGAAAACAAACTGCTTCAAAACTTCTTAAGGATAACAAGAGGTAAGGAAAAATTAAATTAATATGATTTAATTAGTGAAAGTGGAAGTTTTTTTGAACTTTAAGTAGGGTGACGAGATATATAAAATTGAGGATCTTATGACCTACATGCTTATGATGAGGACCTATATGCTTATGATTAAACAATGATGTGGTTAATGAATTATTCCTTTGAAAAAAATGTCAGAGTAAAAGAATAAACATTTCTCCTTCTTACTATTTTCCATTGTTCAGATGAGGGTGTTATATCGAATCAAAAGAGTGCAAATTCACAGATTGTAATGATCTTCTCACAGGCAGTAAAAAAAAAGGTACCCCTAACAGACTTGTGTAGCAAAAGTTGATCATAGCGCTCTAAAGCAACACACGAACCATTCCACAATAGAGATACATGAAATTAAAGTAGATGCAAATTTCGTACGTAATTTGACTCTCCACTGTCAAAATTGAAGTAGATATTCAGTGACTCCTGGAAGATACATATGCGTATTTATAGGCACTGCTTTATAATCCTATATTGTATCGACTCAAAGGTATGGGCTATAATATATTATTTATATATATATATATATATATATATATATATATATATATATATATATATATATATATATATATATATATGTGTATATATATATATATATATATATATATATATATATATATATATATATATATATATATATATATGTGTGTATATATATATATATATATATATATATATATATATATATATATATATATATATATATATATATATATATATATATATATACTAGGGACTTCGCCCCTAGGCTCGCTACGCTCGCTCCTCTGTTAGGGTGAAGGTCAAGGTATATTGAGTTTATTGGAATGCGATGGTCTTACGACTTTACCTCCAGTAGCAAGATATGTACATCAGAAAATATGTGCTCAGCAGTAAAATAAAAATTAAGCCTTCTTCAGATAAGTAAAATAAAAAATATAATAAGAATTAAAAGAATAAAATTCAAATATTTAGTAAAAATAAGCGTCCACCGGGATTGAACCGGGGACTATCGCAAACGAGCAGTGCGCTCAATCACTGCGCCAATCATGGCACAGAAAGTTGAAGGAATAAGTTGCTAATACATAAGTTGCTACTACATACGAGATACATAGGGGTGATTCTCGGGCAATGCAACAGCTTCCATCCATTTACTGTTGAAGGGGAATCACTGCGGAGGGGAATCACTGTTTCAGCTTTAAAATTCAATTAAAAATCGAAAATTTAAGATATAGACTTCAAATGAGGTTTATATGAATAAGAAAGCTTTCGGCTTCCAGATGATGTAAATATTTTCTTTTAAGATAAAAACTCGAGGAGCATCGATATTACATCCACATATGTGACGATATTTCTCGAAAAAGTGGGTTTAATATTTTTATGAAAATATTAGTCTGTTTTAAATTATCTTTAAACAAATGAGGTCTTGTTTGAAGGAGAAATGTCTGTAGTCTTAGATTGTAAAAAGATCAAAATTCTAGGATTAACTTTTGGCGAGTTATCGAATCTGAACATGAAAAAGTCAATATTTTTCCACAAAACATAAAATAAAAAAAACACTTAAAGTCCGACGAAGATGAGACATGTCTTACTTTCTTCCCCGCATTTTTCTGCATCTATTGGTATCGCTCTCGACCCCATACCCCCAGCGGTTTCGGAGGAGATAGCGTGACAAGCTTTTGACAGCGGCGGCGGCGGCGTCGCCAGTTATTTTTTTAAGAATATATATATATATATATATATATATATATATATATATATATATATATATATACAGAACCGTAACTAGCCATTCTTGTGCCCTCGGAAGAATTTGCATTTGGGCCCCTTAATTAGTTAGGTTTGGGAAAATAATAAAACCAATACAGCATTTTGGGCCTCCCTTCCAAGTGGGCCCTAGGCGGGTGCCCCTGTTTCACCTGCTTAGTTACAGCACTATATATATATACAATATATATGTATGCTGAATTGCGTTGGTCCAGAATTGCACACAACCGAGGAAAAGGATTTTTTAAATACAATTTTTCTTTATATATTTTAATACTGAAACACACACCTTATTAAAATATTGTCATTTAAGCAGCTAAATGCACGGAAATTAAGCGATATTTTAAACCGCCACTGCAGCTCTAACATTATATAACCCTATTCTTTAAGTCACGGTAACCGGCGATAAAATTTCCAAACAAGAGAGATATTTAATGTATAATCTTTTCCTTGCTATTCTTTCCAGAAAAGCCATTAGAGTAATTTATTTTCCAAATTACCTTGTGAGGGACAGCCTTGTTTTATCTCATCATTGTACATGAATACAGAATGTAACCGAAAGGAATAAAGATCGAGTTCAATTCACTCCTATACACACGGGTCGTTAACAGATTTTGAGCAAACAGGAAAAACGCACGTGCCCAGGTACGGGTAATTTATTAATAACAAATGCAACAGGAAAAAGGCTTCTTCCGAGAATGACAGGGGACAGTGGAAGGAAGGTAGAAAGAAAAGTCTAGAATGTATTTTTATCTCTTTTGTATCAGTGCTTATTTTTTACCATGTTTGTTAAGAATAGAATAAACAAAAGTTCATATGTAAATCCTGCTCTCTACATCTGATAAATTCATCGCATTATATCTTTTAACATGCATTTACATAACTTGTATGAATATAAGATTTAGTTAGCCGGCAAGAAATCACTGACCCTAGGGACGAAGTGAAGAATATTTATTAACGAGTCGCACAAAACACGCTGAGAGGAATAAGGGTTTATTCTGCTTAAACATTGATAATCTTTTATTTCGTACATTTATGAAAAAAAAATGTGAATGTCAATATTTCTTAGTGTTTATCCGATTGTTTAATATTTAAAAATTGGAGAACGGTGAAAGAAAAAGATTCATGAGCAAAATTTCAAAACATGAAATAAGGCGTGAAACTTGAGAAAAGAATAACCTATGGAAAATACCAAGAGCGGATTTTAATCTCTAAACTATAACAAGAATCAGCATGGTTACGGTCAAAGACACAGTTTATAATTCATGTTCTTAAAATAGTAAAATTTGCTGAAACCGTACTGCAGTTTGCTTTAAAATTCTGGTTGAGTTCTTCAAAGTTTAAAATGTTTACACCTGAAAAGAACAGTCAATCTAACATTCTCCGTTCTCATGGTTTTAATAAAAGGTGCAGGCAAGGAATGCTCTTGAAATTTTTACATCACAAGGTAATTTTCCTCTCACATGGATAGTAAAAAAAATATGAGTTATCAAATCTTTAGGATTCCGTAGCCTACTTTTATCTTGAAAGGTGTTTTTGAAGGATGCTTCTGGCCCCTTGTGTGGTATTCAAAAAGTCTGAAACGTATTGTCAAAGGGAACCTTTGAACTCCAGAGAGTTCTGCAATTATTTCTGGAATAATACTCCTCAAACGTTTTTAAAACTGGACTTTTAAAAAAAGTTTTTTCTTCCAAGGGCAAGAATTATAGGACAACAGATATAAAAAAGACAAAAATACAAGATAGAAAAATGGCACCAGTTAATCCATCAACTTATGTCTGGTAATCCAATAGCCCTCCCATAAAGGTAATTTTCCTCTCACATGGATAGTAAAAACAATATGAGTTATCAAATCTTTAGGATTCCGTAGCCTACTTTATCTCGAAAGGAGTTTTTGAAGGATGCTTCTGGCCCCTTGTGTGGTATTAAAAAAGTCTGAAACGTATTGTCAAAGGGAATCTTTGAACTCCAGAGAGTTTTGCAATTATTTCTGGAATAATACTCCTGAAACGTTTTTAAAACTGGACTTTTAAAAAAAGTTTTTTTTCCAAGGGCAAGAATTATAGGACAACAGATATAAAAAAGACAAAAATACAAGAAAGAAAAATGGCACCAGTTAATCCGTCAAGTTATGTCTGGTAATCCAATAGCCCTCCCATAAAGAAAAGGAAGGTAGAGCAGGACAAGAAGTAAGGTAAGGCATGTCCATTTCTTCCTGATTATCACATAGGAGACAAAGAGGGTCGGGAGCCAAGAAAAAACTGGACATAGGTAACTGAAAAAATACATCTTACGTACATGGAGGTTTATGAACATCCATCTCTATTAGTCAAGGATTTTCTCTAGGTCACAAAACACTTCCAAAATATGATGGAAAATTTGAGAGGTATAACGGCATAACAATATAATACAGTATAATTAGACGTTTTAAATTATTTCGATTCTTTAAAAATTTCCCCCTACACTTCTTTTTAAAAATTTAATTATTATTTTTTTCAAAAGTAAACCCCCTAAGAATTGGCCAAAGTGTTTAAGGGTGCTGTTGTCGACCTGTAGTATAGAGCAATGATGTCCAACGGACAATCGCGATCGACCAGTCTATGACAGAAGGTTTTTCGGTCCATATGACATCCACTAGGATCATGCATATCCAAATTAAATTTAATATTCCATATTTCAGATGATTTTTCATTACTTTTCAATATGATGTTAATTTTTTCCAAAGCTTATTTTTGGCTGCATCAAGTGAGCGGCACTTGATTAAAACAGGGACCGTACATTAAGAAATTTTCTCTCAATTTTTTATTATAGTGAATTTTAACATATCATGGATTTTGCCTTTTTTTGGGAGAATTATTAACAGTTCATTAATTTCCCAATTGTCTTTTATTTGCAAATCAAATTACTTGCCTTGCAGACAGGGAATTTATAACTGTCTGCGAAATAAAGGCCAACTTGAGTATACAGATCATGTTTGTTGGTAAATAACAGGCTTCGGTCAGTGACATACGCAATGTAAACAATCTGTTACGGTTTCCTGAACAGACAACAATAGTTTTTATAGCTAATACACCTTATCGCGGTAAGCTTTCCCATCTCTTTCACTTATCAAACAACGGCGGACATAACAATTTCTGGGAACAATAAAACGAAGAAAAGATGCCCAGTGCGGGCTTTAAAAGATGTCAAATCCGGGACGTTTAAAAGCTTTTATGGTCTTCACAGTTTGATGACAAATGCCATTATTTTACAAAGCTTATTATTTTCGATGCCATTTCGCCTGATTTGCTGTTCCTCGTAAAATTATCGGAAAGGAGTTCCCAGGTGAATTTTTGTTCTTCAGAATGCTGTTGCGAAAGTTCGCCATGGATCACTGGATATTTCGCAAGAAGTCGAGTCGAGTTATGTGTTTCTCTGTTTAGCACAATGTTTGAAATCGTAAAAATAAGCGATTATTTTGTTGGAACGCTCAAATAGCTATAAATTAAAGGAGACTAAAAAAAGGTAAGAACAGAGTTTATAATAATAGAAATACTGATTTTGAAAAATTATAGAAAAGGTATAGATGATATCTTTGAAAAGGTATAGATAAAATGATGAAGAACTAGGAGATGTAAATGGTTAATGGTAAAGAATTGAGTTATATATATCAAAGGAATAGCTATATTTAGAGCTATTTGAGCTTTATAGCTCAAATAGCTATAAATTAAAGGATACAAAAAAAGATAAGAAGAGCAGAGTTTATAATAATAGAAATACTGATTTTGAAAAATTATAGAAATGTATAGATGAAATTTTCGAAAAGGTATAGTTAAAATCTGGAAGAACTAGGAGATGTAAATGGTTAATAGCAAACTAAGTGCAAAAACCCAACTATGATGTAGTGAAATTAATCTTAAACTTAACCATAATTGAAAAGCGTTAATTATTTTCAAAGGCGACAATTAAGTGTTTCGATTTTTGAGTTTTTTGAAAAATTTAATCATCTGTAAATGATTTTTCGGGCAGGTTTGATTTATTTTAATTACGTTGAACATTACTAATTTGAAAGAGGAATCTTTTTAATTATCGCCACCATGCAAGATTCATTACGAAAATGCTTTGTCAAAAAAAAAGTTAAATAAAATCTAAAGAAGAAAAAAAAAACTAATAAGCATAAAATCAGTGTCTGCTCGCATGCTGAACACGTGCTAACAGGCTTGCCGGTTTCCGTGTTCATTCCAGGATCACGTGAAAGATGTTACACTTCTGGCGGCAGAGTACGGGGCGCTTCTTCAGACGCTTTTTATGAAATTATGGCCTCCGGGAGCTGAAGATACAGCAGCGGCGAATGCAAAGCTTTGGGACCGATTATCTCTTCAAGATTGTTGAAACCCGTTCTCCGAGATAGTATCGCTTGAGAAGGGAGTTTGGGCTTATCTCGACTGGGAGGAGATGGGCACGAGGAATTGAGTTACCCTTAGGTCGCAGTTTGCTGTCAAATTCACGGTGTGCTCAGCTGTCAAATTTGATATAGGGACTATTTGCTCACAGCTATGTAGCTTAATACGTAAATTTGAGGGCAAACACTTTATGACAAACCCTAAGCACACTTTATACTTTATGATTTCGGATAGCTCGAGGAAAATGGGTTCTCTAAAGAGAGTTTATTTCTATTTTAAAGAGTAATTGTGTGTTGTTAATATTATTAGCATTGCTTTCTTTGATTCATATTATTAAGCCACGAGGAATGAAGTATTACTTTAAGGCTCAAAGCTGAAGCATTGGAACAAGGATATGACACTTAGATCAAATTCCATTTGTAAAGGGTCACCCCTTTTCCGGAAAGAATTGATAAAACAGAAAATTGCTACCGCAAACAATACCTAAATGCAATGCATTTCAAGGTATATTTTTCCCTAAATGCAAAGCCTATACTTAGTAACTCCTATGTGTTTGGAATGAACAAATGCAATAATAAAGCAAGATTGAGGAGGCAAACTGTCACAGACAGAAAATGGTATATGAAAAAGTAAAAAAACTGTAAGTAGTAATTATATATATATATATATATATATATATATATATATATATATATATATATATATATATATATATATATATATATATATATATATATATATCTGTGGCATTATGGCAGAAGTTGATATGTCATTTCTTCATGTTTTCGGAAAATTAAAAAAGTAACTTTTGTTGTGAAATATAAAATCGCTCAATTAAGTTTTTCAATCCAAATATTCTTTAGTTACTACTCATATTCAACCTCAAGCGTATGGCTGGTCTTCAATGAACAGTTTCAATTAGAGACTAATGTATTCAATTAGGAACCAAGTATCACCTCTTTTATACATAACAGCATTTGCCAATACAAATAACTTAATATTATTTCATAATTCCACTATCAAATTTTGCCACATTATAAAGAACCAATTTTAAGTATGACATATCAACATCTGCCATAATGCCACACACACACATATACATACTAAAAATATTTATTAAAATTGAAGTTGTGCCATTAATAACTAAAACAAGAACTAATAACCATTTTGTAAGACAAAGTAATTTTTATCACTCTTTTTAAATTGCATCCTTATTAATGAAGTAATTTTAAGAAAGTTGCACTAACAATACAAATAATTAAAAAGGAGCGTTATTCAGTAGTTTGATCTTATAAAGAGACAATGTTGCTATATGAGCCAGAAGAAACCACAAATTGACCTGAACAAGTCTTCGTGAATAGAAAAGCCAGAGTGTAATGCAATTCTCAAACCGCACACGGAGAAGAGAATAATGCCCCAGTTTAGAAAACGGTTTTGATACAAACAGTGAGAGTTACAGAAAGAGAAAATTTGAAAGGTTGAATGATTGCAAAATCTGACTATGATTCAGGACTCCATGTACACTTAACCGCAAGGTAATTTATGAAAACAAGGTTAGATAAAATGATAATATGCCGTGATAAACTAACAAACATAACTACAAAAATAAAATCGAAGAATATATGCAATCATTTAAAAAAAGAGTGAAATAAAACCACTAATTTACAATGACAAAGAGTTGTTGTTGCTTATGCCACTTGACCGACGGCAACATCAGATCAAATCCCGAAGGCTATGGGAAATGAAAGTGCGGCTCCTGTTTTTGAATTAGCACCACAAGAGTCGGAGTCCGACTTGGCTAAATGACCGGTCCCGTAATTTTGAACCGAGTCAAGTGACGAGACCGCAACACTTGACCCCGTACCTCCAGAGGTAAATTTGAGAACTTGGAGGACATCGCAGTCATGCCCTATTTTACGTGCCCCGGCCACAATTAGTGAACGCGGCGGTTTATTTGCAGCTACGAGAATCGAACCAGGGACGTTCAGGTCACTGGACTGCTGCTTTTGCCAACTGGACCACCGCGCCCGCCCAAAAGTTGTACGTACAGGGTTAGTAGTATAGGGTTAGTAGTATATAAAAGGAACTTTTTTTCAGACCACTTTCTATATATTTCAACAACTTTGGCTTGCCAGATTTGTTCACAAGAAATAATAAGCCTAGACACTCTCACAAAACCATGCTATATCATAACGCTGGCTTTACTTTCCTTTTCAGAGGCGTTATGAGGCAAGAAAGATCAAGATATTCACGCTATTGCCCTCATATCCATATATTTGCATCTGCACGCTAAAGAATATCAAAAGACCTCCATGATTCTTTCCAATTCTTACAATTCTGGCAGGTTGGAGCATTTTAAATTTCCTTCGAAGCACGTAGCAGTGGCCTTTGGACAGGTTACGATTTTTTTTCTACTTCACTAACTTTTGCTTTCCAACATTCTCTCTTTGGTAATGTTTTCATAACACTCTCCATATTCTTCAAATTAAAAAAAGAGAGATTTGGTCTGACACTTAAAAGGAGAAACGCAGTTTGTTGATCAAATAGGTGAGGATGATGAAATAAGCAAAGGAGACTGGCCTTGATGAAGAAATGGAAACCGAACACCGCATTTACACAGTCGTGATTGCGGCGAGTCGAATTGCGGGGGGCGATTGTGTAAACGGTGTTCTCGCCGTTTCTCTTCACCAATCGTGGCGCTCGCTTCGGGAGCGGTTTTCTGGCACGAGTCAAAGGGGCGAATGGCGCCAGATGCAGACGACTGGCTGACGCAAGCACTAATGACAGCAAGAGGCACGAATGTGAGAACGATCATTCGCGTCGATGCAGGAGCGTGACTTATGTCTCACGAATGTCTTGCAGGTGGCGCAATCGCGAATGTGTAAATGCGGCATAACATGTTTATGAAACCAACATCATGCTGGATCTGAGCCAAGTTTTCATCGAGAGCAGTTGAGTTCGAAAAGAATTTCTTATTTGAAGTAAACTATGTTACTGACATGTATGTATAAGGTAGTCAATTTAGGAGAGATGTAGGCCATCCTCACACGGGTCGTCTCGTACTCGGCTCGAACTCGAAGCGAGATGTGCGTCTTGCATGAACTCTGCGAAGTCTACCCACACACGGGTGGAATCGCACTCGAAGTGGTTTCGTCTCAAATTCGAAGCGGGAGGACGAATCCATATTTTTCTCAGTAGGTTTAATGTCTTCAACGTGCAAAGTACAAAACTTCTTGTTTTTATTTGTTTAAAATGAGCAGCTCCAGTGATGGGGAGGATATTCTTATGTTATATTAGTACCGTAAGATAAAAATTAGAAGGTTTCGGAGGAGAATACAAGTACATCCGTACTTGGAACGGAATTTTCACCATCGGTTGTTTGTTGCGCCATATTAATTACAAGAAAGTGATGCAAAATTTTTAGCATTCTATAGAATGTCAAAAGAATGTCAAAAAAATTTCAGTTCGGTATATTTTAATGTTGTAAAAATACAATTTTTTTTGTTAATTATAAAATTATTTGAAATTTCGTTTTCAATCGGAGTTATAAAAGCATATAATTTTTAAGATACAAAAGTTGGCGCTAAGCTCTTGCTTTTGTGTAGGTCAGACGGTGGGACTCAGGTAGTAATCACCACGACAAAGTCCAGGCTTTGATATTTTTTCATCAAAACTAAAAACATAATTTTAATGTTTACTGATTTAAAAAATTAAATATATTGAATTTCGCTCTGTATTTTGTATTCAATTATTATTATTATTTATGTATTTAATCACAATAGATTTCGTGAAATTGTAATAAGATTTTTTAATGAATGATTGTAATAAGTTTTTGTAATTAATAAAGAAATACTATAATGTAATAAATTTTTTTAACTAAACTATGTAACATTAATAAAGTTTGTAATTAAATACATTACCTGTCAAGTTGACTTCTGGTGCAACTTCATTTCACGCTTTTTCTGCACAATCTTTTCTAGAATATACACGGAACGTGTGGTCATAAAGCTCCGGGTGTTTTTCCTCTTCTCCTACAAATTTAATGTTGACACTTCCATTGATAATCGAAAATTCCGCGCGTCACGCTCGATTTTTCCCGTTCCGAACAGTTCGAGTAAAACGAGACGAGTACAAATCGAGACCGCTTCGACTTCGAGCCGATTGCCAATCGCCCCGTTAATGGAGTCCCATTCAATTACGTAGGAAGTTGAGTGGTGGGAAAAATCGCTTCGAGTTCGAGCCGATTACGAGACGACCCGTGTGGGAATGGCCTTACTTATTTGAAGTTACATTTCGTATAGTGGGGAAATTTTCTTTCAGGCATCCAGTACTGTTTCAAATGTTTGTAAAAATTTTAAAACATTACTTGTAGCACCTTCCTTATTTTACTCTCAATATAAGCAGTGAAAAAATATTCAGTTTGTTAATATAATGAAAAAGTACTTGCACATGGTGAATTTTCGATATATTTGCAAGTAAATAAAAGGCATGACAAAATTAAATAAGAAAATAGGTTTTTAATTCTCGGGGAAAAAACATTTTGATGAGAAATATTTCACATACTGAGAAATGTTTCACATACAACAGAATAAGGAATAACGACATTTTAGGACAACAAAGTATTTGAATACGTATTTTGCTTATACAAATTATTAGCATTTAGTATGTAATACAGTGGCATCAATAATAGCTTGCGTTTTTCTTCATTAAATAAACTAAATTTTCAGTTGTGCGATTACATATTTTGGTCCATAAGCGTTACTGATTCTAGGTTAACGACGCTAGTAATGCGATGATTTTAAACTTTTAAGTCTAGAAAGTGCCATAAATTTTTGACAACGTTAATATCAGCAGACTTGGGAGATATAACTAATTTCTTCTGATATTACATGGCAGCCATTCTCGATTAATATGAGTAGTATATTCAGAATCCTGATCCCAAACATACTGCTCATGAGGGAAATAATGAGAGTTTTCCATGACCAGCTCTTGTGCGCTAGGCAATAAATTATGCCGAAAAATGCCAATATACTGTCTTGCATTCATATTTCCTTTTTTTAACAGTAAGTTATAAATTCCAGAATATTACAAGCACCCCTGCAGCATATCAGGATCTCTACCATACTTAACTGTTGTTGAAATATTTAACCGTTGCTCTTTAGTTCCAACCCTATATTAGGGCGACGCACAATCGTTTTATGGCCCTCTAAGCCAAAAAGCTGCCAAGAATTTTCTCTCATCAGTAAATAATTCACTTTTTCAAAAATCAAAGGTTTGTTTGTCTACGCTTTAGCAAAGAGCAAGCACCTCTCCTGGTAATCTTCACTAATCTACGGTATTTCCTCGGAAATCTACCGTAATAATTAACACCGTCTAAAACATTTTGAATTATAGAGGCACATGCACTTTTACCTGTTGATTCAACAACGATTTCAGCCCATCTTTGGGCATTCGTATATGGAGATGTTCGCACTTGAGACACAATGCTTCGACGATCTCTGTCAGATTTTTCTTTTAGGCGACCTGGCCGGGCTATATTGATTGAAATCCCACGGACTTCTTACTTATGTATGTAACAGCGGAACATCATTTTACTTCTTTGCTGATGTAGTGATAACTTTAGTCTTTAAAATGAAGTGAAAAAGTATGTATCTGCAGAGGATCGGATAACTCGCTTACTTTCGGAGACATTCAATTACATTAGGAAAATTTTAAAGATCATACATTATTGTCACTACCTGTGTAGCTTTTACTGAAATCATTTGACAAAGACGTCTATATTTCTGATTTGTCAGAATCAATAAATTAGCCTTTTTTACAGCCAATTATACTACATGGGGTGAAAAGTCTCGGGACTCTCCACTAGATGGCATCTGCAATGAAATTTACATATAATGTTCTGTTAGTACTAACCTTCAAAAAACTGCTATCAAAGTTTCATGACATGTCGACCATTTATTTACGATTTACTGTCGTGTAAGTGACGCTACATTTGATTTTGTGTAAACGATGGATCAAAAAGAATTTCGCGTCTTAATTAAACATTGCTTTTTGATGAAAAAAATACCGTGAAAACCCATGAATGGCTCGAAAAGCATTACAGAACATCTGCTCCATTGAAAACAACCATTTGTCGATGGTTTAGCGAGTTTAAAAGTGGTTGTACTAACACCTATGATGCCGCACGTTCTGGACGTCCAATTGAGGCAACAACTCCAGAGAATATCAAAAAAGTCCACCGTATTGTTTCGGATTACCGCAAAGTGGAAGTAAGGAAGATAGCTGACATCGTAAAAATATCAACAGAATGGGTGAAGCATATTTTGCATGAGCATTTAAATATGAAAAAGTTTTGTGCGAGATGATAGCCGCATTTTCTAACAATCGACCAAAAACAGCATCGTGTCGATAAATTCAGAGAGCGCTTTGGAGCTATTAAAGCGTAATCCAAACGAGATTTTCCACCGATTCGTAACAATGGATTAAACGTGGATCCATTACTACATACCTGAGTCAAAAAGGCAGGCTGCAAATTGGTTGGAAGCTGGCAACTTTTGGCGAAGTCGCCAAAATCGGCCAAAGACGCAACAATCGGCTGGATATGTGTTGGCCAGTATTTTGGGGATGCACAGGAGAGTATTATGCAGCATTATTGGACCGCTTGAAGGACGAAATCAAGAAAAAAAGGCCGAACATGGCGAAAAAGAAAGTGCTGTTTCACCATGACGAAGCACCAGCTCATACATCAATGAAACTGATGGTAAAATTGAATGAATTTAAATACGAATTGCTCCACCATCCCCGTATTCTCCAGATCTGTCCCTCAGCGACTATTATTTGTTTCCTTACCTGAAGCGATGGTTCCAGAGGAAGAGATTTTCATCCAATGGGGATTTCAAATGCGAAAGTTATGCATATTTTGAAGCCCTTGGCTAATCGTACTATATGAAAGGTATTCAAATCTTAGAGAACCGTTGGAATAAGTGTATCGCTGTTTAAAGAAACTATGTTGGAGAATGAAATCGATTCTCGACAAAATAAATGTTTTTTCATTGCTAGCCCCGGGACTTTTCACCCTATGTACCATCAGCCCCGCAACTCGTAAAGCGTGGAAATACTTTTTACATCCAAAAACTTGAATTTTCAGATGATAATTATCCCAATTTTTTAATCTTTGGATTTTTCCACTCTTATAGCATACTTAATTTGCGTAATATGGCAGTTCTAATAGAACACGATCCTAATTTTTCTACTTTTTTCTACAAAATATAAGACAAAACTAACTGTGCTAATTCTTTTTGCACCCACTGTATATTTAAAATCTTACCTTTGACACTCTGATATCTAAGGTGTTTGAGGTAAGATTTAGAAGATTTGTGTAAAGTGAAAGTAGTTTGTACGTTTGATAAGAAAGATTTATTTTTCAAAATTGTCGGTTTGTGATGCTAGTAATGCCACATGCTTTGAGCTCTAACTGGCCATCACTTTTAGTCTTTGATTTAAATCATCCGTAATGTAACGATCTATTGACCGTCTGTTGACTTTATCTAGTATCAAAACTCTCTGTTATAACATGCATTTGTTCATTGTATGTATTCAGTTCATGTCTGTATCCACTGACACTTTGACTTTGGCGTGAATGTTTTTTTTTATTTATTCCCAGTGGCAAGTATTACAGGACAACATATATCAAAAAGACAAAAATGACAGAACAAGATAGAAAAATGTCATCAGTTAATCCATCAAATTATGTCTGGCAATCCAATAGCGCTCCCATAAAGAAACGGGAGGTAGAGCAGGGCACGAAGCAAGGTGAAGCATGTCCATTTCTTCCTGGTTATCACACAGGAGACAAAGAGGGTCGGGAGCCAAGTTAATTCTGTGAAGGTGCTGGCGAAGGCAATCATGGCCAGAAAAAAACCGTAGCATTGCCACAGATTTACCTCTAGGCCACTCAGGGATATCATGGACATGGACATACCAGGGCTTGTGATCGCTTCTAGAAGCAACAACCTGTGAGAGGGAACACCTGAGGGTCTTTTTAACTATCGTCTTGATGGAATGGTAGGCCAAATCCTGGTTGTTTAGCTGTAAAACAGAAGCCCCTTTTTTCTCTAGGAAGTCAGCAGCCTCGTTCCCCTCGATTCCGCCGTGGGCCGGGATCCACTGCAACTGTTTTATTATGAGACAACTGTTTTATTATGATTCGACAACCATTCCAGAAGGTTAACACAGTCATCAATATCTTTAGATCGAGAGAAACATGGAGTCAATAGCCTAAAGAGCTGCTCTTGAATCTGAGAGAATCACCACTCTTGAGAAACGTTCTAATAGGCTCTGAAGCTGGAAAAGAGCCAATCGGATAGCTGAGATTTCACCATCAAAAGCTGACACATACGTACCAACAGGAGAGTAGAATGAGAACTGCTCACAATGAACACCGGCTCCAACGTTTACACAATCAAGGAAAGAAAATTATCTAACACTATGAGGTTTAAGCTCCTTGAGTATTTACCCCTGGAAAAATATGTAGGAAAGCTTGATGCTTACAAATCTTTGATGCTTACAAGTTACTTGGATTTGTTCAACTGTCCTTTAACAGACAAACCCAGTGCATCAATTGGATCACCACATCAACTGGTCAAGCGATAAGGGGGACACCTCACAGAACTCCTCCTACCCCTAGCCATCTGATTGCTTAGGAAAGACACAAATGGCCAAGCTAAGAGGTATCATCATGAAACTTTCCACCTCCAAAATACGCCCAAATCAAGGTTAAAACATTCACGAGGTTTACAATTTGTTGAGCAAGCAAAATGTCAAACCCAAAACATTTTAACTTAGTAATTTTTGTTCTCTATGACTTAGTTAACAAAGTGACAAAACTGTTTAACTACGAAGCAATTAACAAATTTTTTTTATGATTTCTCAAAAGAATGCTTTTGATCAAATAACAGACTTAGGTGATACAAATTTTCGTTTCAAATTAAACATGAAATCATTCAAAACGAAAATGTTTTAAGATATTTTCCTTAAAATATACTTTAAATATACTTATATATTTCCTTCCCTTACTTATCAGTTAATTTAAGATTGACAAATCACTACTTTTATAATAAACCAAATTTTAAAAAAAGAGAAGGATAAACGATTGTTAAACGGTTACCCATAGGAAAATTATGTATTTCCCTAAAAGTATACAGGATATGTTTAAAAAAAAGGTTGGAGTTATTGCGTCGGAACTGAAAGGCACGAATCGTTGAAGAGTGACAACTTTTTATTAAAGTCTAACGAAGGGAAGGTCAGAATAATTGAAAAGACCATTTCACAATCACGTAGGTTTATCTTCTTCAGACATTTACCGGTTAAAGATAGGTAGGGGGTCTGATTAGCGTGCCACTTCTAAAATGAAAGTTTTCCTAACATCGTTCAAATGGTGAAGGTCACTAGAAGAAAAGTGATGCAGTCAAGCCCGAGATAATCCTGTGTCATTTTTCTATATCCGGTAACGAATATACATTAACAGACATATTTCTAATAGTGAATCAATTTCTATTAAATAACGCAGTGTTATTTTCTAATATGCATTTTTATTCTTAACCCTTTACCTTACGGGATGGGATAGCATGTATCACAAGAATGTTATATATATATGAATATATAAGATCCAGCAAGGGGAGCATTCAGTATTTAAGGTTGAAACTAAATTACTTCTTAAAGAGGGAATATATATAAATATATATAAATAAATAAATAAATAAATAAATATATATATATATATATATATATATATATATATATATATATATATATATATATATATATATATATATATATATATATATACAGTAACCACCGCTTATAGGGATCAGTGGTTATAAGAATCAACCGTTTATAAGAATCAATATAGTAAAAACAAAAACAAATATATTACTTCCATGTTAAAATTTTCGCTTTAAAGAATCAATCCACCGGTTTTAAGAATCAGTTTACACTCTTCGCTTTCCTTTCATTTTTCCAAAAAAGCCACTTAAACCCTCAAAAAGTACGAAGTTCTTTCTTTATCCATTTTAAAAGAAAGAGTGATAAGATGGGATGGAATACAGTCGAAAAATACACCCCTTTCTTTGTTAGACATAACATAATAGTTTCCCCTTAAACGCTTTAGCTAAACACTGTCCTATTCGCTTGACCCAGGGGCATCCTACCCATGTGGATCCAATTTCATTTTTCTCCACTGACAAACAAATACGGGGACTCTTTTTTCCCACCTCCCACATCCTGGTTGCGGCTTCCTGGACCCTGAAACACATAAATCTTCGGGGAAGTGTCCACTATCGCTTAGGAAAACATGACATTATTAGATTCAGCACGTTATCAAACCGTGAAACGTAAGCTAGAAAGTGAATCTTGGTCTGAGACTATTGGTATTGAAAGAGGTATAAACAGCTTCCTGAAAACTTCATTACGTCAAACTACCATAGAAAACTTTTTCTTGCACCCTTCCTGTAGTTGAAATGATAAACTGCTAAGCAGGTATGTTGTAACAAATACTGGATTTTTTTTCTTCTCTTACTATAATCATGTGTATCTACTTATAGGTCTAGAAATTAAGTTGTATTTTTAAAATTATAAAAATAATTTTAATAAAAGATAATTAACGTAAATTAAAGAGTATTTTATAGTAAATTATCTAATATATTTATATATAGGTGTGTGTGTTCCTGTCCAAAAACCTAAATTTCGGCTATAAGAATCAACCGCTTATAAGAATCAAAAACAGTAATAACAAACGTGATTCTTATAAGCGGAAATCACTGTATATATATATATATATATATATATATATATACGGCCCCTTAAGGGGATGGTGGACCTTTCAAAATAATTTTTGAAATTTTTACCACAGAGATATGAAATTTTGTATATATATTCATTGAAGTATAAAAATATTAAACACCTTATAAAATTTTATAAATATTTAAAAAAAATTATTTTATAATTAAAAAAATTAAATTAAATTACCCTTCTTTAAAATGCTCCTTGCGACTCAATTTTAAACTTTTCCCCTTAATTTTGCATTTATATTGCTTATAAATACTTTCTGAACAAAGTTATGTATTTTTTTGTACTTTCGTCGAATAGTTAATTTTTAGAAAATATTTTTATGCTTGTACTCTGAATTTTCGCGAATTTTTTTTTACTTTTCTACACTAAAGTTAAACTCTTATAACCTAAATGACCTCGAATCCTAAAATGGATACATAACTTTATTTTGATGTATTACAGGAATCTTTATTATAAATTTCATAAAATTTCGTCAAAAATTATGACGCGAGGAGCATTTTAAAGACTTGCAAATCTGGAAATTTCTCATTTTGAGAAAAAGTCATTTAAAAAATAATTCTTTATCTACCTTTAATACTTACTACTCTAAAGCCACCAATTTTTAATTTTCTTTTCACTACACATTTTAAATGCAATGCATTCCAATATTTACATGTTTTTAAAATATTAATACACCCCCCAAAAAAATTCTAATTTTTGCTCGATTTTTGGTAATTTGAAAGTCCACCATCCCCTTAATGGCTGTTCTTATAATTTCCCTTTCTATGGAGGGAATCGGAAAAATGGACCCCGTAAGCTAAAAGTTAAAGTTAATTCTCCTTCGGAGGCAATTTTATGGCCAAATTTTTCCGAAAGAGAGATTTTGCATGCTCTATTTGTGTACACAATATACCTAGAAAAGCGATAGTATTGCACCTGGCAATTAGTGCACTATTTAAATAGTTGTTTTATCTGTAGGTTTTCCCTGTAAAACCGATATGAAAAGCTCAAAAGAGAGAAAACGGGGACGATGAATATATATAACATCCAGCAAGGGGAGCATTCAGTATTTAAGGTTGAAACTAAATTACATCTTAATTTGTTTACCTTTTGGAGAAAAGTTTTAAGAGGTGCACGGCACACAACTTGAAATTCTGTATAAGCACAAGTAAAGCATCGAATTCTATTCTGTTACTTATCTCAACGATGAGGCAAGGCGTTCGTACTTAAAAAAATCCTAGAAAGTGCAACATTACAGTTGCTCTACTTCTTACACAATCAGCTGTAACTAGTGCCCCTGGCATAAAATCAAACATTAATTGAAATAGGATATTGCACCACTATGCGAACTTGTTCCTAGTTATCCATGCTTTCCGATGTCCTAATCACATGGTTTAACAGACTCTGAAACCTGGAATTTCAGGTGTGATAGAGGACAGTTGATAAGTTGCCTCAATACAACGGACCGTTAGTGAAGCTATTTAAGTATCATGATCAGTAATGATAGTATATGCAATCACTTTAGAAATATAGAAATAGTGCATATGTGCAGATCGTAACTAGCTTTTTTGGGGTCGTGTACTGGTTTCTAGTTTTGGGACAACCCATTAAAAAAAGAATGATAAATAAAGAGTTATTTACACAGTAATGACTGCTAGATAACAATATAATATTTTAATATAAAAATGTTACCTTAATTATCATAATATTACATACACAAACAATTGATTAATTGCATTTTTTCTGTTTTAATTTCCGAGCGTTTATAGATTTGTATCATAATCATAATTTGTATTTTTAGCAATATTTATTCGATCAAAATTTCTGACAGATTGTATGTCAGTAGGGAAGAGCGTAAATAACATAATATTTAAAAATGCAAAAATCGTATAATAAGGAAATCAGAAATGAAAAGTAACTTGAACCTGAATAGTAACAATAATAAGATTTTTAATCAAGAATGATGGTTATTCAGATTTTGTTGAATGCAGGTTCTACATTACTCAGTAAAAAAAGTTGACTACCACAGAATACCGAATTCTATATAAATTCAAAAGATATTTCTTAAAATTTGAAAATCAGTTTTATAATTAATTTGTCAGTTCTATTTTTTCTCATACCTCATTGTTTTCGGCTTTGTATCCGTGCCCCTTTTGCACCTGGCTCACTACGGAACTACTAGATAAGTGACCTAAAGGCATGAACGAATAATAAATCACTAGATAATTGGTACTTGTGTCTAATGAACCGTCGAAATCATCGACAAATGCAAGTGAAATGCAACAACTATTCTGTTCAAACACAAGACGCCGAGTACTGTTAGACACTTCTTGAAACAAAACGGTATACCTAAACGAAACCTAAAGCTGTCTGTCATCGATTCATCTACATGACCACGTTTAATGAATATGGGATTTAAAAATATATGCTGAATATCAGAGGCCTGTCTCTTTTTAATATAAACTAGCTGAAAACCCGTACTTCGATACGGAGTACATTCAAATTAAATACAACGGCCAATGTATGCAATTAATGCCAAATATATATATATATATATATATATATATATATATATATATATATATATATATATATATATTTGTATTTATAATAAATACAACGATCAATGTATGCAACTGATGTAAAAAAAAACAAAAAATATATTTCTAACAAAATCGTAAGGGATATTTTTATAGACAAAATAATGTAGGAGGAAATATTCAAATTAAGTCTAAATATAGAACATACTAAAGAATGTAGTACAGTTTGAGGAACATATCTTTTACTGTTTTAATATTTTTTTGGATAATGTCCAATCGTCTGCCGCATTACCAAGAAAAAAAAAATATTTTTTGTCTATTTAGTTGTTATGCACGTGACGCAAAATTAGTTTAAAGTATCACAAAAAGAAAAGAAACCACGTGATCAGCATTTAATAAATTAAATTATAAAAATTAATCTTTTAAAAATCACCAAAATTCAGAAAATTGAGGTAAAGATTCCAAAAATACTTCATTTTAAAGAAAATTTTATGATCTTTCTCGTGATATAAATTTTGTAACCCTCAAATTATTATTTTAAATGCAAACTTAAAAAAAGTTACTAAAACAGCTCAAAAATTTAATTTTAAAAAATCTAAGAAGAATTTTTCAAAAGCCTTTCTTAGTGCACCTCTACACTATAAGAAGAATCGCCATACAAAATTTCAGCCCTTTAGATCCAGCGGTTTGGTCTGTGTGTTATATGTCAGTCTGTCAGTCAGTTACGGAACTTTTTTATATATATAAAGTATTGACAAGATAATCACATTGTTTTAAAAGTAACGCAAGCAGAGGCCTCGCATTTTCGCCTCCTTATCATAGGAAGGGAAATATCTGTACTGTTAGAACAATTCAGCAATTTGAGATTTATTTGAATGAATTTATATACCTGTTCACCAAGACAACAAACCGCAAACGTTTAGGATGCTTTTAAAACAATGAACTAGATTGCACAGCATTTAAATTCCCTCCAGAATGGTCGTAATGCAAAGGACAAAACTGAGTGGATGAGTCTTGCCATCAATGTGTTAAACATTGATGTTTTTCCGCCTTTTCTTCAGACCTCAATGAACGAACCCATGTGTACACAGTCGTGGATAACAGATAGGCAAGCCATGAGTGAGGAAAAAAAAAAGTCCAAATGTTTGTTACGTGTCACTTAAAATTAATAAATACATTTTACATTTTATAAAGCAGTGGAATATCCTGAAAAAAAATTTCTTCCATTTTTCTAATATTCACTATTTACTAACGTTCTACTTTCATATAAATAAATGTAAACGTATTTGCGTTTACGTGTCTTTTTATATATCTGTGGCTCATAGGCGTAGCGTGCTTTTAACTTTTGGGGAGGGGCAAATATTGAATTCAGTTAGGGCCCTCCTCAGCGCATTGACTGCCGGACGGTCCTTAAAATTTGAAATATTATGATTTTTTGAAACTGAATAACAATAGAATTGATGTTTGAGTAGTATTCAAAAGTTATACAATGAGAAAATTAAATATAATATAAATAAAATGAGAAAAAAAATATAGAATCGAATTTTTGTTATGGATCTTATGATTGTTAAGACTAAAGATTATGTTAAACTATGTTAAGGCTAAAGGCATAATCGGAATCTTCAGTTTCATAGCTTCAAAACGCGGAAAAATACCAACTTTCTTAAAAGTTTTCAACAATTTTCCGATTTTAACTAAATTTCTAATAACGTTTTAATTTATTTCAAGTTAAGTTAGGGGGGGGGAGCACGTACCCCCCCCCCCCCACGCCCCGACGCTACGCCTATGCTGTGGCTATATATGTATACATATAATACCTTTTGACATCTTGCAACTCAACTCTTTTATATTAACCCCAATTCTTTTTCTATTTTCCTTTCCTTTGCTGTAGCTCTGAAATTTGTAGAATGGTATCTTTATATATATTTCCATATACACTGTTCTATGATGTCCAGGCCAGGCCTGCCTAAGACTTTGCAGACATAGGCTTCCCGTGGTTCGTTGAGAGCAGCTACACGCGAGTCAAAAAGAGATTTACAGTTTAAAGTCGCTTCCCAAATGGCAGCAAACATATACAGTGCCAGTGTGACTCGGATAGTTCTCCCATATAAAACATATCAGTATAAGTCCAGTAAATCTGCCTAAAGTCTCTCTAGACACAGAACGAAATTCTAACCCAATTCGAACCTTACCCTAATGATGCACAAAACTCAGCTCAAAAGATATTAATTTCTCAATTAGTACAATATGGGAGTGATAGATTCGCATGTATTTAGCTAAGATCTTAAAACAAAATTCAACTTAAGACCGTAGAGCATAAAGATGTTTCAGTGGTTTGGTTATGCCATTGATTAATTTAGTATTTTTCAAGGTTCTAAGAAGTTAAAAGTTGCATAGATATTACAAGATCTAGAGGCTTAAAATAAGATTTATAATATTATCTATATAAGTGAAAATATATTCTTTCATTAAATAAATCAACATTAATATGCAATATTTCTTGTTTAAATGCTAATATTAAATTCTAATTAATAGTCTTTAAAAATTCATGTAAAAATATTTCATGTGAAAACTGAATCGAAAGGCCTTTATTAAATATTCTGCAGTAGATATTATAAGCTTAAATTCAGTTTGCACTGGTTTCTATACTGTGAAATAAAAAAAAGAAGAAATATTAAAACACATCTTTTGCTATCAGCTAAAAGTTATTGAAACTTAATTAAGTAGGCATGATGAAATTTTCATGCGATTTACTTATAACGCACTTAACTTTAGAACCTCTAATAAATATAATTACCTTAGAAAACTCGACTATATTTTAGAAATAATCTGATCGCATAAGATTAAAAGAAAATTGCTTTTATCCTCTCTTAGTTTGTCTTAAATCAGTTCACTTCAGGAAACGTCAAGAAGAATTAATTACTAAATCAATCAATATCTTTTTCCACACGAAGTGTAATTTAGCATATTTACCTCTATCTTTTTATTTCACGGTGAATAATGCGTTCTTCGTTCTCTGCACTGTAATCTCTGCATGGTATATCAAGTCAGTGTGAAGGAACTCGTAATGTAAACATTGTCCGCGTATGATATCAACCGTACGGAGGTTTTTTTAGCCTTTTAATTACCTAAAGAATGCTCGTATCTGATAGAAAATCTCATCTGAAAAAAAAGGATTAGAATAAAGTTGCTAATATCTTTGCTCAATTTGTTCGTAAGAAGATTTGTTTGATAGAGCGTCAAAATGAATTAATTACTAAGTCAATCAATTTTCCTTCTCACATTAAATGCACTCAATATACTCTCGCAAATCAATTTTTTTCTCGAAGGATAATTTAAGGCTTAAAAAAAGGGTGAATCACAATATCGTAAATAATCTAGAAAAATTTGTCGCTTTGGGCTATCGATTATTCTCTCCTTGCGCTGGGGTGAGTAGCTAAGTTCAGCGGAAAGGATTCATTGATTCGTCAGCTAGGTATAATCCTTAATAAATGATACTATATCACGCAAGTAAATATTTTTGAGGAAGGGAAGTTAATTAATTAATGACTGCAAAGCCTATCTTCCACAATGCACTTCATTTGCTTTCATGGCAATGATATTTTCTTATAAAAAAACAGTTTGAATGCTCCTCTGATTGACACCAGGAAACGATTAAGTAAAAGCCGAGTAAAAAATGATTTAATATATTAAATTGTTAATTTCGAAAATAAGCAAATAAATTTCAAAAATAGCAAAAATGTCAGTTACAGCAGTTTTTAATATACAGCAATTAAGTATTTCGCCAAAAAAAAACAATTTTCATGTTTTTAGACACTTAAGGGAACAAGAGAGTATAATGAGTCTAGACAATCTGCTTTTCTATCTCGTCCTCTTGTAGCATAACCTTTCAAGGCAAAGTCCGAATACTCCTATCCATTTCAACCATTAGGACAGAGACGGGGTTAGAGAAACAAGTATCTTTATTTAAGATATAAATAAACTTAAATATGTACAAAGAATGATATGAAGTTGCACGTCTCGTACATTTCAGGCATGCAGCCTAAAGTAACATCAGCTTTTGGACGGCACCTCAGCACGCTCTCCGTCCGGAGTTCACAATCGCAAACCCTCTCTCTGACCGTAGTCAAACTCTGGAGCCCCCGCTCTACACCGGGGCTCGTATTGATCCTCTATTTATCGTGTCTTGTTCCCGCGACCGCTGAACAAAAGCCGCTCTTGCCATCGATGATGCAACCAGAGACTCGTGGTTCTTGGCTCCTCCGGGTCATTCAGGACACCACGAGACTTCAGTTGTTGGAGATGACACTTTGCTCGCCACTGATGAGATGCCCATTAGGGTTCTGGCTTCGCAGCGTCTGGTCCCTTCATGACACCGCACGACTTTAGTTGTTGGCAATGACATCTGACCCTCCTCTAACGAGACGCCCATTAACACTTAATGCCGCATTTACACATTCATGATCGCGCCACCCGCAAGACATTCGCGAGACATTAGTCACGCTCCTGATCGACGCGAGTGACCGTTCTCACACTCCCGCCTCTTACTGTGAACAAGACTTCCCCTCGCAACTTCCCGTCGCCATTCTCCCCTTTGACCCCCTGGCGCCATTCGCCCCTTTGACTCGTGCCAGAAAACCGCTCCCGAAGCGAGCGCCACGGTTGGCGAGGAGAAATGGCGAGAACACCGTTTACACATTCGACCCCCGCGATTCGACTCGCCGCCTTCGCGACTGTGTAAATGCGGTGTCAGGGAACGACTTCTTCCCTAGAAAATTAACTTGTTATGCCGCATTTACACATTTGAGCTGGCACCACCCGCAAGACATTAGCGAGACATTCGTCACGTTCCTGCATCGACGCGAGTGACCGTTCTCACATTCGCGCCTCTTGCTGTCAACAAGACTTCCCGTCGCAACTTCCCGTCATCATTCGCCCCTTTGGCCTTTGACCCCCCCCCCCTCCCCGTCGCCATTCGCCCCTTTCACTGGTGCCAGAAAACCGCTCTCGAAGTGAGCGTCACGATTGGCGAGGAGAAACAGTGAGAAGACCGTTTACACATTCGCCCCCCCCCCCCCGCAATTCGACTCGCCGCCTTCGCGACTGTGTAAATGCGGTGTTAGTACTTTTCTAAGCGAACATCATAGGTCGGCCTCTTTTCAGAGCGATCAACCCCGCACAACGGACCTCTCAGTGCAATGAAATTCTTAGAATTTTTAAAGGGAGGTATTTGAGATACGTGACGACATCACAGGAGTTCCACCCTCTAATTTTTCAATTTTCAGGTTTCAATTTTTAACTCTATATATAAAAAGAGAATAATTTGTATTTTTTCCATGTTTTTATTGACTCGTTTTCTTATTTGTTTGTGTGTTTGTCTAGTACAAATCTTGCAATCGATTTTTAGCTAACTTCCAGACTAGCTAGACATTTGAAACTTTTAGAATAGCTCAGAACACGATGACAATGCATTTATTTTATACTTTTAGCCATTTTTAAGCAGAATTGAATTAACTTTAAGTTATTTTCAGTTAATTTTGTTTTGTAGACTGGTGCAGCCATCTATCGGCCGAAACGGGAACGAAAAGTTAAACGCAAGTTAACTTCCAATTAACTTCATTTTCTTTGAAGTTGATGGGATAATTCATCAAAAAGTTTTAAAAAAGTATTTATTAATACACAGAATTGTCGAGTTTATATGATTCAACAGAAATTTTAAAAACATGGTATATAAAAAGTTCTTTTTACCTTGTAATTATTAATACACTGAAGACCCTTAGAATTCAAAATAAGGATTTTTTGGCAGAATAATGCCTGGTTTTTCAAAAAAAATTTCAAAACTTTCTAGCCTTTTTCAAAATATTCCATATGCATTACAAATCATTTAAAAACCTTAAATTTTTTAATATAAGTTTACCGTACATATATAAATATAACTGTGCAATGAATTTTTTTTGTTGTATGATTCTGAAGCCATGAATAATTATTTTTTAATCTGCCTGTTGTTTTATTTTACGTTTCTGAATGTTTTTGCTTTATTTCATGGTCTATAAATTTGAAAAATATTTGTGCTTTCAAAGAATGATGCACAGGTTTGTGGAAAACACTTCAATTAACAATCTTGAGACATTTGAAAGAAATCAGAAGAAAAGTACTGCACATGGAACATTTTGAAAAATCCTAACATTTTTGAAGAATTTTTTGAGAAACAGGTCTCATTCTCCCACAAAATACGTATTTGTGAATTCTAAGCGCCTTCAACGTAGTAGAAAAGAATATTAATTATTTTCATTTTGTATATGAGAGTAAAATATTGAAAAATTAAAAAAAAAGAGGTTCAAGATCCCTTTCCTTAGACAAACCTTTTTGAGGCTGTCGCCTATCTATCTATAAATCCTTTAAATATTTTACAAGTAGAGCTGAATAAACACAAAACATTATTATTTTCGTTTCAATGATGTTCTCTTTCCAGTTGCAATTATTCGCAAGCTTTTTTTACATCGCTTCACGTAATTTTCATCCGGGTGCTCTAAAAAACAGACTGAAGTCGTGATAATCAGACCGCTTCTCCCAAGTTAAAAAATGTCATGAGACTAGACGTCTCTTGCGGATGTATCCGAGGCTATCCACATAGAAAAATTTATCCTGAAGCACGTTTACGACAACTTACTTCTGTTGCACGACATTTAATAAGTTTGAGTTTAAAAGAAAAAGTTTCGGTTTAATGATCTCGTTTAAGATACCAGTAAGTGAAATTAGCCTTTAATGTAAGCATTATCAGAGAAACTCAAAGTTATTAGTAGAAGTATATCCTTTAATAGTAGACCCAAGTTTAGTATTCATAAATCCCTATTTCGTGAAGTCAAGCATGTAGTATCAGTTTTTAAGAAGCCGGATTCTTGCGGATTTTCATTGCAATTTTTAGGGCAATTCTTTATAACTATTTGCATGCTCTGAAGAATTGTAAATATTTTAAATCCATAATAGCATTGCATTAAGTGATTTTTGAGTGCATCAAAAATAAGTCAATTGTCCTAGATCTGAAAACTAATTAAACAGAACACGAGAGAAAATAATGGCATTTCTATGAGAAAATTTTAAAAGACTGTACCAAACAGAGTTTCTAAAACTAGGGGATTTATCCAGTAACTAATATAATTTTCATTTACACTGTATTGCAAATTTAGCTTACTTGAAACTTTACAGTCAAAAATTAAATGTATCACTTTATTTACACTTTGTAATCTCTATTGCTGAGGTAATATTATTAATTTCATAACACGTAGTTCTGTACTGTATTGAGTTATATTGCATTTTACATTTAAAAGAAATCATAGTTTAACTACCATCTGCGTGTTGTAATGCTTCACAAACTGCACCTATAATGTTCATCTTCTGACTGTGTATTATTCCAGCATTAGAGAGTTAGCCTGCATTCTTGCAAAGTTATAAAGTTTTAAACTGCGTTGCACTGTGGCGTATTATTTTACTTTGTGTATACTAAGTGTGACCAACTGCATTTAACAGCAAATGTTTGGAGGCGTAGAGGCAATCTCGTCGTTTGTTACTCAAGCTGGGAAATCCTGAGCTCTCAACCACCACAAACATAAAGGGCTGCTGACAGCATCTTAAAGAGAAGTTTTGCTCGTAATGAAATTCGCTCAACGTAATGAAATTTTATAAAAACTATAATTCAGGAAAAGGAAAATTGAGATTTTAAAACGTTATGATGATGGAATTAGATTCCGAACTATCTATGAAATACATTTGGCAACATTTTAATTGATATTTAGAGATAAATCACTACTATTCCCCCCTTTTACAATGGATGTCAGACTCGCGCCTGACATTCTTAATTAGGAAAGATATGAATAAGTCAAGTTTGATCGACAATATCATTAATAAACTCAAAGGAGACCACACAGGTAGCGAGGTTTGCATGAGCCTTTTAAAATGATCATTGCTAAGTGAAATAGACACATCATTTAGAATAGTTAAGTAAAGGACCATTAGCGCAGGAAGGGAGAACCTAGCTGACGCGGCCGACAAAAGACTGCGAATACTTAACCGCAGACAAAGGGACTGCCGACAAAAGATTGAAAAGGTGACTCCCGGTAAGCGGAAGAATACTACATGGGGTGCGGTAGAACGTACGAGAATTTTCCAAGGAGGGGAAATGAAAACGAGACAGAACGAGGCGGAGAGTATTATAGACTGGACGTGATGATGTATTGACGTACTGAGAGAGCGCGGAGAATCGAGAGACGGAAATCTCGATTGGACTGTGATGAGCCCGTTCCTTCTAATTTATGTATGATGGTTCGACGAAACGAAACGACTGTATATAGTGATCAATGCAAATATTTCATATTAAACTACTAGATGCAAATATAAGCCACTTCTCCATTCATGATTAACTTTACGAGGCACTTATACATCGGGACACGACGATCCGGTTTACAATGGAATCTATAAAATTTAGAGCCCATATCTTTCCGTGATTTTTTTTTCGCTGATCACGATAAAAAGTAGTACTCAAACATGAGACATAATATGTTAATTAACCTTGAAGGATTCTACGAGATTGGTTCAATAATGCCTGAATTCGAAACAATGAATCTCATGATCATTTGATCACATAATTTACTTATTAAGTCAGCTTATTTTAACTTGCTTTCAAATACGTTCTGTGCTTGTAATATCTTTCCAAATTTCAAAGTTTTCACGCTTCATCTTAGTTTGTAAGTAATCCTTAAAAATTACCCTCAGTGAAAGGACATTCAAAGAAATGTTTCTTGTCCAATAAGAGAGCGTTCAGAATAGATTTAAAAAGAGTTGTTGTTCTATCTACTCAAATTTTGATATCTAAAATAGTTCATGGGAGAGCTTCGAAAGATGAGTCTTTCATAATCCTTTTAATAGACTTTATTTCACACGTAGATGGACGCACATGGATCACAAACAAAACATGTACTATATATACTCAAATCAGAAGGTGGGGCGATCGTAAATCTCAAACCGAGACACACGTCTGCACATTGTGGCTCTCTACGCTTAACTGTGTTATTCTCGAAGCCGAAAATCGGCGTTGCCACTCCACTCAACTAAACTGCAGATCTCGTGCCGGCGACATCCTCCCACCTTTTGATTTTTAAGTTTTACAAAGAAAATCAAAACAATCACTTTAGAAATTATCATAAATCTAAACTAACTCTACTAACCAAGTATCTCCAACTTTAAATCTAATAATAAATCAAAATTAATTGGTTAAGTATGTAAAAAGAAATGAAGAAACAGAATAATTAAACTTAAAGGTTCATTTAATAAGAAGAAAAAAAGTGGAGAAAGAAAAAAATACTAAGCAGTGAAAATAATAAAATGGAACGAACTTAAAATTCAGTTTCAAATTGCAAATATCACTAATACTAAAATGAACATTAAATATCTACATTGAGTTCATGTTAATGAAGAAAGTTCAAGAGTGTAAAGTCTTTTCACTGGCCTGGTCAATTCTCCAGTTTTCGTTTTCATTTTTACAACTCGTACTTCATTGTCTTTTCCTGGATAAGTAAGAATAACACGACCAATTGGCCAATCTGATCTCATTTGATTTTCCTGTCCAACAAGAACAATATCGTTGATTTCTATTGGTCTAACGAATTTTGCTTTCAAAGGCTTTTGCACCAACAGTCCAAGATATTCATCACGAAATCTTTTCCGAAATTGTTGTCTTAATCGCTGGTGATATCTCCATCTCTTCGAAAGGTTTGTTTGATCTAACTTGTCAACATCGGGAACTCCAACAGTTTTAACATCCTGGATAAACAACAAGGGAGTTAATGGTTCAAGATCAGTAGGATCCTCTGACAAATATGTCAGCGGTGGAGAATTTATGACTGACTCTACATCACAAAGAATCGTTGACATTTCTTCAAACGTCAAACATGCTCTTCCAAGAACTCTCCGTAGTAACTTCTTCACGGTTTGAATCAATCTTACCCACCAACCGCCCCACCAACTGGCAGTTGGAGGGTTGAATTTCCATTGTATTCTCATTGCAGAGGAGAAATTCAAAATCTGGTCCCAGTCGATAGATTTTAATAACCGTTCAGCTCCTACAAAGTTTGTACCGTTATCACTGTAGATCACAGATGGACGACCTCTTCGAGCGACAAATCTTCGCAGTCCCAATAGGAAACAATTCGTAGATAAACTCCCAATAAGCTCCAAATGTACCGCATGGTACACATCACATGTAAAAATCAAGATCCACGCTTTCTTGGCAGTTTTCAAAGGAAGTGGGCCTGCGACATCGACCTCTGTCACTTCAAAGGCGGACGCGTCTCGCACTCCATCTTCAGGAAGGCTAGATGGTAAAGTCTCAACTGGCTTTGCTGTATGTCTCTTGCATGGAACGCATTTTGACAAGACTCTCTGAACAGTTTTCCTTTCTCTTAGAATCCAAAATTTTTGCCGTAGATTTGAAAGCACAAACTGGGTACCAGCATGGCTAAGCAGCAAATGATGGTCAAGTATTAATCGATGTACAAGTTCATTGTCATATGGTAAAACAATGGGACATCTAAAATCTTCACAATCATCTCTTCTAATGAATTTGGTTTTCAATCTATAGAAACCATCTTGGTCGATAACTGTTATAAGACTTTTCAAACTGTTTTCTTCATTAAACGATTCATCTTGAATTATTTTCAATAGCTTCTTTTCAGCTAGGTTGATTTCTTGAAGTGCCAAACTTCCCTTAAACTTTCTCTGCGGTTGACGACAGTTCCTCACAAATAGAAGAATCCATGAAATCATTCTTACTATCTTAAAATAGCTTGAAAATATTTCAAGCACCATTTTTCTTTGGTTGCAGTCAAATTTGTAGCAATAGTTTTTCTTTTTTCTTTATGAATCTCTTCATAGTTCAGAACAACTTCTGATGTGGGCCACTCCTCTTTTCTTCAACCCTTCTGGCCCCTTCAACCATCTGGATTTAACTAATGCACTTATTGAACAACCTCGGGATGGCAAGTCTGCAGCATTAAAGTTTCCAGGGACGTGCCTCCAAATTCTATTCGATGTTAATGATCTGATTTCTTTAACTCGATTCTTCACAAACACGCCCCAATTTTCATCCTTTTCTATCCAAAACAATGCTGTTGAAGAGTCAGACCAGTAGAAAATGGGAATTCCTTCAAGATCCAATGCTTTTATCACAACAGAGGAAAGGCGTACTCCTATGCAACAAGCTAATAACTCTAATCTTGGAATTGTGGTTTTACGAAGGGGAGCCACTCGACTCTTCGCAGAAACAAATGTCACTGAAATATTCTCACCTACAGCTTTTCTAAGAAATATCAGCACTGTAAGCGCGCTTGCTGGCATCGCAAAAGATATGCAAACTCAGTCCATCAATTTCATCTATATTTAGGCACCTGGGAATTTTCATTTCTGATAAAAGGGGTAAATCAAGAAGCCAGGAAGCGAATTCTTTTTGATAGTCTTCGGGCAGGACTGTGTCCCATCCAATTTTCAAGTTCCAACTTTTCTGGAACTTGAGAATCAATGTTGCGGGGCACAAAATTTCAAGTGGATCAAAAATCTTATGAACCATACTTAAGACGTTTCTTCTTGTTAAAATGTTGGATAAGCTTCTCAATTCTGCTGTATCACAGAAAATATTATCTTCGACCTTATTTCATAATACTCCTAAAACAGGTATGGGTTCAGATGGATCAGGATTAATGTTTAACGACGTATGCTCCCACCCTCTTAGGTCAAAGCAGGCAGCGGCCAATATGTGCTTAGACTCTTCAATGAATCGCTGTAATGTATTTTCGTCTTGAACCGAAGTGACACAATTGTCAACATAGAAGGCTTTCATTAATCTAGTGACAGTTTCTGGAAAGTCCACCAAGTCCTTTTCTAGATGATGATTCAGCACAGCTCCTAGTAGGAAAGGGCTACAATTTAAGCCAAATACTACTCGCTTGTGTCTTAAAACTTTGACATTTTCCTTCTCGAAATCCTTCCACCAAAAGAATCTTAATTCACAATCATGATTGAACATCGATATCTGAAGAAATGCTCTTTTTATGTCGGACACAACACCTATTTTTTCTTTTCGAAATCTCGATAAGATAGGGGGAATCTCTTCTAGAAGGTTCAGACCCTTCTCTAAACAGTCGTTCAATGACAATTATCCCTTAGTACGACAGTTTGCGTCAAAAACTGGACGTATCTTTGTAGTAGAAGTCTCCTTAAATACGCCTCTGTGCGGTAAATAATGACTCTTCTTAATTTCACCGGAAGCAACCTCTTCGATAATTCCATCTTCAATCCATTCATCAAATACAGCTTCATATTCTTTGAACTGATTTCTCTGAAGCAGTTTTTTGGTAACTGATTGTAAACGCTCTTTACAAATATCTTCATTAGTCTTCAAGTCAGCATGGTCTGCTATCCAAGGTAAACGAACTTCGTAACGTCCGTCATTGTTGACAGTTACTGTTTCCTAAAATTAATTTAGAGCATCAGTTTCCATTTCTTTTCTTGACTGGTCTTCAACGGGGTCCCGAATTCCTAACGTGTCCAGTCGCCATAGATTTTCTATACTAGAAACACTAACGAACAAAGATATCGATGACATAGTGGAGGTAACATTTCTGTTTTAGAAGTTGTTATCTTCTACTTCTCCCATTAAAAGCCATCCAAATTTACTTTCAATAGCAACTAAATTGGGATTCAAACGTTTAGTTTTCCTTCTTAAGATTTTAAAATAATTATCTGCACCAGTAAGAAAAGAGATATTTTCGTTTTCCAAAGTTCCATTATCAACATCACACAAATCAATTCCTTCAGTTTTTAATTCATTAATTATATCATTAGAAGCGAATTCCAATGGAGCACTTGATACTTCATCAATTTCTAACGCTTCTATTATTATTTCTTCCTCATCTCGAGTGTCTCTAATTTTGACCTGTACTCTAGCACATTTTATCCGAGTTGGAGCCTTTGATCGAAACGTATGAATAAAAAGTTCCTCCTCACCCACTATGTTCAATGTTAACTGTCTCGATAAATCTTTTCGAATGAACGATCGTTGTGAACCTGGGTCATATAATTCGCGAATTATTTTGCTCGATGACTTCCCTACTAATTTAACAGCAGCAGATTGCTGTAAAATTTTGTTTTGTCCATTGTTTACATGATTAGCAACGGCACTATCAATTTTATTTTGTTCACTATTGACATGTCTGGTAATTGTCTTGTTATTTTTCTTCAATATTTGAGAGCTTTGGCTTTTTTATTTTCCCTTTTAAAGCATAGCGCAATATTATGCAACCATCCGCAGAACAAACAAGAACCTCTCGTAGTGCAGTCTTGTAAACGATGTTTCGGTTTCAGGAATAAATAACAATTCCAATTACGTCTACAAAATTCCTTTCGTTGATTTACATCAAAAGAATCACAGTCATCACTTCTGTGACTCCTGGCACAAAAAATGCATGAGTCATTAGTCGAAGTCAATAATTCTATTGCGGACGCCACATCTGGTCGTCTGGCAGGCGCCCTTTAGAAGTCCGCGTCTTGCTGACTAGTGTATTTTCGATTATACCTACCGAAATTTCCGTTATCTTTCTACAGCGAAGATGGTTTTATTTCTGCTTTGTGTATTTGGAATGCTCGTTGGCGAGATTCAACTTCGTTTCGAAGAAAGTTCATGAGAGTTTGAACATTCCAACTTTTATCATTATCTTGAATGTGAATAAAATCTAAAGTTAATTCACAAGGAAGTAATTTCAATAATATTGGACAGTAAACAACCATAGGTATTTTCTGCGACTCCTAACGCTTCTAAGCTACGAATTTGGGTTTCGCATTTGTCATATAAATTACGCAATCCATAAATGTCAGATACATTCTTAATAGGAGAGATGTTCAACAAATTAGATAAATGAGTCTGTATCAACATAGAATGATTTCCAAAACGCTGTCTCAGAAGTGAAATTGCCGCTGCATAATTCTTTTCGGTTAAACTAAATCCACTAATAGCGTCAGCAGCTATACCACAGTGTTGCCAACCTTTTCGAAGCGCCTTCCCCTAGCGCCATCTCGAAATCCCCCTGTTTCCTCCTAACACCAACTTGAGATCCCCTAGACCCTCCTAAAAGAAATTCTGGTTCCAAATAGGCATCCTGTTAGAGAGAGAAATTGAAATAAATAGAAAATGCACACTTACATAATGAAATGGAGGTTTATTTATATTTCACATATGTATGGAACTTATAATCTAATAAAAAAAAACTCGTCTCGATTGTACATTACTGTCGATTTTTCTAATTTTAAATTTCGTCGATCTCGGGATAATTATCGAGTATTTCATCAAAGACATCGGCCTGGCTCTCATTTTGTGCTTTACTATTGCCTGCATTTTCAAAATCATACATATTGACGTTGAACAATTTGAGCATACGGGTGGAAGGAACGAATTTGACACATGAACCGCAGTTCTTTTGTAGAGTAAACCTCACCATCATAATACTTTGAAGTACTTCGAGGGACAACTTATTCCGTAATTTATTTTTAATTACTTTGTATGTCGAAAAAGCATGTTCGACACTTGCATTTTTTTAGAACATATTATTTACTATTGCTATTGTACAGTGTACAGTACGACTTTACTACAAATTCTTTAATTGTAATACAGTGGACGCTCGTTAATTCGAACTCGGTTAATTCGAACTTTCGGTTAATTCGAACTAATCCAAAGGCCCCCAAAATCTTGTATTGGGATTAATGTTAAAAATATCTCATTAATTCGAACTAAATTTTCATCACTTCGGTTAATTCGAACTAAAAATTTGACAAAAAAATTTCTTTTTCCTCGTTTAACGGTGAAAATACATGCTGTATTTATATTTTGTGTGTCAAGATCATCTGTATTTCTTTTCTGTGTAAAGAGGCACATGCCTGCATTCCTAGACTATTGCATTTCCGCTAAACATTAATGGCTAGTGTCCTTCTTATCAGTGCTTAACTGATAAAGCGATTTTCCGTTATTTGTATCGATTTTCTTAGAATTTCAGAAAAATCAGTCTTTACTATAGATTCTAGGAAGCTGCGTCAATTATACCTGCAGTGCAGACAAGTTAATGTGATCTAGTTTTTCTTCCTCAGTGTGTGGTGTGAACTTGTAAAAATTCAGGATGTCTACACATGGAAATTACAAAACCCTAAATTTGGAGACAAAGGTAGAAATTTTAAAGAAAGTAGAGAATGGCGTAAGTAAAACAAAGTTAGCCGCTGACTATGGAATTAAAAAAATACCTTGTCAACTTATTTGAAAAACAAGGAGTCAATTTTAGATTCATGGGAAAATCAAAATTTACTAGAGGAAGGAAACGCATGAGAAATGCGTCCCAAGAAGATCTAGAAAAAGCTCTACTGCTATGGTTCCAGGATGTTAGATCTCGAAATTTTTCGCTAAATGGACCCCGAGTGCTAACGAAGGCTGATGGGTATTGAAGAT
Source organism: Dolomedes plantarius (assembly GCA_907164885.2). Taxonomy (NCBI): domain Eukaryota; kingdom Metazoa; phylum Arthropoda; class Arachnida; order Araneae; family Dolomedidae; genus Dolomedes; species Dolomedes plantarius. The sequence continues at coordinate 55,911,032 of OU015497.1, read as the reverse complement.
TTTAAATGCAGTGATGGATGGCTCTCTCGATTTAAGTCAAGGCACAATATTTCTTATCAAACTGTATGTGGGCAAAGCTCTGAAGTAAACGAAGACGTATGTACTAATTTCGGCAGAAAACTGCCAGGACTTTTCTCTACTTACCTGCAGAAAGATATTTTTAATGCGACTCTATTAAATTATCCTTAATGGACTCTATTAAAACTCTGAAAGCATTTATTCAGATGTAACCTTCCTCTGAAAACGAATTGAAATGTTTACTTCAAATCGAGAAGCTGGCTGAACAATGTAGGCATCATAAACAAAACCAAACATCCATTTTATAGTTTTCCCCCAAAGTGTAATTCATATTTTTAATTAAAGTTTACTTTCTACTGCATATCTTCTGCTTCATTTTGTGATTAAGGTAAGTTTGTATTGCTTTTTAATATGTTTAATTTTTGATAACATAGTATAATATATTTTCTGGGGTTATACATACTAGGAGCTTTTTCTTCTTGAGTGATACACTTTTAAAGTTATATATTTTCTCTTAACATCGGATAATTCGTACTTCGGATAATTCGAACTTGTTTCCGGGAACCTTTGAGTTCGAATTAACGAGCGTCTACTGTACATAAAAAATTATTCAACACCTGATAGTCATCGGATATATTCGGCCCATCTAGTTCAATGAACATAGCTTTCAAAATCCCCATTTATTTGGCAATTTTTTATATGGGTTGCCGGACCACTTCCGAGGCTCTTGTTGACCACCTGTGGTCCGCAGACCACCGGTTGGGAACCACTGGTTTCAAATGATCGTCATGTAAAATTTATTGATAATAGTTAAAGTCTTTAAGAATTTTTTTCAGTTTTATCATATTTCTTTTGATCAAGCTTTTACATCATGCTGAGTGACAGAATCATGTATTATGTTTGACAAATAATTAATAAACTATATTGTAAAGCGTCAGTTCTCAACCCTCGTGTAGCAAAAAATGACTGTAGCGCTCCAAACCAAAACCAAATTAGACCGAATGAATATTCAATACCTGGAAATAAAAGTCGACCACTGCCAACTGCCAGGTCCAGTTGTCAACAAGCTCCTGATCAAAAACATTTGGTAAACGAAAAACAAAACTGAAAACTGAAACACTAAAACTTAACCTAAATTAATTTTTTCAAGAAAAAGTTTCGAAAATCTCGGCTGGTCTGCGACCTTTGATAGAATTCCTGCGTAGTAGATATTTGTTATTTGTTTGAGGAATCTAAATTTACAGAACATAATGCATTATTATGTATTATGTACTACTTCCAATAGATACGTCTTTTATTTCGATTCAGAAAAAGCATGTTTACTAACCTTTTAAGTTCGGGATTGATCTCCCAACACTTTGCATGCTTCTGCTGGTACTTTTTGTTTCTTTCTTTGGGCATTCTGAAGCAAATGAAATACAAATGTTGATTGTTAATTATTTTTGTTTTTATTTATTCGGTCGTACGTCATGCTATCACGAAAACAAAAGTACTTACTTTGGAAGTTGATAAAGTTCAGTTTCGGGCGGGAAAACTGCTCGACGCCACGTGCCACTTTAAATCTACGCTCCTAAAAATCCCATAAAAAAGTCCCCCATAGAGAATTCCGCTAAAAAAAGGTAACTTCTAAAAATTGCGCCAACAGAAATGTCCCCCCTAGAAAGTGCCCCTAAAAAATTTTCCCCCCTCAAAATACCCTTAAGAAAATGTGGCCCCTAAAAACACCCCTTTTCATCTAATTTCCCCCAAAATTTAGGGGCAAAACCCCCAAGTTGGCAACACTGCTATACCACCTAGCAACGATTTTAAATAACCGAACTTATCGATATCACTTAACGATGGATTATCATGAATAGCGTTTTCGTATTGATTCGTGAAATCGAAATATTTATCGGGATCACCATAGTATTTTGCTATCATAAGTTTTGGTAATTTTACTGTTTTTATCTCTGGAGGGAGGTGAACATTCATTTCTTGTGATGAATTTAAAATGCTATTATTTGCAAAAATATTTTGAACAGTATCCGGTTGCAAATGTTTAATTCGTCTCATGAGTTTCGTTTTATAATGTATAACCTTATCTTCATATTCCGAACATGGATTAATTTCGTTTTCGATTTCATTCGGCTTCAAAGATTTCTCGATTTCAGAATTTAGTTCTTTAACTGTAGAGTCTTTATTTAAAAATAGTTCCAAATTACTTTCTGACGTGTCTAACTCAGCATCTTGATCATTAAAAACAGTTTCGATTTTAGTAAACAACTTGGTTATTTGTGTTCTCAGAATCGAACGTTTATCCTTTTGTTTTAAAAGATCATCCATATTCAATTCGAAATTATATCAAGAAAAGGCACTAAACAGTTCAATTATCTCAATGACAAAAATAATAATGTTCAAATTACCCCACACTTCTGTCAATCAGAATTAAATCACAGTTCGAATAAAAAAAAATAAGGTATAAGTTACCTTTCAAATAAAAAATCAAGAATTATACGATTTTCTAATCTCTAAGGATCCCTGGATACGGCACCAGAAATGTTCTATCTACTCAAATTTGGATATCTAAAACAGTTCATGGGAGACCTTCGAAAAATGAGTCTTTTGTAATCCTTTTAATAGACTTTATTTCACACGTAGACGGACGCACATGAATCACAAACAAAACATGTATAGAATACTCAAATCAGAAGGTGGGGCGATCGTAAATCTCAAACCGAGACACACGTCTGCACATTGTGGCTCTCGGCGCTCAACTGTGTTTTTCTCGAAGCCAAAAATCGGCGTTGCCACTCCACTCAACTAAACTGCAGATCTCGTGCCGGCGACAGGTGTTAAAAAAAATATTACAATACTTTATTAATCCTCAAACAGTACAGTGGTTTGGGACGAAATAGATGGTACGGTCAGGTCGGATCCGACCCGATCTCTTTTTTGATGAGGTTTTTGGTAGAGATAAGTACACAATAAGCATTTTTGTTGTATAATAATACTTACTGATAATATTTTATATGAAACAAAATCCTTTTTGTAGAGAAAATGACCAACGAATCGTAATTTTTCTAAACAAAGAAAATCTTTCTGGCAATTTCATAGAATTTTGTATATTATTAGATCTAATATGTAATTTAGCCTTATACTTAGTTTTAGAAGTTAGTAAAACCAAGTTTCCGAGCACAAAAATGTAAAAAATATATGCTGACATTTCTGGCCTTCAAAATTGAAATAAAAATTTAAAAATCTAAAGAAAAGACTGGTGATCATGAATAACGTCTTTCAGCAAAGTCACTCGTATTTACTCGTACTGCAAACGTATAACTGCAAACGCTCCAACACATGCTGCATGACTGGCTGGCAGGTTTCCTTGTCAAATCGATCTCTTGCAATGAGTGGGGGGAGTACGGGAGGGGGAAACACACCCTTGGGTCGGATCCGACCCCCACCGTACTGTTTGAGGGTTAATTCTCATTTTTCAATTCAATAAATCAGTCAATTGGATACATGCAGACACATAAGAAAGAAAATATTTTTATTAACAATGAGGACCATTCTGTGATGATTTTAATCTTTTTAGAGAGAATAGAGTCGTTAAAAAAAACGGGTATCAGTTTTAAAATTTATCTAGTGAGTCATCCCTTATTGTTTTTTCTTTTCTTGTGATGTGAGATAGGCACTTTTGTTATGCCTCTCAGAACGTATATAGAAAATCAACTATCTTCTACAAGATGTTTTGGAACTTTTGTCCTCAAGCTGTTTGGGATTATGCAACATGGAACCGTATTTCATCACACTGCTTACATACACTTTCTCCACAACCCCTTTAAAGCATTCAGCCACGTAAGATAACGTCCGCAAAAAAATATGGATAATCAAAGATATACAACAGCTTCCGCGGATAAGCCAAAAGGCTGTTTTTCACCGTTTTTGAAGCAGATAAGAAAATTCTGAATGAAGTCTTGCGCAAAATTCCCTACTTTTGCCCAACGTTCAGCTTTCATCATTGACCCTCCGTCCAATCCCGAAGCGGCAGAGAAGGGGGCATGTTCTTTTCACACACCTTCCGAAAAGGACAAAAGAGTTATGACCGCTCCATGGAGTGCTGAAGCACTTATCGGTTTATTATCTTGCAAGTCTAAGGAGAAATTTATAGGGGAGGTAAAGTTGCAACACTTTATTGCTTTTGCGCAATTCGTACTATCTATGGAGCGAATATAAATGCAAGGTACTGTCTGCTTTCAAAGAGACGCGGGGGAAGCTATGGCTAGCGTGTTCACTAATCAGTACAGAATATAAAAGACAGATTTCTATAATATTTTCGGCAGTAAAAAGAAAAGGCATATATACTTGAAGCTCTGTCTTCAATTATATGTTTGTTATTAAAATTTAATCATGAAATGAAGAGTGCACTTAAGAATAGTGTGCTTATATTAAAATAATTTCGTAAAATAAATAAAAATTGTATTTAGAATGGGAATTTTTGCCTAAGTCAAATAAAAATTCCAGTATGAATGTAATTTTATTGTTTCCGGTGAAAAGTGGTCAGCAAAGGAAGAGGAAAAGGAAGAGAGAGAGAGTGAGTAAAAAAAAATAAATAAATAAAAATTTTATGGAAGCGTATGAGAGAGTATAATTATAACACTATGCCTTTGTGGATATGAAAGTAAAAGGGAAAATTCTAGTCTTAAATGTGTAGACTTTTTTCTTTTATGTCAGATCGTAAATTTTGTATTGCATTTATGTATTTAATCTCGATAATTAGTACTATTTTAATGTTCCGTTGCAGAAATAGATTCTACCCAGTAGAAATTTAAGTAACATCAATATTATGCGCGAATATCCCGCTTCGGCGATCATATAATGCTATGAATGTAAATTTTATTCTACTTATGAAGAACAGCATGCACTGCACGATAGGGAATGTGGTAAAATTATTCGTAAAAATGTTTTTCATTACATTCAAGTAAAATTGAGTCTAAAGTTCTCATAAGCCTACTATAAAAGAAATATTTTGATGGATGCGTAACTCGTGTCATTTCTTCATGTTAGTTCTCATCTTCCTGTTAGTTCTCATCATAATTTTCAGCTCACGAATTTTGGGTACTCATTTATAAATTACATTATTAATTAGCAACTTATAATGTTGAAAAAACGATTATTTTTAATATTAAACTATAGAATTTTCTTATTGTGTGTGTGTATAAATTCTTCTTCAATGTTCTAGAAATTACGCAACAATTTACCAAACTCTGTGAATTAGAAACAATTATATAGGTTATGTATGGGAATAATTTTTTCAGTACTGACTATTATTATTCTTTGCCACGATGTAGTGTCCAGATCAAACATTTATCATGTTGCTATCTGGTGATAATTTTGCCTTAAATTGATTTCGTTGCTGACCTTTTTATTTATCATAGTATGGAGAAGGTCCGCTCGCATAGTTTTGTTGCCAAACGATAAACTAATAATGTAGGATAATTTTTTCTTATAATTCTTATCAAACGAATTCACTGGTAAGCTGAAATCAGTAGGAATTGTTTATTTGAAAAGAATCCTTTAGGAGCCGTTCTTCGACAGCCATATAAATTTATCTTGATAAGAATTTGTGAAGTTATTTGTGTTTATGTAACTAATTGTTTTTACTATCTTTCTTTTAGAATATGCTAGTTGATCAAAGATATTCTTTCTTTCTTGAATGTTATGAGATGGAACCGAAGAGACCCGAAGATAATATCGTAGCAGTATTGGCGTGGGTCAAATACTACTGAGAAATGCAAAACATTTAAAACGTTTTGTTACAATAAGTAATCATTTTACACATGTGTTATGTAGAGCAAGCATACTCAAATTATTTTACTCCGAATGACTAAATCTTTGACTCAACTCATCTACAACTCTACAACTCACACACACACACACACACACACACATACACACACATATATATATATATATATATATATATATATATTATATACATATATATATATATATATATATATATATATATATATATATATATATATATATATATATATATATATATATATATATATATATATATATATATATATATATATTCTCCAATGCGGCAGATGGTATACTTGGACATTATCCTTACCGTCATATGACGCCGCGGTTTTGCTGGCCACTTTTCTGGGAGCACCATATAGGTGAACCAGCCGCCTACGTGCTGGTACGGATCCCCCTCGCTACGGTACGCCCCCCCCCCTATGAGCCGGTCCCGTAATTTTGAACAGCGTCAAGTGATGAGAACGGAACACTTGACCCCGCACCTCCAGATGTAAATTTGAGAACTTGGAGGACATTGCAGCCATGACAGATTTTACGTGCATGCAACCATGACATATTTTACGTGCACCAGCCGCCATTAGTGTACCCGGATTTGTCGACGACCGGCATCGAACCCTCAATGAATGTGTGTGTGTGTGTGTGTGTGTGTGTGTGTGTGTGTGTGTGAGAGAGAGAGAGAGAGAGAGAGAGAGTGTATGCATATATATTCATACATACAATCAAAAATTAATACGCAGTTTATCTACAGTAAAATATGTGTTTTTAACTTTGTTTTCGAAAATTTCTCGTTATCTCTCTCTGGTCCCAAAAGTTCGAGGATCCCGCTATCTCTATCCCATCTCTTTATTTACAATTATTTGCTTCTAACGGTTTTAGGCATGCTCCACAAAAACAGATCAAATTTAGAAGAAGAGGGCAGACACCTTTCCCATCACTGAAGCCTGTGATTTGCAACTTGCTCAAGAAGTGGCTGCCATGCACTCTCATTCAAAGCGTTTTCGAATTTTCGCAGACTTTGTCAAGTAAGGTCACATGAAATGAGTTCCTGTGTACGGACATTTCTATTAGACTCTGCCGGCAAGAGGTTGGACTTTTACGGGATTGGTTATTCAACTTTTACGGAAACTGTTTCTATATATATATATATATATATATATATATATATATATATATATATATATATATATATATATATATATATAAAAGAAATAGATGAAAGAGAATACCAGTAATAGCCTTAAAGCTACTTGCAGCCAGGAACAGATAACATGAAAAGAAAAGTATGAAAGAGGTTTTAGACAGCATCTCTTCATCAGCGCTGTCAATACTGTCTAAAAACCAATGGATTGTTTCCGATGAGTATGATCTATACAATAAACACACTCAGACACCGTACAATCCATGAAGAACAGAAGAATTGATTAAAAATTGAAATAAGAGTTACTTAACCAAAGAACACCAAGCCTGGAGCTAGACAGAGTGGAAGTTAAGAACATGTAACCGCAAGATGACTGACGTCACAAAACTTGCAACCATGGAGATACTCAGCTACTGACTACTATGGTTACTGTATTTTAGGACTATTAATCCATTATTAATTTAGTTTTTAATTATTATTACTAAGAGTTATTTTTATTAATATTTTTATTTTTACTTATGATTTTTATTTTATTTTTTATTTTTGGTAGTTATTTTTTCTATTTTTTCTTATTGTTATGTTTAACTTATTAAAAGCAACAGAACAAACTATTCATTAAAACTAAAACAACCA